>BPTQ01000006.1:270665885-270971794 GCA_019973895.1 Chrysanthemum seticuspe | reverse complement strand
CAAACCCAACTAGCCGACTGAGGAACGTACTACTTGACTCAACTTTTCGTTCATCTGGAAGCTTTTTAAATCGAAGTAGGTTTCATTTGCAAGGTCTAGCGAAACTGTAAACGTAGTGATCAAATCGCTAATTGAGTCTAAGTCTCTCTAGTCGAAGAAACCGGTAACATACAAATTGGTTACGCTGCTACAATCCCCACTCAAAAGACCTTTTATGAAGAGATCAGTGTGGCCCCTGTCACAGCTCTTCTTTGAACACTCATA
Organism: Chrysanthemum seticuspe; assembly: GCA_019973895.1. Classification (NCBI taxonomy): domain Eukaryota; kingdom Viridiplantae; phylum Streptophyta; class Magnoliopsida; order Asterales; family Asteraceae; genus Chrysanthemum; species Chrysanthemum seticuspe. The sequence continues at coordinate 270,971,530 of BPTQ01000006.1, read as the reverse complement.
CTAGAGAACGACAAAAGAGGTCAAGGAAAACCTGAAATCCTTGCTATAGGACTTCCATGAACAATCACATTGGAAGCTAGTACAGCAAATCAAGGAGAAATGCTACTGAGAAGTACTTGAAGACTTGTTTAAGGGAAAGAAAGAGGTAGAACAGAAAGAGTAGTAAGTTCATGACTTAAACCAGTCGTTTGGTTAAGTAAAAAGACATTTCATACAGGAAGAAAGACTGAACAACCTGTCGAAAATGTTAGAAAAATACTCAGACTCTTTAGGTTCTAAATCCACCAAAGAAGTGCCTAAACCTACTACTAGACCAACTGAAACAACTACCACCAACACTATTTACTCTGCTTCTTAGACTACTACTCCTCTGTACTCCTCTGAAGTACAGGAATCCTCAAAGACTCCAAAAGAGGAAACTCACACAACCTGATAGATCTTCTTTGAAACATATTAGTAGGAGCAGTAGGAATCTGAAAAGAAAGAGTCAAAGGACAAAGAGTTTTAGTATGTGTTATCACAGGAGGTGTCCGACAACAACAACGTCTTCTCACCACCGTGGTCTAGGGAATAGCCCAACTAAAGTTTCACAAAGTCAGACACCTTCAAAAGGCCGAAGAATTTGCTAAAGATCAAATGGGTGGCCCCGGAGGATCAAGTGGAGCTGCCCACTCCTCTCCAGATCCTGATGCGGTTAATCAACCCGATAAGGGATCTGGTGCCACCACTCTTCTGCAACAACAACAGCCTGTGGAGGACACTATTGTGTATGATTTTGAGAAACAGGAAACTGAGAAAGAAAAGTCTAAGGATGACGAGGATGATTATACAAAGTTTCTTCTAGATAGTCCAACACACTCAAAGGAGAAAACCTCAGAAACTCCTAAGGACATGAAGTCTCCTCATGTCTCCTCATCATCAGATTCTTCGTCTCATTTATCACAACCACCATCAACAAAGTCAACCAGATCATCATCCAAATCCGTGAAGAAACCACCTAAATCTTGGATTTCTCAGACTCATAAAAAGATTGTAAAAGCTGTCCAACAAGTCAGAAAGAAGGACATACTTTACAGAAAAATGAATTGGTTTGCTGACCAAATTCAGTACTTGAATGATGAGAAAGACAAGATGGAGAAAGAAAGGGAATTTGTTCAGAAGTTCATGAAGAGTCATCGTAAAGAGGAACTAAACGACATGATCGAAGGTTACACTAACAAGTACCTTCAGGATATCGTTCCTAAAGTCCAAAAGGAACTGGAGAAAACAGCAAGAGATCATACTCACAAGTTTCTTCTCGACACTGTCCCCGGTGTGACTAGAGAAGTATTTTCCAGAAAACTCACCCCTAACATCGTCGCATTGGTTAAACATACAATGGCCAAAGAAGCTGATCTCTCTGAATCTGAGTTAATCGCTAAACTAGTGATGCAAATGTCAAAGCGATCTGGAACGTTTACTTTGGATGAAGCTAAATTTTTCGAAGGTCTACTTGCTTTTCAACTCAGTTCATCATGCAAGGAGTCAGCCGATCAACCCAAACGGCCAAGAGATGACGATGATAAGGATAAAGACTCTGCACCTAAACGTCAGAAGCAGTCTGGTAAATCTACTTCGATGCCACCTCCTCCACCACGGACTTCTTCTCAACAAAAGTCTCCTCCACCTCGGTCTTCTACTGATAAACCTCGGGACGATTCCGAGTTACCACCCCTAACTCATAAAACAGGTGATTACTTTGACTATACGGGTGGTGACGATGAAGAGGTCCTTGAGCCCCAACAACAACCCACCTCACCCAAACAAGTGCAGAAACCAGAATCATCATCAAGGCCTTCTAAAAAGAAGAAGAAGACGACTCAACCTGAAGTCGTATCATGGCTAGATGATGATAAAACCGAAGAGTTTGAATGGTTCTCCACACTTGTCAATCAAACTCCCTACCCTGATGAAGGTCAAGAATTGGTAGACGGTTCTACATTGGAGCACGCAAAAATTTTGCAAGAAAAGTTCCATGTGAAGAAAATGACGAAATCTGAATTGAAGCGAATCAAGAATGAAGCGTTTCAACTTCTACAAGACAGCTCTGAAAGCGCCCTCGAGGTCGAATATCATCTTGAGAACATCGCTCGAGCTATGTCTAACAACATGGATTGGCTCAATCCGGAAGCAAACATTGACTTCACACAAAGGGACAACCCTCCATACTACACCGACTGGACCAAACCCCTACCGACCATTGGCCAAGCAGACGAACCAAGGATTCCCTTCCGATATTTCTTCAACAAAGACCTGGAATTTCTTCTCCATGGTGGCGATGGCTCGAGAAAATACACTACATCATTGACTCTTCCATTCCCAGCGGCCATTTACTCAAACTGCATAGCTATCGAGGAACGTGCAAATCACTTGTTTTCTGACAACGTGCAAGCATACGACCAAGATGCATTGTATGGGATTCATCATTGGCCTGAACGCCGAAGAATCTACTACAGAAGCTGCCTGGTTCAGAAGTCTCAACATGCAGTGTATAGCTCTAAGGACATCGTGGCCATCAAACACATTGATCTCAAGTCTAAGTGGGACTACACATTCTTAAAGAATATCATAGTCAAACGACAAGATGAACAGGACTATGGATTCTCCGAAGCTGACTTTGAGAACTTGTCCCTCAACGACATCGAAGACATGTATCTTGCCAAAGTACAGGGTCGTATGAGACAATTCTCGACTGAAGTTCAACGTGAATTTATCAAGTCAGTTCTCATCTTCATTAGACGCATCGTGATCAAAGAACGTGTCGAAGATATCCAGATGGCTGTTGAATCATATCAGAAACGTGTAAACTTCACTCCACCACAGCTTGATCTTCCCGACATCAACCAGCTTACACAACTCACGATCATCAGCAAACCTTTCGGCGTTGTTTACCGCAGTGAACTTCAAAGAAACTGCTTAATGGCGTGTAGTGAACTCCACAAATTTGGGGATCATACCTTGAAGCTGGTTAGGGATGGATTGGCGTACAGATTGAAGGATATACGCCTGAAAGTTGGGAATCCTAAGCGCTGGAATTCTCAGGAAAGGAGGGATGTGAGACGTATCATCACCATGATTGATGAACGGTTGTTCAGAAGGGATCAGTTCAGACGATTGGAAAGCTATGTTGGTGGTCGACTCAGGAGAAACATCATCGGCTTTCAACGCCCTGTGCGCACTCCTGGGAATATCACTACACTTCCTGGTACCCCTTAATTGGTTTCCTTCATATAATTTTGGATGCATGATTATATATGTCAATGGCTTGTGCACACATAACAGTGTACAACCCGTAATTGTCAAGAAAGGACCCTGTGGTACGCCTCAGTGCCACAATCCTTATAAAAGGAGCGAAAGCTTCTTATTTTTGAGTAAAACCTATCAAACCTTTCATTTTTCAAGGTTTTGCTCAAAAAGACAAGTACTTCCCCATATGATTTTAAAACCTCAACCATTTATATCACTAGTTGAGGGGGAGTATTTGATGTAAACTTTGTTCACAAATTGTTCACAGTGGTCACTCTTCCCGCAACACTCAAAATGGTCATATTTATTCTCAACCGTTCAAAAATAACATTTTTATATGCCATTTTTGAGGGGGAGAAAATTATGTGATAAGAAATATGTTGTACAAAATGCAAATGAATCTGGGTACCTCAGACTTAACCAACGAATTGACGGTACTAAACTGTTTGTAACTCGAAAAGACTTGTCCTGGACGGGTAATAATTTCAAGCTAGTTCGCTAGTAATGTAAACGTGTCTCGCAAAGGACTTGTCCAAGTAGAAAGTACCATTCGAGAAACTATTGATAGACATGAACTCTGACGGGTATGACAACCTTTCGAGGTTTGTCTACACCTTCAAGGTAGTTATTAGAGCTAGTTGTCACCTAAAAGCTGACAATGTAACTCTTTAACTATGCAACGTAACCGTGTCTCGCGGGGGATTGTCTATCTTCAGTGGATCAATTCAAAAGGTGCGCGCTCTCTCCTCACTGTGAATTTAAACCATTAGTACTCTTAAGCACATGTGGAGGGGGAGTATTTATGCAAAATCTTATCTCTCACAGTGGTTCAAACATGTTTTTCATTTACAAACCCTTTGAGAGATATTTTCACATACAGTGGTTTTAATGACAAAATAGGTTAGTCATGGAGTTATAAGGTGACTAAGGTTAGGAATAACCGTCCTATGATCCGCCAGAGCCGGAGGGATCTACCCAAGGACACTACCATTAGTTAGTGTTAGAAGTACTTAGGAATGATTATAAAAAGGAGAAAATGAGAATCGGAGAAAGAAGGAGTTGAAGAATCAAAAAGAAATGTAAAGTAAAGGGTGAAAAGAAATAACCCTCCAGATTATTCAACTTAGGGCAGACACCGGGTTCAATTCATATGCTACTGGTTGTCACTTAGTGACACCGGTATTGAAGATTAAAAGTCGTCATGGACCCAGTGACGCATGCACTAAACCTTCTTAGCCACTCAAGTTTCTCTCAACAGAAGCTTGTTTCATTCTCACAGGGAACCCTACATAAACTATTGGCTTTCTCTTAGAGATCGCTGGTATTGAAAAAGGAGACCCTCTCCCTAGTCTCCGCTCAGGAAAACCAAAACGCACTATTGAGTCTAGAGCCACGAGATTCATCAAAAGATCTCTTAGGAACACTTGACATTTAATCACTTGATGATCAACAAATAAGATCATCAGTGGTTCATATCGAGTCCTTCACAGATCTTAGCAATCTGTCGAGAACATTTATGAGAGGTTCACATCTGTGATCCTCAGTGATTGAATGGAAACTCCTGCCAGGGTCAACATCAAACAGCCCTGACAGCAGGTCACTTCGGTAACTCCCCGTGGATTACGCGGAGTATGTCTCATACGGTCTACAGTCGTGAGGTGATGCTTCGGTGTACCTCAGCGACTCATCTGAACTGTAGATGTACTTCGGTACATCGCGTTATCTCACTTGTGGGACTCCAGTTCAGGAACGGCCTTTGTAAGAATTAGAGTTGTGTTTTCACACTATGCTGTTAACACTCTCGAAGTTCAAACTTGTAAGTGCCGGAAACCGCTTATTACTAACCGTTTGAAATGTTTTCTTCTTATGGAAGCTCCGGAGCGGGATGATCGTGCTGACTCTTCTCATGCTCACGCCAACATCATCACCAATGAAAGTTCTATTCAAAAGCAACACAACCGTCAGAATGATTCTTCGTCTAACCAAAGAATCTACAAAGTTAAAGACTTAGAGAACTTCATCAGTATTGAATTCCAACGTCATAGAGCGTGTGAGCATGTTGAAGAATGACGTGGAGACACTGGAGCAGCGAAGCAGACCTGAGACAGACTGATGCAGACAACAACAACTATCACTTTCACCACAAAGAACAATGATCAAAGAACAAAGTTAATGATGACGTCGATGCATAACTGTTCAAAGATAACTATCTCTCTACTCTGGGGAGATTGTTCGTATCAAGGCAATTCCTCTCACAAGAAAGAAGAATGTCAGAAGACGTCACAGCTACTATTACATCAACGCCTTCACCGTTTACATTCATATATACTTGAGGGGGAGATTGTTGGAATCACTCCTAAACAGTATTTCAAGTATTTATATTTCATATGTAATAGGTAGCTTTATTATGGCCTTTATGTTTGTTTAAGGTCAAGCTTATGTAGAAGGCCCATAAGCTTGATCCAAGCCCAATAAGGAATAGGGAAGGAGAGGGAGTGTTGCCCTAGCTCCTTGCCTATATAAACTCTTGTAAACCCTCATTTGAGGGTTGGTTGTTCAAGTTACTCTTTCACATACATCTACGCCTAACCCTTCTTCATTTATACGTGTGTGTGTGTTTGGTATTTGTTCATCCGCCTTTATCTCTTCTATTATAACTTGTGTTTGTAAAACTAGTGACCTAACAAAAGATATCCAAAGTCGAAGTGTTTACAGGCTTATCCAAGCAAGAAAAACACTGAGTAAACCAAGAGCTCTGAAGATCAAATGATGGAATGCTTACGCGTAACAGATGCTTAGGCGTAGACTTGGAGCTTACGAGTAAAACTAGGGTTTTACTATGAGTAGAAAGTACAAGCTATCACCAAAAGTGATTTTTATGCCCAAAAGTGTTTAGAAACCTGATTTTAATGATGAAAGAGCTTCAATATCACCAAAATAACAAGAAAGTTTGAAACTTGATGATCTAAAACAACTTTTATCCTTATGCGTAGAAAGATGTACACGAATAAAACCAAGCTTAAAAAATAACCCTATACACGTAAAGTTTGAACCACAAAAATCTTGAGTTTTTAAGTGTAAAAATTAAAGCTTTTAAGCGTATGAAAAGGTTAAGCACAAAACCCACGCGTATGATATGTAACTTCAAAAACAAAAGTGTTTCACCCAACTAGATGGCGATTGATACCACTGTTAGGTCACCATAATGTAACACAAGCATCAATATGTAAGAAATGAGATAGAAGTGATCGGTTGAACAAAACACACACACACACACATATGAATGAAAGAAAGTTATGCGTAGGTATTGATGTGAAATGAACAACCAACTCCCAAATGGGAGTTTACAACATTATTTATAGGGGAAGGGAACTAGGGCAACACTACTAGTTCCTTCCATCCTTATTGGACTTGGGCCAAGGCTTATGGGCTTTCTACATAAGCCTTGCCTTTAATACAAACATAAAAGCCTAATTAAGCAACCTGTTACATATTGATTACTAACACTTGAAATATAGTTTAGGAGTGATTCCAACAGAATCAGCCATTTCGATCATCATTGTTGTTTCTTTTAAATTGGTAAGTTTTATTTTATTAAGGTTTACCCTAGCCCCCAAATCAGCTAATGCTGGAATTTTAAGATTACTGATGGTGCATGGAAGAAGGAAACTTTCCTGACAGTGTTCCTTGTCAGGAAGTTGGCTTGGCAGGTCCTCGTCGTCTTCCGATTTATCATCTTCTTTTAAGTAGTTAATCCCGGATAGATCATTGGTGACAGAAGAGGTGCACTGTTCTTTCTTCTGTTTATCTTGTGCAAATATTGCTTTGCAGGCAATGGCTTTGTCATTACTGGTTTCAAGATTTTTAGCTAATTGCCCAATTTGGGTTTCAAGGTTTTTAATTGCGGAGTCTTGGTTCCGCAAGTTCATGTTGGTGTCTTCTTTACCCTTGACCATCCATTCATTGAGTCTATCACTTTTCTTTGTAGACTCCTCGATATGTTTATGAATTATTTCTTCAAGGCTTGGTCTAGGAGGATTGTTGTTGATTCTTGTATAGAACCCTGGGGACTTTTCTCGGTATTTGGCCCTGTTACCATTGTATCCGTTGAAGGGAATTCCACCTCCATATTTTACTTCTTCAATCCTTTTAACTTTCTCGTTGGATGAGCATTCCTTAGTAGGTAGATGTTGGATCGATGTACTCTAACCAAACTAACTTATGTAGCTTGTAAGGGCTTAGCAACTTCGGATAAATCCTAAGTCACTAACAATGAAACACTGAATTAACTCTATTAAGTATGCGGAATTTACTTGAATAAAGCTAAGAAGAATTATCTTTTACTTTAACGATTATAATAAAAGTCTAAACATGCTTGATACACAGATTCACTAACAATCCCTAACAGCTCTAATATCGAACTTAGTAAACTCTAATTTTCTCTAATAATGCACGTACATTCACATCTCTAATGCCAATCTAGGGGTCCTTTTTATAGGCATAAGGATAACCCTAGTCGGTTTACAATTCTATTCCTTGTACGTCAAGTAATACTAAACTAAACTTAGAACATTCTAGAATTACATAATAATCCTTAACTATTTTGCATAGCAGTCCTTTAACCATGCAGTACTTTGATGAACGAGCAATACTTTGACTTTCTTCTTTAGCAGTACTTTGACTCTTCAGTACTTTGACTCTTCAGCACTTTGACTTTCTTTATCCCAACAATCCTCCCCTAACTTGAATTCTACTTGCTTGATTTCAAGTTTCTTTGTATCTGTATCTTTAACATCTTTGTCTTCAAGGAAAGATTGTGTCTTTGTCTTTAAATTTTATCTTTGTATTCCCTGTGCTTGTATTATCATCATCAAAGTAATATTTATCAGTAATCCTTTACAGCAACAATCAGCAAGCTCCATCTTTTCAGCAACATATGGCAATTTGTACATCAGTTCATTAAGTTTTAGTCTATTCTCATCACTTCCAGGTGTGTAAACTCCTGTGAGAGGTGAATCATTGAAATTTTAATGGATTTTGATTTCTCTTTTCCAAAGCCATTAACTCTGGAGTAGCCAATGTTTAAATGTGTAAGACCATGGTATATTGATAACCATATGATTTTTAGCAAATCATCAGCTATCAACGGATTTGTTTTGTCTTTCCAAAAGCCGCACCCTTTTGGACTAGTTAGTTCTTGCAACCAGGGTGAACTAATTACCATATAAATGGTTTTTCCACAGCCTTTACCACAAGCCATTTTTCTTGTGGGCTAGCCAACTCTTTACATTTGCTGATATGGTGAGTTGATTACCATACAACTTATTAGCAAGTTGTCAACTATATAACGGATTTGAGATATATTTACCAGAGCCGTTTGCTCATGGATTAGCCAGTCCTTTTGTTAGACATGGTGAACTGATAACCTATTGTTGTAACCATCTCAAAAACCATTTGTTGCTTTTAAGTTTTGTTTCAAAATATTTTTCACTTAACAAAAGTTTTCTTTTAAAATCATTTACTGGTTTTGTGCTGCAAGCAGTACTTTGGTTAAAGTACTGTTTGTTCAGCAGTACTTTGAATAAAGTACTTATTTTTCAAAATTTTATACAATTAAGTATCATACCAGTACTTATGCTTCATCCTCAGTCGTTGTCCATTTGATATATAATTCAATAACCATTAGGGCTGTTTCATTCTTTTCCTCGACTTCCATTCCATGATCCAACATCCTTCTCATAAGATCTCTTGTCAAAGGATATCTTCTTTCAGCTAACATATGGATCATAGTTCCATCTTCCAATTCCAAAGCATGCACTCCTGATTCTTCAAAGAATCTCCAGCTTGTAATCTCCCAATTTTCTTGATTTAGCCAGATTTCTTCAGTGCTTGTTTCCTCAGTTTCCCAGATAGTTGTCAGATCTCCTAGCAATACTAAGCCAACTCCAATTGATGGAATATGTTCGAAGTATTCTTGCACTAATTGATATAATTGAAACAGATCTGCTCTATCTATTATGTGCAGTATATCCCATAGCAAATTGAACACTCTAAAGCTTTCATCCTCCCTATGGAACATCAAATAGTTTCCATCCTTTGATTCTACTACTTCAAATGTAGTTATCTTGGACTTCTTAACTGCAGCATCTTTGGATTTAGAATGATCAAAGTCGACAACTCTTATATAATTTCTCAGGTCATCAACTGTATCTGATCTTAACTCAATCTTCTTTGATGGCTGTTCAGCTTCAGTTGTTCTTTTTCTTTTTAAGCTTTTCTTACTAGCATCCTCCTTTTGCTTATCATCATCCTTATAAGAAATAATACTATCAACTTGCTTCTGATAAGCTTCTCTGACAGCATTATATAAATCTTTCATCTCTAATTAGTTCAGCTTCTGTAATCCAGTATACCCTTGACCTTTTAGATAAGCCATCATGGCATTTCTTTCTTTAGCCTTACTCATTGGTCTTCTAGGTATAGCAACTGACTTTTCTGGTATAGCAGCTTTAGGTTCCTTCACTGGTTGAGCAATCTCAGCATCACATTTAGCTTGTAGCTCCCTAGCAGCTGCTTCATTTTTAGCCACTTCAATAGTTCTTAACTCTGCTAAAGTCAGCTTTTTCTTCTTCTTTGTTTCCACCAGTTTGCCTTTGCCTTTGTCCTTTGAATCTAAAACTGGTTGAGAAGCTTGTGGTTGTTCTTCAGCAACTCCTGGAATGCTAACACCTCTTGGTCTTGATAGATTTTCCAAAATTTGAGCAACTGTCTCATCATCACTTGTAGTATGCTCTACCATGGGTGTATCAGCTTCCTTTTCTTGTAGAACTGTCGAAGGACCAGCTTCTTCATCAAAATTAAGAGTCCTTGGTGTAGTAAGATCTTGTCTATGAGTTCCTTGAAGAGCAGTACCTTGATCAGCAGCACCTTGATCACCAGTACTTTGTACACCAGTACTTTGAACTCCAGTTCCTTCAGGCTTAGCACTTTCAATATTTACTTGTGCTTCAGTACCTTGAGGTTCATCTTGTTTTTCTTCATAAAACTCAGCATCTTCTTTCAAATTATCTTGCTCCAGATTCCTCCCCAATTGGATAGAAGATTGCTGTTGAACCTTTTTGCCTTTGGAAGTCTTCTTAAACTTCTTCCCATGCCTCCGCTGTGACTTAACCCATAACCTGTGATGTTGAACCAAAGGCCATACAAAAGATTTTAATTTTCTAAACTTAGTCTTCAACTTCTTCAGTTGTGCAGCCTGAGCTTCAAAATATTTCTTTAAGCGTGTCAGCTCCCTTGTTAAAGCATAAGTATCCAGAACCTGTCCCTCAGATGCCACATCTCCCTCATCTCCTCCAGATGTTTGAAGCCCATTTGTTGAAGTGTAATTATTAGGAGAGGATGGTGGGTTTACATCTAGCTCGGAATCTCCATGAGTAGAAGGTTGTGGAGATGTAAGAAGTGAAGTTGCAGTACCTACTTGTGCAGCAGTACCTTGTGAAGAAGCAATATGTTGAGAAGCAGTACCTTGAGTTGATGCAGTACCTTCTCTTTCTTCACTTTCAGCAGCCTCATCTCTAATTGCTTGCACAATCTCCATCATAGAGGTAGTCAAGGGAGTGTTTCTTCCAGAAAACTTATCACTCTTCCTTGCCATGAAGGTGAATATCTTTGCAGGTTGTACCACACCAGGTAATAAGCTCGAAGGCTTTGGTACATCATGAAGTTGTTTATTCAAGAAAACTTGAAAAAATCTTGGATACATAAGCCAAGGTGATCCATGAGAAATGTGAGATAGCATACCATCTAGAATGAGTCTTGAAAAGTTGAAAATACGATTCGTAGCCATTCCCACTAAAGCAGATGCTATATTGGATCCAAATTGCTCCCATGAAGTACTCTTAGAACTGATACAATGAAGTGGGACATGAACCAAGTACTTCCAATGCGGACTAAACAAGGGTTTCTTGAATGTGGTTTCAGTTAAAGACCCTTCATACCCAATGTCTCTTAAAGTATCCCAAAGAAGCTGTTTGTCAAAACGTATAGCTCCTTCTTCATCATCAAACAATAGATCTTCTCGAATTGAGGCTTCACTAACTTTTACAATCCTTCCAGCAACCTTAGCCTGTATATATGACTCATCATTCTCCATGTGAGTTCTAGCAGTCGCCCAAAACTGTTGAATCCATGGCTCAATAACATCTGGTTCTACCAAAAGTGCATAACTGATTGGAGATCCAGTGAGAAAATCATAATGTCATGGAATGCGACATTAGCTTCAGTTTTATCCAAATTAACCACCATGTTGTGTTTAGAAACTGTGTTTCGATTCGCCATTGATTAATGTTTACACAAGAAAGTGGTTCGATGAATAGTGAATGTGAAAGAGAGAGAAATATGGAAAAAATTGATAAGTATAAAGATGAGAGGGAAAATCGGAGGGTAGTTATATATAGGTAAGATTTGAAAAATCACAGCCAATAATAACAAAGTTACCGTTATTTGAATTTTAACCCATCTTTTGACCGTTGGAACAGTACGTTGATAAGACAAGCAGTGCTTTCCACGTGTGCAGTACTTTCAAAAGCAGTACTTTCGAAGCAGTACTTTCATAAAACCAAAAAGCAGTACTTTTCCAATCTCTTCTCTATAATGGCAAAAACTCCAAAGAGGCAGTGGATTGCCTCCCCTCAAACAATGCATAGGACTTTCTAACTAATTAATCAGTCCGCCCCTTAAATGTAGCTTAGTAATTAATCATACCAATACTCACCACCAAGTGATTGAATCTTGAAACATCAAATCCTTTTATGAGTAGATCAGCTACATTATCATCTGTGTGAACCTTGGCAACATTAATGAGCCTATGCTCATAACAATCTCTGATAAAGTGATGCCTAATCTGAATGTGCATGGTCTTGGAGTGATAAACTGGATTCTTCACAATGCAAATTGTACTCTCATTATCAATGTTGATAGGAGTATTCTTGAAGTTGAACCCATAATCCAAAAGTTGATTCTGCATCCGCAAGACTTGTCCACAACAGCTTGCAGTAGCAACATATTCTGCTTCAGTGGATGATGTTGCTGCAATAGTTTGCTTCTTACATTGCCATGAGACTAATCTTCTTCCAAGATACTGGCATCCTCCAGTGGTTGATCTTCTATCATAATTATCACATGCATAATCACTATCTGAGAAAGCTTCCAAGTGAAAAGGTGAATCCTTTGGATACCATAACCCCAACTTAGGTTGTTGTTTCAAATAACTAAAGATTCTCTTCACTGCATTCATATGGGAGACCTTAGGTGAGACTTGATATCTTGCACATAAACAGACAACAAACATGATATCAGGCCTAGATGCAGTTAAGTACATAAGATAGCCAATCATAGATCTGTATAGCTTGACTTCAACAGGTTGACCATCTTCATCTTTGCCCAATGAGTTGATAGACTTGATAGGTGTAGTGACTGGCTTCATAGAATCAAAGTTGAACTTTTTAAGAATGTCAGAGACATACTTATCTTGACTTATGAAAATTCCCTCCTTTGACTATTTGACTTGAAGTCCTAAAAAGAAAGTCAATTCACCCATAGAACTCATTTGAAATTCATGTTGCATCAGCTGCTCAAACTCCTTTACCATGGACTGTTTTGTAGCTCCAAAGATGATATCATCTACATAAACTTGAACTAACATGATATCCTTCTTATCTCTCTTGATAAAAAAAGTCTTGTCAATTGCTCCCCTCCTGTAACCATGTTGCAATAAGAAAGTAGAGAGCCTTTCATACCAAGCTCTAGGTGCTTGATGAAGGCCATAAAGAGCCTTAACGACTTTGTAGACTTTGTTTGGATGAGCAGGATCTTCAAAACCTGGAGGCTGTTTAACATAGACCTCCTTTATAATCTTGCCATAGAGAAAGGCACTCTTGACATCCATTTGATAAACCTAAAATCCCATATATGATGCAAAAGCAAGGAATATTCGAATGGCTTCAATCCTTGCTACAAGAGCAAATACTTCATCATAATCTACTCCTTCTTCTTGTCTATATCCTTGTGCAACTAACCTTGCCTTGTTCTTGATGACATTCCCTCTTTCATCTCTCTTGACTCTGAAAACCCATCTTGTACCAATGACTTTCTTTCCATCTGGTAGATCACATAGTACCCAAACTTCTTGAAGTTTGAATTGAAGAAGTTCTTCTTACATAGCTTCAACCCAACTCTCTTTAGTTAACGCTTGAACTATATTCTTGGGTTCTTCTTGAAAGATAAAACAAGTGAATAAACACATTTGGTGATCCTTGTGATTCAGCCTGTTTTGTTTATAGACAAAGCTAAGTAAAGCATTATATGGTTTAGAAAAACCTTTAGCTTTGGTTCTTGTAAGCACTCCAGAAGTAGAAGGTCCAATTATTTGACTAGTGGGATGATCTTTGTGAATCCTTAAAGTAGGAGTCTTTGGTACTTCAAGATCATCATCCAAATTTGTAAAATCAGCTCCTTTATTGGAATTGGAGAAAATACCTTCATCATCAAATTCATCATCAGTATCTTCTAAACCAGGCATGGCCAAATCATCATCAAAAGTACTGTCAATAGGTGCAGCAGTACATTGATCCAAAGTACTGTGATCAAAAGTACTGTGAGGGTGTTGTGTAGACTTACCCTTTTTCTTTGCTTCTTCACAAGCTCTTCTTTGATCATCATCATAAGATTTTGCAATTGTTTCTTAAAAAAGCATCCTAGCAAGCTCATCTTGGGGAGCTTGATCTTCATCAGAAAAAGTGGACTTTGGTTCATCAGTACTTTTCTTCTCAACAGTTATAGGTTCTTCATCAGGAACAACATCAGGTCTAATATTGACTCCATGAACAATGTACTATAAATCTTCTTCTTTGTGATCAGCTTGATTTTCTTCTCTAACAGGAACATAATTCATGAAAGGAGTCAAAACCTTAAGATTAAACATCCAATCAGGAGCTTTACCCTTTTGATTTTCTTGATCTTCTAAAAATTCAACATGAAGACAATCTTGAACCTTCTTGGTGACCTTGTTGTACACTCTAAAGCCTTTGTTGTTGGTACAATATCCCAATAAATATCCTTCTTCTGACTTGCCATCAAACTTTCCCAAAGCATCAATAGTATTAAGAATAGTAAGGGGACATCCAAAAGGCTTCATAAAACGTATGTTAGGTTTGTTTCCTATAAGCAACTCATAAGGTGTCTTCATCTGAGTTTTAGTGACTGATACTCTATTCAACACATAGCAAGCAGTACTTACAGCTTCAGCCCAAAATTGAATAGGTAGTAATGAATCTGCAAGCATTGTTCTGGCTGCTTTAATAAAAGTTTTGTTCTTTCTCTCTGCAACTCCATTCTGCTGTGGAGTTCTAGCAATACTAAACTCCCTCTCGATCCCTTTCTTGGCACAAAATTCATCCATAAGCTTGTTCTTGAATTCAGTCCCATTGTCACATCTAATAGCTCTTACTTTGAGTCTCAATTGGTTTTCCAGGGCTATTATAAGATCATGAATAGCATCAAAGGTTTCATCCTTAAATCCCAAGAAAAATACCCAACTAAATCTACTGCAATCATCTGTCACAACCAGACAGTACTTCTTCTTGTTTAGACTAGCAACAGAAACATGTCCAAACAAATCCATGTGCAACAGCTCCAAAGGTTCTCTAATGGATCTTTCCTCAATCTTCTTGCATGAAGCTTTGTGTTGTTTACCTTTCTTGCATGCCAAACATGAGTGATCATTCCTGTATGTTTTGGAAGGTAAACCTCTAACTAAATTTCCTTTAACCAACTTGTTGATATTCTTGAAATTCACATGGCCCAATATTCTATGCCACAGATATGCTTCTTCAAGTGTTGCCTTAGCTACTAAACATGTTTCTCTTTCAGAAGAGTTAAGACTCTTCATATCCAGACTGTACACATCATTGGTTCTTGGTACTCTCAGTACTACCAAGTTATCATCAACAAGCTTGAATTCAGGGGAAAGAATAAGACATTCTGTGTCAGTAAACAACACAGGGTGCTTTTTGTCACAGATCTGAGAGACTGACAAAAGATTGAATTTGAGCTCCTTCACATAGCGAACATTCTCAAAATCTATGCTTGTTGCCTTGATGGTTCCTTTGCCAGTTATTCTTCCTCCACTAGCATCATTTCCAAATGAAACTCTTCCTCCACAATAAGATCTAAAATCTAACAGAATCTCTTTGTCTCCTGTCATGCTTCCAGAGCAGCCACTATCCACAATTAGATGATCTTTAAGCTCCTCTTCTGGGTTGCCCTGCACAAAGATAAAAGAGTTAGTTAATTTTAGGAACCCAAGCCAATACTGACTTGTGTTCCCCTTGTAGAGTTACATACTTAAATTCTTTAAGTATGTAATTTCCACTGTCTTTAAGCACATGATCAATTATCTTTGGTTGTTCCAAAACTTGTGTTGGTTTTTCAATAAAAATCTCTTTTTCATCCAAGTTCTCTTTATTATTTTCAACAAAAATCTCTGTTTTACTCACACTTGCTAAAAGTAGTGTTTGTTCCCCATCAGTACTTTCCTTCTTAACCCAGCTTGCTTTAACTTTTGGTGTAGAGTTCTTTGATCTAGATACTCCTTTTGAGGTGTAACGCCTTCTAGATTGATAGTAATTAGATCTCCTAGGGCTTCCATTCCAAAAAGTGTTAGTAGTACCTTGGTTGGGTGAAAATCTAGCAGTAGTTTGAGAAGGTACTGGTGATTTTGAAAAAGATCTTCTCTGGTGAGGGTACCTATGGTCTTGTGAGAAATTGCTATGGTTAACCCTATGTGAATGATTCCAGACTGGTTTATTCTCCCTTGGTTTTTGGTTGGCAGTTCTGGTCTTTTGGAATTTGCTTAAGTAATCTGAGTGAAGTCACAGTCCTTAATCAAATGATCAGGACTATAACATACAAAACACAATTTTTGACCCATACTCCCAAAAAATCTTCCTTTAGGTCTATGATTAAAACTATCCTGTCTTTTTGGTGAATGATGAAAATTGTTTTGACCAAAATTATCCCAAAAAGGTTTAGCAGTATTTTGAAAAGGTTTTCTTAAAGGTACTGCTGAATGTGTAGCAGTACTTTGAGCTGAAGGTACTGCTTGACTCTTAACATCATCATCCTTAGGTTTCTCAGCTGTTTCTTTTGAGGTTTCAGAATTAGATTGACCAATAAGCTTTTTCCTAAACTCTAGATTGTCTACTCCAAAACGAGAAACATCTGCCCTAAGTGGTTGAAAACTTCCAGTGGGATGAGGAACTGCATGATAACCATTGTCTTTCTTAAATTCAGGAGGTGTTTTACTAATATATTCCTCATTACTAGATGTGTCTACATAGTTAATGAGTTCATCATCACTAGTTGTTATATCCTCAAAATCAAGTTGGTCCTCATCACTGGGTGGGTTTTCTTCTATGCTACTAAAGTCCATACCAAAACCTAGGCCAGTTTTAATGTGTGCTCTTTTCTGTTTTTCAACAAAACTAACATGTGAAAGGCCAGATTGTCCCCAAGCAGCAAACTTTTCTAACAACTCATCCCTTTCTTTAGTCATCTTTTCTAATTCAGAGACCTTACATCCTAACTTCCATTCACTTAGTTTTAATTGGTAATCCTGTTGTTCATACTTTTCTGCCCAAGCCATTTCATTATTTTCATGTATTGTTATTTTGGCTTCCATTGACTCTAAAGTAATTTGATAACCAGCTACCTCAGACCTAGCCCTTCTACAATTATCTCTTTCAGTTACATAATCAGTAAGCACCTTTTGATAAAAATCATGACACTTAGAGCATACCTCAGAGATGGGGGGTAAACTTGGTGAAGTAGCTACCAAAGCAAGCAGAACAGGTTCATCTTCACTCTCCATGCTCCAATCAAAGCTTCCAAGACCATCTCTAGATTCCATAACAGCAAATCCAGGTTCCTCATCAAAAGTTGTGCTCCAATCAAACTCTTCCACTGATTCTTCCACTGCGACCATACAATAGGTTACTGGTTCATCATCAAATTCAGCACTCCAGTTGTAAAACCTGAAAATCTAAAACATGATTAAAGACTAAAATACCCTTGGAATCGAAAATTATAAAATACGTAAAATACGTTTATAATCATTTAACGAAATTAAAACTTAACTTACGAATAATAAAAACTTAACGAATGTGTGTACGTGATCGATTTTGGTACGACGAAAGATTTAAACGTTTCGCTAATATGTTGGGCCGCGTTTGCATTGTTCGTGTGGATCAAGAAAGCCAAGGTGGGCGTTTGTTTTGTGTTCGGATGGACCAAGCCGAAACCCAACCCCCCTCAAAAGCCCAAACCGAAAATGACTAGCTATATATACACTACATTTACATGAAATTGAAACCCTAGTTTTGTTGCCTCTCTCTTTTCTTTTCTTCCATTCGGCCGAACCCTAACAACCTTGGTGTCGCGAGTTTTGTTCATCAAAGCTAAGGTATAACGTGTTTATTCGTCTTCTCTTATTACACCTTACGTATATATATTGTAATATGTTTCGTTTTGTCGAGTTTTGTGTTTTTTCTTTTGTGGTCGAGCCGTACGAAACCAAACAAGGCAAACCATAATGACTTGAACCTTATAATTATTAAAGAGCATGTTATATAATACGTAATATTTGAATCGGATCATAGATATATGTTGAGCATAGAACCGAACCACATATATGCATAACCGAACCACTTGTAATTAATTCGGCCAAGGTATAAACCTGAAAACTTGAATATGTAAAGTACGTAGATGAGCTAGGGTTTGCTTAAAACATGTTAGCCGAACCCTATATACAAACCGAAACATGTGAGGGTTTTTGAACGTGTATTAAACGAGTAAAGATCATGTGAAACCTAAACCCTAAGTGATGTGTGAACCGAACCATGCATGCCGAACCTTAATTGGTTTTTGAACCGTGTATCATGTGTGTGTAGATGTGTAATTAATCCGAGTAATAAGTAACTTGTATTGTCACATGAAATCATAAACGTGCATGGATATAAGAGTTGACGTATAACATATATATGAGTAACATATGATTAAGACATGAACGTGTTGAGTAAATAAACAAGAGTAATGAGTTATTAAATGACGTAACATATAAAGAAAATGCACGTGGATATGATATTAAAAGAATGAGAAAACCCTAGAACATAAATGAGAGTCGATTAGGGTTGAAGCTAAGTATATTAATTCGTTATTTCATGTGTGAGTTATGACGTTTAAACTATTTTCACATTTAACCCTAAACTTTAATAAATGACATAATGAACCTTAATCTACGATATTGTTTATAGAACACTTAAGTCTCATTTTATTATAAAACCCTAAAGTATTAAGATCACTGAATACATTGAGTATAAACACCAAATATTAAAAGATCATTTCGACGATTATGGAATCATAAATAACATGTACGACCGTTAATGTGTATAGGTTCTGTGAAGAAGGAGTAATCCTTTGCTTTCCGTGTTTCTGCTTTTCGATCATTTGCTTTGGAATAAGGTACAGATATTCTGACCTTTTCAGTAAAGGTTCCTTATAACGTTTTCTTTTCGTTAGCTTTTATATTAGGATTTCCTAAGCCTTTGCTATGAACCCCATTTTGTTTGTTTGAGCTGTTGCTTATCTGAACTCTGATTTTTGAATTATAAAACATCTGATTTTGAACTATATGATATGAAAACCTTGATTTTGAAAACATGATTAATCTTCTGATAAAGTATGATCTGTGTCAGTTTTGACATTCTGATTTGACCTAAGATAGTTTGACACCCGAGCCAAAATAATAACTAGTCATGGGGGTTCCATGTCTGTGTCAGTGATGCACCTCTGACATGACTCTAGGGCAGTAGAGTGAAGTTCTGCCACGTCCCTTATCTGTTATCTGTTATGAGCTCAAGTTATATTATATTACCAATATATGTTTGTGGGGCGTATGGATGCATCCTAGATCTGTTATATGTTATATGTTATATGTTATATGCTATATGTTATCTGATGATTGATGCTGCGTGCATGCACGTCCTTCATAACTCTGGTAGGTCTCCCCTACAAATGTTGCCTTGTGTGAATATGAATATGAATATGATTATGATCTGATATATGTGTCTGGGCTCGAGGTAGTTAACTATAAAACTTATTCTATTATTCTGATTTATACTTTGATAATGATTATGATTTTGCTATCTTTCATTCACTATATTCCGTATTCGTTTTCGTTTCATTTCGTTTTGCTTGTATATCTGTTCACTGGGCTTTTGAAGCTCAGCCGCATTTCTTTTCTTCCGCGGCAGGTATCTAAGCATTGGAGCTGGGTTTTGCTTTGGGATGAGTGCTGAGTGGACTTACCTTAGAGATATTTAGCTTTGATCTTATGATGCCATTTAAGACTTAATATTTCAGATATTTTATTGGAGTTTATTTTTCTGCTGGGACCTATGTATTGAAGTCATTTTGACTTGAATTATTTCAGTATTTATGTTAAGACTTCTTTTGGATATTTGTGTTTGCTTTGATATGACACCATTACTTGTGATTCCTTTACCCTTGTCGGGTCGGGGCGTTACACCAGTAAACCTCTGATAGATTTTCTTTAGCAACCAAATCTTTTATTTCAGTTATAGGGATTTCCTTTAGTTCAAGCTTAGGTTTCTCAGTCATCCTGTTTGCGTGATATTTAGCAAACTTACATTCCCTTGCAAAGTGTCCAGTCTTTTGACAGTTAAAGCATTCAATCTTTGACTTGTCAAAGGTGATACCCTGTTTGGGTTTGAAGTCAATTCCTCTTCCTGTTTTCTTCATGAACTTCTTGATCCTTGCAGTGATCATAGCAACTTGCCACCTTATATCTATTTCTTCAAGAGCATCCTCTTCAATTTGTGACAAATCTTCTTCATAAGTAACAGGTAAAGTAGCTTGCTGAGCGAAGAATGAGCATACAACTTCATCAGAATGGATGGTTTTTGTTGGTAATGATGTGGGGTTGGTGATGGTTGTGATAGAATGAGCAAGATAAGCAGTACTTTGAGCAACGGTACTTTGAGTAGGATAATCAATACTTTTAGTGGAAGTACTGCCTCTCTTTTCAGATGACACAAAAGCAATACTGTGAGATTTTGAACTTGTTTGTCCATTCATCTCATGCTCATACACCTTCAAATGATTGTAAAGATCATCAAAGTCCATAACATCCAAACCAGGTTGTCATCTGATCATAGTAGCAATCACATGCCATGTAGATGGCAAACTTCTTAAGAACTTCAGATTTGCATCTTCAACAGATACCTCTGCTTTGTATAACTCCATCATACTAAGAAGATTTTAGAATCTGTCATAGGCAGCATCAAGACCTTCTCTTTCACCAACAGTGAATGTTTCAAACTGTTGCTTCAACAGATTTCTGTGCATCTTCTTGGAAGCATCATTAGCTCCAAACCTTGTCTTAAGAGCAACCCATAGTTGTTTAGCATCCTTAGCATCATGAAACTTGAGTAGGTGACCATCAGGTATAGCAGACAATAGGATGTTGAGAGCCTTTTCTTGATTCCTTATTGTAGCTGCTGGCAAGACAGCCTTAGGTGGTTTAGGTTGTCCAGGAACTTCAATAGGATCTGCAACAACTTTATTACCATTGACAATTACATTCCACAGTGCATGGTCTGTAATAGCAATGTACACCTCATATTCATGCTCCAAAGATCATACTCTCCCTTCTTGATGATAGGAAATCTGAGTGAGGTGATGGATGGGGGTGGTGCAGCTTTAGTAGACATCTTTAGGGTTTGTTGTTAACTAGGTTTTAAGGGTTTCTTCTTAATCAGAGTTTCCACACAAGCTCTGATACCACTTGTTGGATTGATGTACTCTAACCAAACTAACTTATGTAGCTTGTAAGGGCTTAGCAACTTCGGATAAATCCTAAGTCACTAACAATGAAACACTGAATTAACTCTATTAAGTATGCGGAATTTACTTGAATAAAGCTAAGAAGAATTATCTTTTACTTTAACGATTATATTAAAACTCTAAACCTGCTTGATACACAGATTCACTAACAATCCCTAACAGCTCTAATATCGAACTTAGTAAACTCTAATATTCTCTAATAATGCACGTACATTCACATATCTAATGCCAATCTAGGGGTCCTTTTATAGGCATAAGGATAACCCTAGTCGGTTTACAATTCTATTCCTTGTACGTCAAGTAATACTAAACTAAACTTAGAACATTCTAGAATTACATAATAATCCTTAACTATTTTGCATAGCAGTCCTTTAACCATGCAGTACTTTAATGAACGAGCAGTACTTTGACTTTCTTCTTTAGCAGTACTTTGACTCTTCAGTACTTTGACTCTTCAGCACTTTGACTTTCTTAATCCCAACAGTAGAGCACCATTGTGTTCATTTCGTTCAACTTGTAGGGAATGCACATTCTCCTTGAGCTTTTTCATGTCTCTTCCAAGACTTTCTAATTTGTTGTTTATTGCAACAAGGCCTTCCATATTCTCACTCTTACTTCGATTTTTCTCTCCATTGTGCCATTTGTGAGAGTGGCCAGCCATTTTTGAATAGTTTCAAGAGCCAATGTTGGAGTCATTCCTGGAATTGGTCCTTGAGAATCGATCATTTGCCTTGAGGAGATGTTCAGACCCTTGTAAAAGACGTTCACCTTTTGCTGGCTGTTGAGGTCGTGAGTAGGGTACTTGTATAATAATTCGTTGTACCTTTCCCATGCTTGGTACAACATTTCATCACCATCCTGCTTGAAGTTATGGATTTCTTCTAGTTGTTTAGCAGTTCTGGATGGAGGACAATATATCTTAATGAAATATTTTTAAAGGAGAGGCCAGGTGTTAACTGTTCCGGCAGGTAATCGATCAACCCATCTTTTAGCAGCTCCAGTGAGAGAAATAGGGAACACACGTAACATGACAGCATCGTTTGAAACTCTTGGAATTTTGAATATGCTGATAATGTATTCCACGTTGTCCACATGGTCGTGAGCATAATCAGTAATGCTTCCCGAGAAAGGGTTTGCATGCAATTCCCTCATAAATTGAGGTTTGATTTCGAATTGAGCATGGCTGGCCTAACGATCCCCGGTCCTTGTTCTTCTCTTGTCAATGCCAGACATTCCTCGAGAGTGAGGTCATCAATGTTAACAACTTCCATGGTACCTGAAACTTGAAAAGAGATCGTGAGAATTTGAGAAAATTTTAAAATAAAACTAAAATGAAATACTTAATAGAAATCCAAATATAACTCGCTGGCAGCGGCGCCAAAAACTTGATGCAGGTTTTACTGACCAGGTTTTAGTATTTATAATTACTCGTTATACCTATGGTCTACCCTAATGCACTAACGAGCAGCGTACCTGGTCGTGTGTAGTGTAGTATTCGGTAAAACCGAGGTTGTCCCAAGAGCTATGTGTGCGGATTTAAACTAAGTCTAGGTGTCACAGATTTTAATATGATTTTGATATAATTAACTACTAAAACAAATAAAGGCGAGGGTTGTAAACAATAGAGGAGAGTGGTGCTAACCTAATCATTCATCCTAACTAGTTATGTTTACGGCTAATTACTTCCAATTACTTCAGGTGGGGTCAAAGTCGCTAGGACAACATTTGGTCAGTTCGTCCTAACCTATCAGTAAAGGGTCCCACTAGAGAAATCAGGTGACCCGTCATAAGTCCAGTTGTTCTTAGTCCCCTAAGCCAAGTCATTAAGTACCACTACATGCTAGATTCATAATAGTGAGTGCCTGGGCGCTAGCATCTTAAACACTCACCCCCTACTTCTTAAGTTCATCCAAACGGTATGTGATCAGTTGGTCAAATCGCACAAGCAGAAAGGGTCGTCAGTTGGTCATATCTTACCCTTCCCACTCAGTCTACCTACTTAGGGTCAGTTGGTCATATCTCCTAAGTAACTAGCCACTACCACCATTCAAAACTACCGAAACAAGGGTAGCTACCAACAAACTATGCATGCATACACTTAGAAATAATTATACGGAAGCAATGTAAACGCAAACAAAACAATTAAGGAATCATAACTAGGCCAGCACCAGAGGTGCCGCTCATATTAACTAAAACAATCGATTCAATGTTTAACATTACGAAATACATGAATTGAAAGTAAAGAAAAGATAAAAAGCTAATGCTTATCGTAGGGGAGTGATTTCTCCCTTGGAGATAGCTCCGTATGCTCCTCTAGATCTGCCTTCGACTTCTTCTCACGTTCACTTAATGTTGTGTGAAATGGGATGCTTTGAAATGCTAGAAATTGTGGGGTATTTATAGGCCAGATCTGGTTACGGCGTAACTAATTATAAGAGTTATGCCGTAAAATCTAATTCTTCGTATTTTGCACTAAAACTGCTGGTTACGGCGTAACTATGGAAGGAGTTACGCCGTATCTTCAATAAATCTTGGTTACGCCGTAATTGATACAATAGTTACGACGTAGCTTGCAGCGGCGCGGAACCTCATTTGACCTAGTTGGTTACGTCGTAATCCTTGGGGGAGTTACGCCGTAATCTTCTGTTGAGTTGGTTTTCCGAGCCACGCTTTAGTTACAACGTAATGTGAGAGAGGAGTTACGCCGTAACTGCTTCAAAATGAGCATACTATGATATATCTTCAATAAATCTTCAAATCCGCATCTCTTTAGCTTCAATGCTAGTATTTTACCTGAAAGTGAAATATAGAGGAAAACAAGCGTAAATCCATATAAATGATATAAAATACGGGCATTATCGGGGGAAATTGACACTTAATATTCAGGACTATTTGATGTTATCATTTGGTCACAATAATTTCCCAAAGTAGGGGGTTGGGCGTTTTATATAAAGGGTGTTTTTTTTGGCGACAACAAGCCCAAAATAGGACCAAATATAAACGAGGCAAGCCAATATTTTTATGACGTTGTTGATCCTTTAAACACTTTGCTGTGAGCTCTTTAAAATGGTATAAGTCTCATATTTTATCGATCTTTGGTTAGGGAGAAACAAACCCGTGAATATGGTTACTTGGCCATGTCGCGGCTAGAACTAAGTGAAAAGAAAATTTTATTTTTGACCCATTAAATTTTACGGTGTAACCTAGTGACATTGTAATATGTTAATTAACTCGTTTAACGTCTTTCTCTAATATCCTATAGCTCATAATACTTAGATTTTTGAAAAGTGCACGCAAGGGTCTTTTGTGAAAATCTTTACGAGACACCCTTTTCTTGATTAATTATAAAAGAGACCATAAGGGTTTTTAAGAACGTTCTTGGGGTTTTATAATCTTTGCAGTGAGCTCTTCAAAAATTTATGACTTATATTTTACAACCCTTTGGTTAGTAAGAAATTAATTATTGAAAAGGGGCACTTAGGCTTATTTCGACAAAATGAAAAACTCATTTTCAAGCTTTAAAACTTTATAGTTCATGCAAGAAACCTTGTGACATGACATTTAACTTATTTTGAGTTTTTCTTGAGTAGTTCAAGGTCTAATTTACTAAAAATAAAGAAATTCTCAAAATCAATTATATAAGGGTGCGTTTGGTTTTGTGACATGCGAACAAAAAGAAGAGCAGAATTAAAGCGTGATATAAAGGCTTTTTAACCAGGTAAGGGGGCGTTTTGTAGTGTCTTAGGAGCTTGTTATAATAGCTTATCGGTTTGGATTATAAGTACTAGCTTATGGTAGAAAAATGGGGCAAGATGTGCTTGGCTTGGTTTTATAAGGATATATGACAACTGTTAAGTTTTTGACAAAAAATAGCTTTCATTTTGCGTTTTCTGAACCCGTGCTCCTGACTTTTTGAAGAAACCGTCGTTCCGGACAACTTTTGTGTTTTAAATTTTTGATGAAACGGAGCAGAAGTGCCTCGTTTGGCGTACCTAAACTTTCTGTCACAGAAAGGTTTTGACGGCTTTTTGGTGACTTCTTTTGGTCGTATCTTTTGACTCGATAGCCCGTTTTAGGTGATTCAAAAGGCTACATTTTCCTTGAAAAATCCTTTTTAACAGTATGTACTTGATATTAAATATGATAACGAAATTGAATGAGTTTAAAAGACTTACAAATCATTGGTACTCGTTAAGGAAGGAAAACACCCAAGGAACTTCTAAAGTGGAACCAAGCTCTTTTCTTCCTCCGAGGCTCTATACTATCCTTCCTTGGCTGCTACTAGGACCCTTAGATTTGTGAGTAACTGATTTTGTGTTTGTTTGTGGGGTGTTTCGAATGGTGTGAGCACAAATGAAAGGGAGTGGCTTGCTATTTATAGAAGGGAAATGAGAGGGCTTTTGAAGGAGTCTAGGTCACCATGTTGTGTTGTAGGGGACAAGGCATAATGTCATTATGTCAAATTGAGCCAAGTGTTGAAATGCGGAGTAAGTGATGGTGTGGTAAAATCTCCTTCAAGCAAATTTTCTACCATTTTGACCATAGTAAAAATATCAAGGGAACAAGCTTATGTGTAAGATTAGGGCACCAAAAGAGTGTCTTGTGGCTAGGAGATGAACATGTAACACTTAGGAACTAATTTAGTTTGGTTTTTGTTCATTTCGAACCATGGTGTAACTAGGGGGTTCAATTTGCTTTAAGGGTAGTACTAAGGCTATAATGTGTTGTACCATAATCTATTTAGGGTTTTACTAGGGTTCTAGGGATATAGAAAATGTATTGTTAAGCCTTTGGTTAAATTTATAAAGGTTTTAGGTTAATTTAGTTAAGTTAAAATAAGTAAAAGTGTAGTTTTAGGTTTTATGCATTAGGCACTTTTACATTAGGTTTAGGGACTTGTACTTAGGGTTATTAAGTATAAAAAATATATTTTTAAAGCTTGTGCATAAAAGACTTATAACATGTGCTTTATGGTGAGTACACTGAGGTTTATAATGAGCCTTATATAATTATTAACTTTTTATGCTTTAATGGCTTGTACCTTGGCTTGGAAAACTTGTACTTTCATATTTTTGTAGAAAACATGACCCTAATAATTAGGGTTTGTGATTCGTCCACATAAAATCATGGTTTTGGAAGTTTAGGGTTTATACCAGAAGATATCGTAATATTAGGGTTTTATGCATTAAAAGCTTGTACTTTAGCTTTGGAGTGTTGTGCTTGAAGGTTTACGGTTTAGTTACCCAAAATCGTAGTTATAGCAATTCTAGGATTTTCTGGAGACTTTAATAGATAGCAAAAATTCAGCTTGAAAGCTTAATAATCGTATGTTAACGAATTAACGTAAAGTGGCAAATGAAAGTTGGTAAAAATTTGGTACTTGACATATAAAAATGTTTATGTTGAAATAACATGAAGTAGGTCGGTGTCGGTCCGCGTGTGAGCACATTTATTAAGGATGTGAGTTACGTCACATGAAAGGGTAGTAGTCAATTAAGTAGATATTGTAAAAACAAAAAAATTATACGTAGAAAATGGATAAGTGATTGCTCAAAAAATTGCACTACCAGGCTTCGATGATGATCAAAGGTATGAGGGGTGTATGTTCCAGCCAAGACTTGCCTTTCACCTGAGAATAAGAAATACGAAACACTACGTTAAGTGATTACGCAGGGGTAGGACCCTGCGAACCACCTCCGGCGTGAGAGTAAGTATGAGTTATGGTTGTATAAGTGTGTGTAAGTAAAGAGATGAGTGTGAAAAGAGCATACCATAATCCATTGCCCGTCCAACCTATTTATAGTGGAAGAAATAGGGTTAGAGGCACTTTTGCGCGAATGTCGGAGATCATGGGGGCGTCCCATGATTGTGGTAACCGCTAGGGCTTAGTGACCCACGTTCTCAAGCTTGGCGGGGAAGCCAGGAAAGAGAGGGAGATCGTGGGTTTGACCAAGTCAGGAGGTTCTCCTATCCATTACTCCTTCGTCAACCTTACCCCGAAGGGCTTAGTGCTTCGAATGGCGAATTCCCCTGAGGTAACCTTCGTGATAACGAATGGTTTGACGCCTATGGATATTTTGGAATCCTAACTTGGGCCTTCGAATGGAAGGGCTTCGACACGTCTCGGAGGAGTGTCCTTCGAGCTACTCGGAGGGTATATCATCAATAAGTATTCGTGATAAAAGTAAGGTGAAATTACCAGTTGTTACAGTCTCAACTCCTAAGATGGATATCGTCCCGAGATTTAGTCTTTGTTGGTTGCGATGTGGGAAAAAGTGTGGATATCCATGGAGCGTTGATTACAAAGATGTGTATGAATAGTTATCTGGTTACGAAGTTTTGCTTTTCAATGAAGATTGTTTTAGGAAATCTGTGAACGTGACTGTTTCCTTCATGACATGATTTTTTCTGAATTAGACACATAGGTGATCAGGCTATGTATAATTAAGGAAAAATGATGTGATGCTTGATTCAGTCAAAGTAGTATTATATTTCTCGATAGCTTTAGACGGTGTTCAACGTTTTGCTTTTATAAAATGGCAGCCTAAACAACTTTTCAAGGTAACAAGAAAGATTGGTTCGCCTAACGGTAGTAAATAGTTGGTAGAATGACAGATTATCAATTTCCGGGGTGATAACAGAATAGCTTGGAATAAAGTTTGTAGATTAGATTCTAGGATACGTTGAAGAACCTTAGGGAATGGTAATAGTCTAGGGCATTCGGGGTGGGTTTAAGTAAGGAAGCAAAAGTAACAGATATAAAGCTTTTATGGGCTCCGGTGTCAAACAATACTTTAGCTAGATGTTGATTGAGAGGAAACGTACCCGTGACTTCATTCGGGTTGTGTCGAGTGTTCCCATCTCCCAGAACATAAGCTCTTGCACGAGCCGGGTTATTCTGGACAACATTCTTCTTTGGACACTGGTTACTGAAATGCCCTTTTTCGCCACAACCGTGACATGTCAGAGTCATCGGTTGCAAGTTAGCGCCAGTGGCCTTGCATTCTGCAGTCTTATGGCCTATTTTCTAACATTTTCCACATCTAGCAAAACAAGGCCCATTGTGATGCATCTTGCATCGGTTGCATAGGGGCAAAGTTCCATCATAACTATTGTCTCTAGCGGGTGAGGCTACATAAGCTCTGGCAGTTTCCTGCCTTCGGTTCTGTTGTTGATGATGGTTGTTTCGATTCTGTTGGTAATTGTGGTTGTTGTTTCGGTTGTTATTGTTGTTGTAGTAGGTGTTATTGTTGGGATAGTTGTTTTGATGGTGGGTGGTCCTTTTTTCATCAAGCTTTCTCTTGTGATCATTACCTCCTTGGGTGGAACCACGCTTGACTTCCCGATCCATTAACGTTTGAGCAATAGAAATTGCTTCCTCCAGTGACTGTGATTTTGATGAGGTGACATTCCCCTCGATACTGCGGGGTAAGCCTTCAATATACTTCTCCAATGTTTTCTCAAGATTAGGCACTACAGTTGGGCATAGCATTGCCAGTTCCTGAAACCTCTGGTTGTAGGTCTTGAGATAAGTTCCTTTCACCACCAGCTGGTGAAACTCATCTTCTAACTTCTTAATCTCAGTGCGGGGACAGTACTTCTTTAGCATCTTCTTCTTGAAGTCAGCCCAGGTGAGTTGATAAGCTGCTTCAATACCCATAGTTTGGGCAGAAACAATCAACCCAGATAGGCATCATCCAATAGAGTCCCCGTAGCAAAAGTGACCTTGCAGTCGTCAGAACAACCGTTTCTCATGAATATTGTCTCTGTTCGCTCAAACCAGCGAGCCAACTCAGTTACTCCTTCTGTTCCTTTGAAAAAGGTTGGCTTACAGTTCATGAAATCTTTGTAAGTGCACTTGCGAGTTATAGATGCCTCGCTTTCTCCGTTAGGCCTGCTAGTGCTTCCAAAGCGGGCCATTGTTGCTGCTTGTCTCTCGAGTGCTGCAGCAACACTGTCTGCAACTAGTTTTTGGATAGCAGCTTGGGACATGGCGGGGGCTGGAGTTTCAGTTGATCTTCTTGTTCGAGGCATATTTCTATTAATACCACAAGAAAATATGTGTTTAGAATAGCGTTGAAATCATAGCACTATGAGAATCATAAGATCATATCATGTCCGAATACTATCACACATGTAACATGATCTACTCTGGTTCACATATCATAACACAACATAATATCACAACCACATATAGCCATAAATAACTTTCAAATTTTGTCATATAACAAAATAAATACAAGCATCACATTTATGCCATATATCCCGTGGCTAAGACATCGTACAAAAGCTGATAGATAAGGACCTAATTTAATGGCTGAGATGGGGGAGTGAAATATGTAGCTGTGGGTGGGGGCGGCATAGATTCTGTAGTTGGCGGCGGTACATATGTGGGTAACATGTATGGGTGTGGATGTGGTGGTGAGTGTACGGGAAGTGCTGTCTCCGATGGCTCTGCATCTGCAAAAGTAGGATATCCTCTCCTAGCTAGCACATATGGATCGTCAGGAAATGGAGCGATATCAGGTACTACCGTGACGTTTTTTTCCTTTATAGTGTGCCTAGGTGCTGGGTCTACATCAGGTACTACTGCGAAATCCTCAGATGACTCTTCTAAAGGATCAGACTCCATATCTTCCGTAGCGCATCTGGGTGCTGGCGAATGAACTGACGTATCCATGGAAGGAATAGTGTCTTCGGACTCAGTATCCGATAAGATAATAATATAAGGGACAGGGGAAGACATAACTCTGTAACAACCCGGTAATTGTAAATATTTCACCATATATAAGTAAGTAATCAGCATGTATATGCATAAGAAACATTTTGGTAGTGGCACGGAGTACTTTTTTTGTGAAAAAGAGTTATAGTTTGCATTTTGTTCTCTATAACTACGACTCTGATAACAATCTGTAACACCCCCAAATTTCGTGATACGCAGCGGAATAAGAGTTGGGGTATTACTTCATGGTTCACAATCGTAATAATAGAAAACGACTCGAAAAGAGACCTTTTTTAATAAAATAGTTATCAGTCATTTATTTATATCAAAGTTTACATAAAAAGAGGTCCCAGCAGAAATTATTGAAATACACATTATTTTATAAATGATAACAAAATGGACGCCATTTATAAGAAAGTCCATAGCCACTCCTTGCCAAGCAGTGCATCAGTTACCTGAGATAAAACATGCTAAAAAGTCAACACAAAGGTTGAGTGAATCCATAGTGTTTGTAATAATAATCAGTTGAACACAAGTTGAAAAGTAGTAAAATTTGTAATCTCGTTGTACAGCATATTGCCTTAAGTCTCATTGTGTAGTGTAATTGTCATAATGACATGGTTAAAAACATCATAATGATGATGGGAGCAACCGTGCCCTCGTGTAAGGAGTTTTTCAATTCTCCTGTTTGTTCTCAAATAAAGTACATTTGGTTACTTGACCGACTAACACAAATAGGGCGTCAACATCCAATAGATCTATTCACTACATTCGGGTTCCCTTGTAAAGTGATTAATGGTTCATGATATGAGGGACTTTCAGTGGCAGGTGTAAGTAACTTAAGCAATAGCAATCAGGTGTAGGTGTGGCATAGAAAAATACTTGTGTTCGGGTTTGTAGCATGTATCTCCCCACGAGTTTGAAAAACAAGTAAAAAGTGGGACTATGAACTCACCTCGGTGTTACCGTAGTTTGGATGGAAAATAAATTAAGTGTTGTGAATAAACGGCTCCGACCCGCGACCTGAGTTGGTATGTCAAGTTTTTAGTATTCAAATTCAAGCATATGTGATGATAATGCTTTATCGATGGTTAAGGGTTGAGTTAACATGAAGTCTATTCAAAATTTAGTAATACTTATCATACTTATTTTTATGGCTCGGTCGATCGTTTACAAGTTTTATCGAAACCCGAATTGTTAAATATGATATGTTTCCAAAAATGTTATATTTCATATCTTTATAATTTTGAGTATTGACGGTTTTTACCCTTGCACTTTCAAAACAAGCGTAAATCCATAAAAATGATATAAAATACGAGCATTCTCGGGGGAAATTGACACTTAATATTCAGGACTATTTGATGTTATCATTTGGTCGCAATAATTTCCCAAAGTAGGGGGTTGGGCATTTTATATAAAGGGTGTTTGTTTTTGGCGACAACAAGCCTAAAAGAGGACCAAATATAAACGAGGCAAGCCAATATTTTTACGATGTTGTTGATCCGTTAAACACTTTCCTGTGAGCTCTTTAAAATGGTATAAGTCTCATATTTTATCGATCTTTGGTTAGAGAGAAATAAACCCGTGAATATGGTCACTTGGCCATGTCGAGGCTAGAACTAAGTGAAAAGAAAATTTTAGTTTTGACCCATTAAATTTTACGGCGTAACCTAGTGACATTGTAATATGTTAATTAATTCGTTTAAAGTCTTTCTCTAATATCCTATAGCTCATAATACTTAGATTTTTGAAAAGTGCATGCAAGGGTCTTTTGTGAAAATCTTTACGAGGCACCCTTTTCTTGACTGATTATAAAAGAGACCATAAGGGATTTTAAGAACGTTCTTGGGGTTTTATAATCTTTGCAGTGAGCTCTTCAAAAATTTATGACTCTTATATTTTACAACCCTTTGGTTAGTGAGAAATTAATTATTGAAAAGGGGCACTTATGCTTATTTCGACAAAATGAAAAACTCGTTTTCAAGCTTTAAAACTTTATAGTTCATGCAAGAAACCTTGTGACATGACGTTTAACTTATTTTTAGTGTTTCTTAAGTAGTTCAAGGTCTAATTTACTAAAAATAAAGAAATTCTCAAAATCAATTATATAAGGATGTGTTTGGTTTTGTGACATGCGACCAAAAAGAAGAGCAGAATTAAAGCGTGATATAAAGGTTTTTTAACCAGGTAAGGGGTGTTTTGTAGTGTCTTAGGAACTTGTTATAATAGCTTATCGGCTTGGATTATAAGTACTAGACTATGGTAGAAAAACGGGGCACAAGAGGGGTGCTTGGCTTGGTTTTATAAGGATATATGACAGGTGTTAAGTTTTTGACAAAAAATAGCTTTCGTTTTGTGTTTTTTGAACCAGTGCCCTGAGTATTTGAAGAAAACGTCGTTTCGCGTGCCTAAATTTCTGTCACAGAAAGTTTTTGACAGCTTTGTGGTGACTTCTTTTGGTCGTATCTTTTGACTCGATAGCCCGTTTTAGGTGATTCAAAAGACTACGTTTTCCTTGAAACATCCTTTTTAACAGTATGTACTTGATATTAAATGTGATAACGAAATTAAATGAGTTTATAATACTTACAAATCGTTGGTACTCGTTAAGGAAGGAAAACACCCAAGGGACTTCTAAAGTGAAACCAAGCTCTTTTGTTCCTCCTAGGCTCTATACTATCCTTCCTTGGCTGCTACTAGGACCCTTAGATCAGTGAGTAACTGATTTTGTGTTTATTTGTGGTGTGTTTCGAATGGTGTGAGCACAAATGAAAGGGAGTGTCTTGCTATTTATAGAAGGGAAATGAGAGGGCTTTTGAATGAGTCTAGGTCACCATGTTGTTTTTTAGGGGACAAGGCATGGTGTCATTCTGTCAAATTGAGCCAAGTGTTGAAATGGGGAGTAAGTGATGGTGTGGTAAAATCTCCTTCAAGCAAATTTTCTACCATTTTGACCATAGTAAAAATATCAAGGGAACAAGATTATGTGGAAGATTAGGGCACCAAAAGAGTATCTTGTGGCTAGGAGATGAATATGTAACACTTAGGAACTAATTTAGTTTGGTTTTTGTTCATTCCGAACCATGGTGTAACTAAGGGGTTCAATTTGCTTTAAGGGTAGTACTAAGGCTATAATGTGTTGTACCATAATCTATTTAGGGTTTTACTAGGGTTCTAGGGATATAGAAAATGTATTGTTAAGCCTTTGGTTAAATTTATAAAGGTTTTAGGTTAATTTATTTAAGTTAAAATAAGTAAAAGTGTAGTTTTAGGTTTTATGCATTAGGCACTTGTACATTAGGTTTAGGGACTTGTACCTAGGGTTATTAAGTATAAGAAATATATTTTTAAAGCTTGTGCATAAAAGACTTATAATATGTGCTTTATGGTGAGTACACTGAGGTTTATAATGAGCCTTATATAATTATTAACTTTTTATGCTTTAATGGCTTGTACCTTGGCTTGGAAAACTTGTACTTTCATATTTTTGTAGAAAACATGACCCTAATAATTAGGGTTTGTGATTCGTCCACATAAAATCATGGTTTTGGAAGTTTAGGGTTTATACCGGAAGATATCGTAATATTAGGGTTTTGTGCATTAAGAGCTTGTACTTTAGCTTTGGAGTATTGTACTTGAAGGTTTACGGTTTAGTTACCCAAAATTGTAGTTATAGGAATTCTAGGATTTTCTGGAGACTTTAATAGATAGCAAAAATTCAGCTTGAACGCTTAATAATCGTATGTTAACGAATTAACGTAAAGTGGCAAATGAAAGTTGGTAAAAATTTGGTACTTGACATATAAAAATGTTTATGTTGAAATAACATGAAGTAGGTCGGTGTCGGTCCGCGTGTGAGCACATTTATTAAGGATGTGAGTTACGTCACATGAAAGGGTAGTAGTCAATTAAGTAGATATTGTAAAAACAAAAAAAAATTATACGTAGAAAATGGATAAGTATTCGTGATAAAAGTATGGTGAAATTACTAGTTGTTACACCAAAATAAGTGTGACAATTCGTATTTTCAGGTCATTCTCAAAACATTACTCATGCTTCATTATTTATCATTTATCGTGAACTAGGTTTACGAGCATCAAATTCACGTAACCATAATGGTTTAGCTGCGAATTCATGAACGATCATTCAGGACATTTCATATAGACAAGGGTTAGTCTACATATCATTAGCATCATTATCATCATATTAGTTCATGCATGGTTTTGCATTTTAAATTAAACGTGTAATTTCATATT
The DNA here is from genome assembly GCA_019973895.1 of Chrysanthemum seticuspe. NCBI lineage: Eukaryota > Viridiplantae > Streptophyta > Magnoliopsida > Asterales > Asteraceae > Chrysanthemum > Chrysanthemum seticuspe. The sequence continues at coordinate 270,937,288 of BPTQ01000006.1, read as the reverse complement.
AAATAAACGCTATCGCGTAATTAATTAATTTGAACAATTGATCCGACACTTCCAAAAATGATCCTGATATATTTTTATACTCATATTAAGATTATAAAAATATTATTATTAGTTTAACCGATGTTTTCAATTTATTTTGTATATAAATTGTTATATTTATATAATTACGACGGTTTTCGTAAATACTACACGATAATTATTATTTCACTCAATTCTTGTGAGAAATGTATTTTTATAATTTTTATGACTTCATTATATTTTAATTTGATCCGTTAAAATTTATTTTTAGCCAACGCTACCTTAAATACTCAAATATGTATACAAGTTACCACTTATCTTCAATTAACTTTACATTATATTACATTATACATTTTAAAATAATAATAATAATAATAATAATAAAAGTAAATGATTTTACCCCCTTGTCGACACAAGGGGGGGGGGGGGTGAATCATCTCAAGGCTCCTAAATATCTTTCATATATATTATAGTATACTCATAATACACACATTCTTACCATCATCTTCAAGTGAAAAAAAAAATCAAAAGGTGCTCTCTTTCTCTCCTCTCTACAAACCGGCAACCACAAGGTGCAAGAAGGAAGCTTCAAAATTTTAATAGACAAGATTTTTAAACTCTAGTATCACTTGTTGTATAGGTTTTGCAATAAAAACCACAAGTGATTAGGAAAAACCCTTTGTCCTTAAACCTCATCATATTTCTTGTAAGCATTCATATTCATGTTGTTATTTCATATTCATTGTTATGGTCATATCATTTTATTTGAGAAGCATGCAAGTTATGTGATGTTTATACCACTTTTTAAGTTTTTTTTTAAGTGTTATATATATATAATCCATCCTATAAATTACTCCTTGTTATATATTAGTTTTAGTGATGTCTAGGAAACCATGACACCCTAAGAAGGTGTATGGTAGGATTAGAATAGCTTCGGAGTTGTTTTGAATGGGTTAGAATAGGTTTGGCGCGAGAAAAACTCATTTCGACAAGTTTGGAAAAGGGTCTGTCCTTATTTTTAAAATCTGGAAAATCCGACAGTAGATAAAAAATTTTGGCCTAGATATTTAGAAAATATACTTTAAAACGAAACGTGGCCGCTTGAACGGATTAAAACGGAGTTATAACGAAGGAGATATGAATTTTTCAAGTTGGCGACGAAAAATATAAATTTCTGGAAATTTCAGCAAGCAATATTTATTTTGTACGAGTCAAAATTGAAGATTGGGCGTTGTAAATTATGTCGACTTGTTAAAAATATGTTAGTATACTTTGATACAAAGCTAAGGATCTTTAAAACGTAGAAAACGGATTTGTAACGACTAAATTATACACGTTTACAAAAGTTGCCGTAAATTTTATCATATAAGAAAAACTATCTTTATTTCTAATAGACAAGTTTTGCGGCAAAAACTAGTTACCAAGTTAAAGGTTGTTTTTAACATTGATTTAGAACTTTTCATAAAGTGAAGTCTTCTAGTAAAAGTGAAATCGCCAAGTATATTTTCCAAAATGTCCGACCGCTTGTTTAGCGGAGTTGTAATGAATAAAATATAGTCGCTTAAACTTTGCCGAAAAACCATCCTTAAACTATATTTTGGACTAAAAGTACTATACTTAACCTCTAATTTTCTTTATATTCAAGACCTCTAGGATGGAAACTCATGTACTAAAACTTTGAGATAATCATACAAGCTTCCCAAAATCGTTGAGTTTGTTTCCTAACGCTCGACGTGCACCATTTTACGACTAGCTTTTAGAGGCCGTTTTTGTCACTTTCATGGAAATTTCAATAACACTATTTTACGACGTAAAGTTATAATTTCACAATAAATCACTAAATGATTATCGTCGGATATCATTTCAACGTAAAAACATGTGAAGTAATTTAAAAGTGGTCAAGACGTTAAAAGATTATATTTTCGACGAAAAGTATTGTTTTCAAAAATTCATAAGTGGTATAAATATCATCCGAATTGCATGCATAACATTACATCATAACTTATTATGTATCATATCATTCATAATAGGTCAAGTTTAGTGATTCACGATACATTTCGGTGTGCTCACTTTTGCCATCGCATCATTGTCCAAGTGAGTTTTCATAGCCCCTACTCTTTTAATGCTTTTATTAAACTCTTTGGGGGAGATACATGCTCAACAACTTTTATGGCAAACATGATTATTTGCAAACTATATGTTTATCTGAACTGAATGTTTAGTCGTACGAAGTAACAGTTTTGCCATGCTTAATTGTCGTGGTATAATCATTGAGCTAATTGTCGTGGTATGAATCATTGAGCTAATTGTCGTGGTATGAATCATTGAGCTAATTGTCGTGGTATAATCATTGAGCTAATTGTCGCGGTATAATCATTGAGCTAATTGTCGTGGTATAATCATTGAGCTAATTGCCGTGGTATGAATCATTGAGCTAATTGTCATGGTATAATCATTGAGCTAATTGTCGTGGTATAATCATTGGGCTAATTGTCGTGGTATAATCATTGGGCTAATTGTTGTGGTATAATCATTGCACTAATGGCCTTGGAACGATTTGAAACTATACATATTTTGGCAATGGGTTGTAAACACACAGGTTGCAAGTTTTGTATGGGCGGAACTTGGAACTGAGTGGATTTACAATGCCTTTGCTGCATAAACGATTTTGAAAGGCTTTACATTTCAACGCAAACTCTATGAACTCACTCAACCTTTGTGTTGACACTTTTTAGCATGTTTTATCTCAGGTATCTAAGGCATTCACTTCATGGCATGCATGTGGACATATCATAGAGTCGTGGTGACGACGCGTTTCACTTGGGTTTTATATACTTTAAAACATCGTTTGAATTGTAACAAATTTATTTCCGCACAAGTTGATTTTTATTTGGGACCTATACTTTGTAAACTCTGATTATTTTATTAAATCAAACGATGTATTTTCCAAACGACACTTTAGGTCGTTCGATATAACTGTGATTGTGATGCTATGACAGTTAACCCCCAGGAATTTCATTCCGTTGCAAAACAGGTAATTTGGGGGTGTGACAGATTGGCATCAGAGCTTCAGTTATAGAGAACTAGGTTGCATCATTGACCCTAGACTATAACTACATCATCATAGCATCTCATCATTTCATCATAAGTGCATATTCACTTTACATGCGGTTTATTCGTACATTTTTCGAGTTATTTACTTTCATTCCAAATCGATTGTCACATGGATGCCTTTAAATACCCATCCCATTATCCTTTCCTCATACTCTAATGTGGAGAATGCCTTGTCATTCCCTATCATAATTTTTACATCAGTTGATTCATTACCGATAACGTCGAATGCCGTGGTAAAACCTTTAAGTAGGGCGAAGTCACTCTCACTCCTTTGTTTCACCACTAACATGTCGAGTTACACGTTATTCACACATTAAGTCACTAAACCATCATACATTTGAAGCACTTACAACATCTCATAACTCATCCTTTGGGAACCCGTCGATCATTTTGAAAATTAACCTCGAACTTATCACCTCACATCACATCTCTTTAGAACACTTATTCTTAACATAGGACTTTGCTACGTCTCACCTTTCCTCTTATTTTGAAGAGTTATGGCACCGAAGAAAGCTGCACCAGAAATGACACCAGCTGCTATCCAAAGGTATATAGAGGATAGTATAGCCGAGGCACTAAGGAAAGAACGAGCAACGGTAGCTGCTGCTGCTGAGGCCACGGCTGCCGCTGAAGCTGCTAGACTTGCTACTGCTACAGGAGCTGCAGGAGGATCTGGAGTTCGAAATTGTACATACAAGGACTTTAAAAACTGTGATCCTACAAAGTTCAAAGGCACTGAAGGAGCCACTGCTATGGTTCGATGGTTTGAGAAGATGGAGTCTGTGTTTCTTCTATGCAATTGCCCAGATGACTACAAGGTGAAGTTTGCCACTGGTACACTCTTAGATGGCGCAATGTCATGGTGGAATTCGTATGCACAGCCTATTGGCATCGAAAATGCATATAAGCTCACGTGGGATCAATTCAAGAGGTTGTTGACAAAGAAGTATTGTCCACGCACGGAGGTGAAGAAATTAGAAACGGAATTCTATGAGTTAGTGACTATTGGTTATGACATCGAGACTTACATCAGGAGGTTTCAAGAATTGGCTGCACTGTGTCCATCAATGGTTTCGGACAATGAGAAACTACTGGAAAATTTCATTGGAGGACTTCCACAATGTATTCAAGGAGATGTAACTTCTTCTGATCCACAAACAATTGAAGAAACTATCAGGGTAACTCAAAAACTCATGGCTCAAGTTGTGAAGGGGGAAAACATTATCAACAATAACCGCAACTACAACCACAACAACCAAACTAGCAACAACAAAAGGAAATGGGAAAATGACCAGGGAGGTTATGATAACGACAACCGAAACCGTACCACTAATCATCATCAACAACAGAATAGAGGGCAAGAAACTGCAATGGTTTATGTTGCTGCACCAATAGAAGGCAGGGGTTATGCTGGAACCTACCCACTATGTAATCGATGTAAGTATCATCACACGGGTCTTTGTCCTGCTAAGTGCTTCAAGTGTCAAAAACTGGGACACCTTGCCAGGAATTGTAGAGGCAAGGCCATAGATACATGTTACGGATGCGGAGAGCAAGGACACTATCGGAACCAATGTCCCCGGAACCAAGGTTAACAAGTTGAAGGAGCTCATCGGAAAACATATATACTAGAAGGAGGAGAAGCTCATCAAGGTATCAACAACACGGAAGACTGAAGAAGTTTGGAAACTAACAGTCTTAATTTTTCCTTATGTACTATGTCGTACTAAGTTTATGTCTTCCATCGTATTCGGATCTTATGACTTAAGATGTACTACTTTTTGATAAACCACTCATTGTACAATATTCTCATTTAGCGTACTTTCTTTTCCTTCTGATTCGGTATCACTTACAAGGTTTAGATCTCTGTAAACATCGAGAGTTATAACAACTAAACTGAACGTCACATTATCGTTCCTTAATTATACATAGCCTAGCTAACTATGTCTAATTCTGGAGGGATCATGTTGTGTTGGGAGCAGTTATTTATAAGTCTTAGTGCAAGCAGGGTTTTCACATATTCATATAAGTCTAAGTGTTACTCATGGGAGATTCATTCAATATTTTCTTTACTATGATGTTTTGTACGCTCTAAATCATCGATAACTGTAACGACACCTCTTCATGTCTTCTTTCCTCGATATTCATCACAAACTCAAAAATTCGATAGACTAACACGAACTGAATTCAGGGACTGAATTCCTTTTTGGTTGGGCGAATGTGACAATTCGTATTTTCAGGTCATTCTCAAAACATTACTCATGCTTCATTATTTATCATTTATCGTGAACTAGGTTTACGAGCATCAAATTCACGTAACCATAATGGTTTAGCTGCGAATTCATGAACGATCATTCAGGACATTTCATATAGACAAGGGTTAGTCTACATATCATTAGCATCATTATCATCATATTAGTTCATGCATGGTTTTGCATTTTAAATTAAACGTGTAATTTCATATTAAATAAACGCTATCGCGTAATTAATTATTTTGAACAATTGATCCGACACTTCCAAAAATGATCCTGATATATTTTTATACTCATATTAAGATTATAAAAATATTATTATTAGTTTAATCCGATGTTTTCAATTTATTTTGTATATAAATTGTTATATTTATATAATTACGACGGTTTTCGTAAATACTACACGATAATTATTATTTCACTCAATTCTTGTGAGAAATGTATTTTTATAATTTTTATGACTTCATTATATTTTAATTTGATCCGTTAAAATTTATTTTTAGCCAACGCTACCCTAAATACTCAAATATGTATACAAGTTACCACTTATCTTCAATTAACTTTACATTATATTACATTATACATTTAAAAAAAAATAAAAAATAAAAATAATAATAAAAGTAAATGATTTTACCCCCTTGTCGACACAGGGGGGGTGAATCATCTCAAGGCTCCTAAATATCTTTCATATATATTATAGTATACTCATAATACACACATTCTTACCATTATCTTCAAGTGAAAAAAAAAATCAAAAGGTGCTCTCTTTCTCTCCTCTCTACAAACCGGCAACCACAAGGTGCAAGAAGGAAGCTTCAAAATTTTAATAGACAAGATTTTTAAACTCTAGTATCACTTGTTGTATAGGTTTTGCAATAAAAACCACAAGTGATTAGGAAAAACCCTTTGTCCTTAAACCTCATCATATTTCTTGTAAGCATTCATATTCATGTTGTTATTTCACATTCATTGTTATGGTCATATCATTTTATTTGAGAAGCATGCAAGTTATGTGATGTTTATACCACTTTTTAAGTTTTTTTTTAAGTGTTATATATATATAATCCATCCTATAAATTACTCCTTGTTATATATTAGTTTTAGTGATGTCTAGGAAACCATGACACCCTAAGAAGGTGTATGGTAGGATTAGAATAGCTTCAGAGTTGTTTTGAATGGGTTAGACTAGGTTTGGCGCGAGAAAAACTCATTTCGACAAGTTTGGAAAAGGGTCTGTCCTTATTTTTAAAATCTGGAAAATCCGACAGTAGATAAAAAATTTTGGCCTAGATATTTAGAAAATATACTTTAAAACGAAACCGTGGCCGCTTGAACGGATTAAAACGGAGTTATAACGAAGGAGATATGAATTTTTCAAGTTGGCGACGAAAAATATAAATTTCTGGAAATTTCAGCAAGCAATATTTATTTTGTACGAGTCAAAATTGAAGATTGGGCGTTGTAAATTATGTCGACTTGTTAAAAATATGTTAGTATACTTTGATACAAAGCTAAGGATCTTTAAAACGTAGAAAACGGATTTGTAACGACTAAATTATACACGTTTACAAAAGTTGCCGTAACTTTTATCATATAAGAAAAACTATCTTTATTTCTAATAGACAAGTTTTGCGGCAAAAACTAGTTACCAAGTTAAAGGTTGTTTTTAACATTGATTTAGAACTTTTCATAAAGTGAAGTCTTCTAGTAAAAGTGAAATCGCCAAGTATATTTTCCAAAATGTCCGACCGCTTGTTTAGCGGAGTTGTAATGAATAAAATATAGTCGCTTAAACTTTGCCGAAAAACCATCCTTAAACTATATTTTGGACTAAAAGTACTATACTTAACCTCTAATTTTCGTTATATTCAATACCTCTAGGATGGAAACTCATGTACTAAAACTTTGAGATAATCATACAAGCTTCACAAAATCGTTGAGTTTGTTTCCTAACGCTCGACGTGCACCATTTTACGACTAGCTTTTAGAGGCCGTTTTTGTCACTTTCATGGAAATTTCAATAACACTATTTTACGACGTAAAGTTATAATTTCACAATAAATCACTAAATGATTATCGTCGGATATCATTTCAACGTAAAAACATGTGAAGTAATTTAAAAATGGTCAAGACGTTAAAAGATTATATTTTCGACGAAAAGTATTGTTTTCAAAAATTCATAAGTGGTATAAATATCATCCGAATTGCATGCATAACATTACATCATAACTTATTATGTATCATATCATTCATAATAGGTATAGTTTAGTAATTCACGATACATTTCGGTGTGCTTACTTTTGCCATCGCATCATTGTCCAAGTGAGTTTTCATAGCCCCTACTCTTTTAATGCTTTTATTAAACTCTTTGGGGGAGATACATGCTCAACAACTTTTATGGCAAACATGATTATTTGCAAACTATATGTTTATCTGAACTGAATGTTTAGTCGTACGAAGTAACAGTTTTGCCATGCTTAATTGTCGTGGTATAATCATTGAGCTAATTGTCGTGGTATGAATCATTGAGCTAATTGTCGTGGTATGAATCATTGAGCTAATTGTCGTGGTATAATCATTGAGCTAATTGTCGCGGTATAATCATTGAGCTAATTGTCGTGGTATAATCATTGAGCTAATTGCCGTGGTATGAATCATTGAGCTAATTGTCATGGTATAATCATTGAGCTAATTGTCGTGGTATAATCATTGGGCTAATTGTCGTGGTATAATCATTGGGCTAATTGTTATGGTATAATCATTGCACTAATGGCCTTGGAACGATTTGAAACTATACATATTTTGGCAATGGGTTGTAAACACACAGGTTGCAAGTTTTGTATGGGCGGAACTTGGAACTGAGTGGATTTACAATGCCTTTGCTGCATAAACGATTTTGAAAGGCTTTACATTTCAACGCAAACTCTATGAACTCACTCAACCTTTGTGTTGACGCTTTTTAGCATGTTTTATCTCAGGTATCTAAGGCATTCACTTCATGGCATGCATGTGGACATATCATAGAGTCGTGGTGACGACGCGTTTCACTTGGGTTTTATATACTTTAAAACATCGTTTGAATTGTAACAAATTTATTTCCGCACAAGTTTATTTTCATTTGGGACCTATACTTTGTAAACTCTGATTATTTTATTAAATCAAACGATGTATTTTCCAAACGACACTTTAGGTCGTTCGATATAACTGTGATTGTGATGCTATGACAGTTAACCCCCAGGAATTCCATTCCGCTGCAAAACAGGTAATTTGGGGGTGTGACAATAAGGAGGCCATCGAGATTCTTCGGTAATAAGATAACTTTCCCCAAAAAGAGTTGTCCAAACCTATTATCCAGTAGATCTCGTAGAACCTGGAGTTTTCTATAGATAATTCTCTTCAAAAGGACACTCAAATTGCAATAGAGGTATGACTTTCATAAGACTTATCTCTAAGTGATATTAGTAATCATGTGTGTGCTTGATCTATACATGTCACTAATTGCAAATTATTTGTTTATTCTTGTTTCTCATAGAAATATCTAAATATATTTATATGATATACGTGGTGTTCCTAGAGAAGTTCGTGCTTACGTGTCGTCGTCCGCCTAAACCTAAGTGTGTCAATATGTGTTTTCTAAACCTATTTGTTAATACAAATAAACCGTAAAAACGTTTATTCATATTTAGCGATCTCATTATGTTTTGTTGATAACAAATATAAAGTTATCATAAGTAAAATTATAAGAATACATGTTATTTTGTAAAGTATATATATTTGGTCATTCACATAAAATGTTGTAATAATTTATTTGTTGTAATAGTTTATGTAATAGGATGGATAATATCCAAGACTCATTACCCATACCCATGGAGCTAATCCATAACCTATTGGTGGTTGTGAGCCCAGTAGCAGGGTTAGATAATCAACTTCAGCAGAAACAAATACCACTAGGTGGTTACCGGATATCACTTGGAATCGTGTGATCACTTTCCAAAGTAAACTATTCGACCCTAATGCCTGGGTTACACGAATATCTACTTGGGATAAGACCAAATGCAGTTATAGAATTAGGCACAATTCAATAACCCTTTCGCTTAGAAGTGTTTTGTGTTTTCTGTGTGTCCTTCATGCATAATCAGATCTCCTATTTATAGGAGTTTACTCTAAGCTAATCAAATGGAATTATGAGTATTAATCGGCCAATTAATAGCCTCATAATTATCCCCATTATAGCCGTTAGTGGTTACATGACCAATTAAACGTGGTTATTAAGCAGTTGAAACTGCCACTTGAATAGGTCAAAACCGTTACAAGCAGTACTTTCATCAGTACTTTCATAGTGCTATCAGTGGATACACTGCTTCAGTGGAATCCACAAGCTTCAGTGGAATCCACAAGTTTCAGTGGAAACATAAGCTTCAGTGGAAACACTACTTATCAGTGGAAACACTGCCTATCAGTGGAAACCACAAGCAGTACTTTCCACAAGCAGTACTTTCCACAAGCAGTACTTTCCACTAGCACTACCAATACAAACCACTACAAGAGTCAGGGTGTTCATGGACCTTATGGGTGTACACTCCGTACCTCCTAACCCATTACAAGGTGTGAACTAATCCTACAAGTGCACTAAATTTTCTAACAATCCTCCCCAAATTTAGTTCACTTCCTTTGCATGAAAAATAAACATCAAGCAAAACATGTGCATAAACGAAAATGTCCTGAGGATTGAATTTCCATCTTAGTAAATTACACGTTCAAATATTCGATAATCAGGGTGTTCTAAGAATTGAACCCTTCAACCCATTTGAATACCAGAAGATAAAATACACACAAGTTTTCAAACACTTAAAAGCTCATGACACTATACAAGCCATGTGTCCATATCCAAATTCATAAATGTTGTAAAAGCTAAAAGTCCAAAGCTTCCTGAAGCGGCAAAACTTCAACATTTACATAGGTGGTTCCTCTTTAGTCATGCTCCTGCCAAGCACTTTTTCAAAGAAAATTAACCATTGAGAAGTAAAGACTTCATCCTCCTTTCAGCAGGTTCTGAGCACAACCTTGTGATGTAAATAAAACATGTGCTCCAGTCCACTGAATGTTCAGCTTTCCACATTGAACTCATCTCCTAAGTTTCCTTAGGAGGAAGTAGGGTGTCCTAGCATTCAGTGACTAAGTTGGACTTAAACCCATCCCTTTAGCAGACTTTATAACCAAGTCTCTAGCCAAACCCTTCGTCAAGTGATCAGCTAAGTTCTGTTGAGATCTCACAAACTCTATAGATACCACCCCATTCATGATAAGCTCACGAATCATGCTATGCCTAACACCTAAGTGTCTAGACTTACCATTGTACATCTGGCTATAAGCCTTAGCCAATGTAGCTGCACTATCACACCGGATAGAAATAGGTGATATAGGTTTAGGCCACAATGGAATCTCAAGAAGCAAGTTTTTCAACCATTCAGCTTCTTTACCAGCAGCTGCTAGAGCCACAAATTCAGATTCCATTGTTGAACTGGTGATGCAAGTTTGCTTCTTGGATGCCCAAGAAATTGCACCTCCACCAAGTAGGAATACCCAGCCACTGGTAGACGAATTGTCTTCAGTGTTACTGATCCAACTTGCATCAGTGTAACCTTTCAACACTGAAGGATAACCAATATATGAGAGACTATAATCCATAGTTCTCTTCAAATACTTCAGTACCCTTTGAACTGCTTGCCAGTGATGAGCACTAGGATTACTAGTATACCTGCTCAATTTTCCCACTGCAAAACCAATATCAGGTCTTGTACAAGTCATGGCATACATCAGGCAGCCAATTACCCTATAATACTCAAGTTGAGATACAGCCTTGCCATGATTAGGCATCAGCTTCTCACAAGTATCCATAGGTGTACTCACTGGAGTACAATCAAAGTAATTGAATTTCCTCAGTACCTTCTCAATATAATGAGACTAAGAGATAGAAATTCTTTTACTTTCATGTTTAATCCTTATACCAAGGATAACATCAGCCTCCCCCATGTCTTTCATGGAGAACCTTGATGAAAAAAATTCATTTGTCAGGTCAACCTGATTTTGGTCAGTGCCAAAGATCAACATGTCATCAACATATAGACAAATGATGACTCCTTTACCAGATTCATCAAATTTGCTATATACACATTTGTCAGCTTGGTTAAGAACATAACCACTAGACAAAACCACTTCATCAAACTTTTGATGCCATTGCTTAGGTGCCTGCTTAAGTCCATAAAGAGACTTAATCAGTTTACACACCTTGTTTTCATTGTCAGGCATGATGAAGCCCTGAGGTTGGTTCATATAAACCTCCTCTTCCAATTCACCATTCAAGAAAGCTGTTTTTACATCCATCTGATGAATAACCAGATTGTGAATAAATTCCATAGCAATCAGCAGTCTTATGGTACTGATACGAGCCACAGGGGCATAAGTATCAAAATAGACTATTCCTGACTTTTGTTTAAAGCCCTGAATGACTAGTCTAGCCTTGAACTTTTCAATAGTTCCATCTACCTTCATTTTTCTTTTGAAAATCCATTTGCAACCCAGAGGTTTGCAACCAGGAGGTAGATCAACCAACACCCAAGTGTTATTGCCCATGATGGAATCCATCTCATCATTGATTGCTTCTTTCCAGAAAGCAATATCCTGGGACTTCATTGCTTCTTCAAATGTCTTGGGATCATCCTCAACAATGAAGCAATAGGAGTATTGGTCTGAAACCTCATCCCTTGTTCCTTCAACTAAGTACAGTTGAAACTCAGGTCCAAATGATTTTGGAGTCCTTACCCTTTTGCTCTTTCTGAGCACAGGTTCAGGTTGTTGAACCACAACCTCATCAGGGACCACTGATGGGTTACAATCAGGGACCTCTGATACACCAGTGTCATGAGTTCCATTAGGAATCCTCTGAATTGGTCTAGAGACTGATGAGAATCTATTCTCATCAAAGTCTGCATCCCTTGATTCAATAATGGAGTTAATTGAAACATATTCATTAGGTTCAATAACATAGAACCTAAAAGCTTTGGAATGCTCAGCATATCCAACAAAGATGCAGTCAATGCCTCTTTCACCCAAAGTCTTTAGCTTTGGATCAGGGAGTCTTACAACAGCCCTACAACCCCAAACCTTAAGATAATTCAGGTTGGGTTTCCTTTTAGTCCAGAGTTCATAAGGGGTAACCTTGTTCCTTTTGTTGGGAACCCTATTTAATAAATAGCAAGCTGTTAACATAGCTTCACCCCAGAACCCTTGACTCAGTCCTGAATAGGAAAACATGGAATTAACCATCTCCTTTAGCACCCTGTTTTTCCTTTCAGAAATACCATTTTGCTGAGGAGTATAAGGGGCAGTCGTTTCATGGATTATTCCAACAGACTGAAAGTACTGAGTATCCATGTACTCACCTCCCCTATCAGTCCTTAATCTTTTGATCAAAGACCCAAGTTGTAATTCAACTTCAGTTTTAAACACTTTGAATTTATCTAATGCTTCATCCTTGGTATGTAAAAGATAGACATAACAAAATCTAGAAGCATCATCAATAAATGTCACAAAGTACTTCTTATTTCCCAAAGAAGGAGTGGCATGCAAATCACACAGGTCACTGTGAATAAGCTCCAAGATCTTAGTCTCACGACTAACACCCTGAAAGGGCTTCTTGGTTATCTTGGTCAACATGCAAGTTTTACACTTTTCAGTGTCCATGTCAAAAGCAGGGATTAAACCATCCCTAGACATATCTTGCATCCTTTTATAGTGAACATGACCAAGTATAGCATGCCAAAAGGTAGAATTAGTCTGATCATATGTGGTCACAAAAGCTGAAATAACACTGTCAGTGGTAATATTAAGCCTGAACATTTGATTACATAAATAACCAAAACTAATAAAAACACCACATTTAGAAAGAACAAATTTATCAGATTCAATAACTTGTTTATATCCATGATTATTCAAAACACTACTTGAAACCAAGTTCTTCCTGATATCAGGAACATGAATAACATTAAACAAAGTTACAATCTTTCCTGAACTAAACCTAAGATCTACACAACCACGACCATGCACCAAGGCTGTTGACTCATTTCCCATGTGAAGAATAGAACCATCATTCAGTGACTCATAAGTCTTGAACCAGCTTCTATCTTTACACACATGAACTGTTGCACCAGAGTCAACCCACCAAGCAACATCATCATCCTGCACATAAAAAGATTCAGATACATATGTAACATAATAAATCTGAAAAGACTTATTAAACATATTCTGACCTTTCAGTGAGTTGGCTGAACCACCACTCCTTGAACTATTAGTGCTTGATCCATTGGCTTTACCACCAATTTTAACACCTTTGCAGTCCCTTTTAATGTGACTATTCTTGCCACATTTCCAACAAGTAGGAGTTGCCTTCTTGTTAAGATCTGCCTTTGTGTTATCATGATATTTGCGTTTGCCTTTGTTATCATTGTACCTGGTGGAGTTGTTATGCTCCACCATATTGACAACAGATGCACCAGTAGCATTGCTACTCTTTGGTTTGTCATTATCCTGCACCTTGAGAGATTCCTCAATGTGCAGATGACTGCCCAACTCAACAAGAGTTAACTCCTCCTTCATATGTTTCAAGGTATGCTTGAAATCTTTCCATGAAGGAGGGAGTTTGTCAATGACATAAGAGACTTTGATATCCTCATCCATGTTCATTTGGTGTTGTGTAAACCTTCTAAGTATTCCAAGAAGTTCATTGTATTGTTCCATAACTGGTCTTGAATCAGTCATTTTGTAATTTGTGAAATTACTAACAAGGAACTTCTTACATGATGCATCCTCAGCCATATATTTGGCATCCAAGGAATCCCACAGTTCTTTGGAAGATTCAAAGTTCTGATAAATATCAAACAAAGAATCAGACATACCATTGAGAATAAGACCTCTGCATATGTAGTCATCATTCTCCCATTTGCTCCTCCTTCTGATCTGCTCCACAGTAGCATCATCCCCATCATCAGGAATAGGTGTGGTCAGCACATACACCACACTCATGCTTGACAGCAAGAAGTGCATCTTCTTCTGCCATCTCCTAAAGTCCACCCCTTCAAACTTATCCAGCTTAGCAAAGTTTGAAGCCATGTGTTTCATTGCAGCAGTTGCCATTGATTATCACAAAATAGTTTACTTTGATTGTTGGTGGTTGTGAGCCCAGTAGCAGGGTTAGATAATCAACTTCAGCAGAAACAAATACCACTAGGTGGTTACCAGATATCACTTGGAATCGTGTGATCACTTTCCAAAGTAAACTATTCGACCCTAATGCCTGGGTTACACGAATATCTACTTGAGATAAGACCAAATGCAGTTATAGAATTAGGCACAATTCAATAACCCTTTCGCTTAGAAGTGTTTTGTGTTTTCTGTGTGTCCTTCATGCATAATCAGATCTCCTATTTATAGGAGTTTACTCTAAGCTAATCAAATGGAATTATGAGTATTAATCGGCCCATTAATAGCCTCATAATTATCCCCATTATAGCCGTTAGTGGTTACATGACCAATTAAACGTGGTCATTAAGCAGTTGAAACTGCCACTTGAATAGGTCAAAACCGTTACAAGCAGTACTTTCATCAGTACTTTCATAGTGCTATCAGTGGATACACTGCTTCAGTGGAATCCACAAGCTTCAGTGGAATCCACAAGTTTCAGTGGAAACATAAGCTTCATTGGAAACCCTGCTTATCAGTGGAAACACTGCCTATCAGTGGAAACCACAAGCAGTACTTTCCACAAGCAGTACTTTCCACAAGCAGTACTTTCCACTAGCACTATCAATACAAACCACTACAAGAGTCAGGGTGTTCATGGACCTTATGGGTGTACACTCCGTACCTCCTAACCCATTACAAGGTGTGAACTAATCCTACAAGTGCACTAAATTTTCCAACATAACCCATGATCCATTGCATGACATTGATGAGTGTCTAAATACTCATCATTTTTACACTGTTAGAATGCCAAAAAAACATCTGAAAACACTCAGTAATGCTTCAAAATGATAAAAATATCACAAACAAGTGTTTTATATGTTTTAAATGCAAAAACATCAAAATCTGGTGAAAAACGTATTAAGTTTGCATAATTGGCAGTTTTAGTCCCCCAAGTTACAAAAGTTGTCAAAATCAGTCCCTGGTAATTCAAAAACTTGTAAAATATCATTTTAGGTCCATAAGATTCAAAAGTTGTCAAAACAAACCCTTTGAAGTTCAAAAATCACAAATTGACAATTTTAGTCCTTTAACTTTGCAAAAGTGTCAAAAATAGTCCTTAAGGTTTTAAAAAGTGAAATTGATCAAAAATAAACCTTGTTCTATTTATAAATGGCAAAAATGGTCCTTATGATAAAACTTTGGAGAAAATTACAATATTGGTCCTTATAGTTTCTAAATTGGCAATTTTAGTCCCTGGATTTAAAAAAATGGAAATTAACAACAAAGGTCCTTGTACTAATCTTACTTGGCAGGTTTGATCCTTATAATATGCTTGGAAACTTGTCAAAATCCAGCCCTCAACTTTGGCTAAATTACACTATTAGTCCTTGTTGTTTACTTAATACCAAACGGATCCAATATAAAACCCAACCCAAGCCCAATACATTACCCGGCCCAATATTTTAAATTCAAAAAAACCGCGTCTACTGTAGACTGTCTCTCCCAAAGCTGTTTAGCCAAAACCAGTGGTTTTAACCACTGGTTTTCTCCTTTACACCTCACTAACACCACTTGAGTACCTTCCCCCTCCACCTCCACACCAAACCAAAGCCAATTAATGCTAATAACCTGCTCGTTGGAATTTTGGCGCCAAAAAGTGACAAATGGCAAATCAATGATCTGGCTTATTTCAACGGCTGGATTGTGGTGGGATAACTTCAGAGGTCGACAAGAAGATATTTCAAGTCAATAAATATCAAGAGGAAGCAGTATTGTAAACTATCTAGTGTAATTTTCAATTTTTATGTCGTTTTAGTTAATTTTCTTTATCCAGTGTATTGTTAAGCTCTCAAGTACTTTATTAAGTGTTATCAGTGTATGTTTAAACTTTTTCAATAATCAATTTCAGTATTGAAGTTCCAATCTCAGTTTTCAAATTTTCAAATTTCAAGAAAATCTCATTATGTTGAAATGTTGTTAGCAGTGGTTAGTGTGGACTTAGAAACTCATATAAGCTCCTTATAAAGCTTATTAAAGCTTTTAGATACCTTAAAAGCAGCATTAGTAGAAAAAATCAAAAATTCATAAAAATACTAAAAAAATCAGTGAAATTCAAAAATCACAGGTTTGATGTTCAAGAAGGCTGGAGCAGGGTTTATCTTGGATGGCCTTGGTATAGAGCTTCTTGGGAAGCTATAGGGTATGTTTGTGTGCCTTGGTTCTCAATTCTGAGCTGGATCCAGTTTGTAAGCTTTTTGGTCTAAATTGGCATTTTACTGTTTAAGTGAATCATAAGCTTAAATCTGTTTGTCTTTGTGTTACTTAGTTACAGTCAAGTGTATTTAAGTTTTAAAACCAGTGGTTTGTTATTTTAAATCAGTAGTTATTAGCAATCTCATTTTAACAGTCAATATAGTGTATTTATTAATCTTTAGTTTCATGTTGTTAATTCTGTTGTTTAAAGTTTCATTAGTCTTAGTAATCAAAATTATAAGGTCTGTTATCAGTTGTTTGGATTTAATCTTTGAAACTATTTGAAAAACACAAGAACAGTTATTAAAAGGGGTGTTTGGTTTTAATTGATTCACTGTATTTAAGTTTGTTTATTACTTTGGTTTTGGTTATTTTAAGTCACACTTGGTCTAAAGACTCAAAGAAACCAGAGAAACCTATCCTTGTTAAGTGAAAAAGTCAAAATTACCTTTTAATTAGCTAAATCAGTCCACTGTTGGAACTTTAAGTTGCAAGAATCATCACAGTAGCCTAAAAGTAGTTAATATAGCTTAGTATAATCTCATTACACCTTAATATAACATGTTCAATCTATAAATTTGATTACAAGTTCATAAAGGTCAAACTACTTCATTTTCTCAAAAAGTCAATGTGCCCTGTGCACAGGTTTTAACCACTTTTTCATAAGCTCACACAGAGCTTGTTAGTTGGCCTTACCTTGTGAATCTTAGCTTTTTGAGAAGCCAACCAAGCTGTCTCAAGGTTCCAAGTGTCAATTTTCCATTTGCAGCTTATTTGATAAGCCTGCAACTGCTTATCATTTTGTCCCATTCACTCAGCATTCACTGAGTTTTACTCAGTGATTTGTCAGATTGTGAGAAAGCTTCTCACAAGCTCATAAGAGCTTTTTATTGTCTGAGTTTTGGTATATTTGGTCTCAACCAGGTCTAGTACAAGTTCCATTCTTTGCTTTTCAGTTTTAGCTTAATTGGTGTTCTGTGCATAAGCTTAAAGTAGTATACAAAAATCTGTTTTGCTTATTAAGCTCAAACCTCAAATCTGTGCTAATTGTTATTTCAGAGGTTTAAGCTTGTTAAAACTTGTTCCATTTAAGTTCTTTTAGCTTAATATAGCTTCTGTGAAGGTTTGGTGGTCTTTGGTTATCAATTGGCTTTTTCAAGTGCTTATTTATAAGCAGTCACAACTGCAGTTGCTAAATTCTCCAAACAAGCTCATGTTTTTCTATTTTTCCTAGATTCAGGATATTAAAATAGACTTTTCCTGAAATTTTCATAATTTTTCATAACTGTTTGCTATTTTTCTTAATTAAAAACAGTTTTTAGGTATTTTTAAATAGCTTTTAATACAAATAAATTATAAAAAGTCCAAAAAAATGATTTTTCAATTTTCTTAGGTTAAGATAAATATAACAGTAATAAAAAGTATTTTTCCATAATTTTCTTAGTTTAAAAAGTATTTTTTAGCATTTTAATTAGTTTTAAATAGTTTTAAATTAATAATAAATACATAATAAGTCTAAAAAATATATTTTTAGTTTTAAAATAAGTTTTATCATATTTTAGATTTTTCCAAGTTATAATTTCATTTTTCTAGGTTAATTTTGTATTTTCTTGTATTTTAGTGCATTTTTAATACTTAATAAATAGTATTTAATTAATAATAATTAAATAAATAGTTGTAAAAATAATTTTATTTTTCTAATAATTTTCTTTTATTATTAGGATTGTTAAAATATCATTTTCATATTTGTAGGTCTTTTATTTCTTTAAAACTCACTTTTTATTTTGTACGTAGACGTAATTTTATTTCAAACGTAAGTTTTAAGTTGTAGGATTTAAACGTTCATCGCCTTTAAAAATAGTGATAGCGTTTATTTAATAGATTTTAACTTTTTAATCTTTTTAATTTGCATTTAAGTCGCTGTTATTTGTTAATCTTTTCTTTAGGTATAATTTTTCATCCAAAACCCTACTGATTGCTATCCTTAGTGATCATTCTACCATCTGATTAAGTGTTTTAACACCAATTCATCCTCCGTGGGACTTAACGACCCAGGAATTCCCTATATTCCTCTGATCTTAATTGCATTAGTGTTTGAGCTGTTTTAAGTCTATTTGACTTGACTGTTTAGCATCAATCAGACATCATGCATGAAATCATGTTGGGTATTATCCATGACCGATGACCCAATGTCCATGACCCATGACCCATTGTCTAGATACATTGTATCTTGTTGGGTACCCATGACCCAAAGTCCATGTTCCATGGCTCATACCCATAACCCATAACCCGGTTTGCAACCCAAAATCCGGACTTGTATAACCCAGACTGCCGGATCCCTAGTTTTGCACTGGTCTGATCCCCCAAGTGAGGGATCCGCTGGAAATGTGGGACATAACGCTTTTTGTGCCTGATGAGTGTGTAAATACTCATCATTTTTAGTCAAATCTGAACTGCAAAACGTCTAAAAATGCTCAGAAATGCATCAAAATACTGAAAATATTCCAAAATTGCATTTTATATGTTTCAGATGCAAAATGTTTAAAATCAGATGAAAAATGAGCAAAGTTTGCATAATTGGCAGTTTCAGTCCCCCAAGTTTCTAAAATTATCAAAAATAGTCCCTGAGTCAAAATTTCAAAAGAAAAATCACCAAAGGTCCTTTTAAAATCATAACTTGTCAAATTTAGCCCTTTGGTGAAAAATATAAAAAGTTTGAGAAAATTACAAGTTTGGTCCTCCAACTTTGAAAATTGGCAGAAATGGCCCCTGAAAATTGGAAATTGTCAAGTTTGGTCCCTGTACTTTGGAAGATTGTCATTTTCAGCCCTTGGAACAACTTTTCAGATTTGGCAGCCTAGGTCCCTTGAGTTTCAGAAATTACATAACAAGCCCTTGCATTAATAAACCCTTTAAACCCATTGGACCCTTGTCACAATCATTTTGGACCCTACCTTTTCCTGTGACCCTTGCCTAACTTGGACCCCTTTGTATTATTAGACCAGTCAACCTCTGGTCAAACAAACACCAATGGCGCCAAAACTAGTCACGGGTCTTCTTCTCCTTTCACTGCCACACACCTGCAAACACTCCATCCCCCCCCCCCCATCATCACAACCACTCTATCTCTACCCACCAAACACCCTATGCCAAAACGCATTAAATGCTCACCCTCTTCACACTCAATACCCTCAACTGCTTAAACCTTTTTCCCGCCAAAAATGAAATCTATGGCTAAAACTCACTTAACTGATCCAAAGGTCATGATCAAAGGTGGGAACTGCTCACTTTGGAGAGAGAAAGCATTGGGAGCTATAAAAGAGGAAGAAAGAAGCTATGGAAGTAGTAGTTAGTTTTAAGCTTTTTCCTTTATGTCGTTTTTTCAAATAAATATTGTAGTTTAAATCCAATGTTGTAATTTCAGCTTTTGTGTATCTCATTTAAGTTAAAAACATCATTGTATGTGCTTTTGAGTTTTCAATTCAAGTCTTTATTTAAATTCAAAGTTCATAGCTTACTGTGGAAATTTTTAGTTTCAAATTTAGTGTCAAAGCTTCTCATAAGCTTATACTGAAATCAAATAAGCTTATTTAAGCTTACTTTAGCTTTTTGCAAACTTAAAAGTCAATTTCAAACAATTCTCACTCAGGGTCAACAAAAGTCAAACTGAGCTTAATATGGGTTTGGACATGGTTACTGGTGTTGCAGACCTTTGATTTGGGTTGGAATAGTTCCATTTAGTATATGATTGGGTTTGGATTTGGCCTGCAAGCAAGCTGGAT
This sequence comes from Chrysanthemum seticuspe, assembly GCA_019973895.1. Taxonomy (NCBI): domain Eukaryota; kingdom Viridiplantae; phylum Streptophyta; class Magnoliopsida; order Asterales; family Asteraceae; genus Chrysanthemum; species Chrysanthemum seticuspe. Next base: position 270,916,629 of record BPTQ01000006.1, on the reverse strand, counting down.
CTTTTGTGAGTATTGTTTGTATCATTCTCATTTGTAGTTCTAATTGGCATAGTGAGCCTATATCTGTATCTGTGTTTACTTTTAGTTCATACTTGCTTATTTAGTGTTAAGTAAGGTATTTAGACTTAGTGTGATCAAGAAATCAAGCAACTCAGTGTTTAAATTCAGTTTCCAATTGCTTATCAGTGGTTATTAAGGGTGTTTGGATGTATTGGTTTAACTGTGCTAAAGGCATGTCCATTGGATAAGTCCTTTTGGTTTATGCTTGTGTAGTTAATATTAACCTATATCTGTCATTAAATTGTACTTGCAGTTCTCATTAGTCAAAATCTTTTATCATCTGTCTTAATTGAATATCTGTTGAAGTTTTGCAAGATCAAACTCTTGTTTTATGTTTAGATACTATTAGGATAGCTTGTTCTAGTCTTATTTCATCATAATATATCATCATCAGTCCTTAAATCATGATCAAAACTCAAAATAGTCAACCTTTCAATCCTGTCAAAAAAGTCAAATTGCACAATTCTCAGTTTTTGCTCAACTGAAAAGATTTTTCAAGGGCTCATTTTTGAGTCAAATTCAATGAAATTTGTCGTTTTGAAAAGCCCTACTGGTCTATTTTCTTATGTCCATTTTAGCATAATTTTGTGAATTTTCTATAAGCCCTTAATAAGCTTGTCAAAATGGTGCTAAGTGCCCTGTGCAGGGCACTGAGCCTGCACAGGGTTTGTCCAGGTTTTGCAGAGCTTGTGCAGAGCTCAGTTGAGCTCACCTAGGTCTGATATTTGGCTCATGTGTAGTTACCCAGGTCTAGCTTAGTTTCCAGTTTTTAGTTTTTAGTTTCTAGCTTATTCATGTGCTTATTATTCAGCTGCAAATTACCCCTCCAGAACCTGTTTTAGCAAATAGCTCATTTCATCAAATCTTGGTAAATTGCAAATCAGAGTTTTAAGCTTGTTGTTTTCTGTTGTATTTTGGTTCTCTTAGCTTATTTTAGCTTTTGTATTCAGTTGGTGGCTTTTGGACTCCATTTGCTTATTTAAGTGCTTATTTCAATAAGCACTTGTTCATCAGTTTCAAATTCCTCCACATAAGTACCTGTTTTTCCATTTTTCCTAGATTCCTAATATAATTTTAGACTTTTCCTGAAATTTTCAGATTTTTCTAAGTTGGTTTGCTATTTTTCTTAATTTAAATTAGTTTTTAAGCATTTTTAATTAGCTTTAAATACAAATAATTAAGAAAAGTTTCAAAAAAATAATTTTTCATTTTTCTTAAGTTTAGATAAATATAAAAAGACAAAAAAATATTTTTCTAGATTTTTCTTAGTTAAACTTGTATTTTTAAATAATTTAATTAGTTTTAAATAGTTTTTAATTCCTAGAAAATAGAAAAATTATCAGAAAAATATAAAAATAGTTTTGAAAATTATTTTTTGTCATTTTAGACTTTTCCAAGTCATAATTTTATTTTTCAAGCTTTATTTCATATTTTCTTTCATTTTAGGTTATTATTAAATAGTTAAAATAGTTTTTAATTAATAATAATTAATTTAATAGTTATAAAAATAATTTTCTTTTTCTAAATATTTTCTTTTATCATTAGGATTGTAAAAATGTATTTTTCATATTTTTAGGATTTATATTGTATAAGTTTCACGTTTTTATTTGTACGTCGCGTAGTTTTTAAATTCAGTTTTATAAAAACATAAAAACAAAAACATCATTTTAAATATAGTGATAGCGTTTATTTAATAGATTTTATCTTTTTAATTTTCTTTAATTTGCATTTAAGCCATTGTAATTTGTTGGCTTTTTCCTCAGTTATAATCATAATTCAGAATCCCTTTTTCGTTCAAATTTCTCGATCACTTTACGTTTGATAATCCATTGCATAGCTCGCTGGGACATAACGACCCGGGGAGACCCTATACTCCTCAGATCTTCATTGCATTCGTGCTTGAGCAGTTTTAAGCTGATTACGGTCTGCCATTCACAAGTGGCAGGCTTGAGTGATTTAGCTTGACTGTTTGGCACGCATCAGTGCCTATAAATAGTGAGCCATTTCTTCATTGTTACTCACCCTTCTTCTTACAACTGTCTCATATATTATCTCACTCTCCTAACCTCTGATCATTTGATCATTCTAGTAGTTCTTTTATCTTTTGTTGTGATTCTCATATAGGTGCTTCTCAAAGGCGAGATCACGCTATACTACATAAGGAGTTTTCTATGACGGATCTTGGATCACTTAGCTATTTTTTAGGGATCTATGTTACACGTGATTCTACAGGGATGTTATTATCTCAACGTAAGTATGCTACTGAGATTCTATAGCGGGCTCATATGGATGGTTGTAACTTCAGTTGGACTCCTATTAATATTGTGTCTAAACTGGTGATGATGGTCATCCGGTTTCTGATCCTACATTATATTGGTGTCTTGCAGGTTCTCTCCAATATCTCATTTTTACTAGACTTGATATTTCTTATACAGTGTAACAAGTTTGTCTTTATATGCATGATCCTCGAGAGCCTCATTTCTCAGCTCTTAATCGGATTTTGCGGTATGTTTGGGGTACTTTAGACTATGGGTTACAATTGTTTTCATCTTCTACATCCTCATTGGTTGCTTATCGGATGCTGATTGGGCTGGTTGCCATACTACTCAGAGATCGAATTCTGGCTATTGTGTTTTTCTTGACAACAACCTACTCTCGTGGTCCTATAAGCATCAACCGATGCTTTATCGTTCTAGTGTAGAGGAAGAGTATCGTGGTATTGTCAATGTTGTTGCTGAGACCTGTTGGTTGCAGAACCTGCTTCGTGAGTTGCATACTCCTTTGTCTTCTGCTACGCTTGTCTATTGTGATAATGTTAGTGTAGTATATTTATCTTCTAATCCGGTTCACCATCAACGTACGAAGCATATAGAAATTAATATTCACTTTGTTCGGGATCTGGTTTCTATTGTTCAAGTTAGAGTTCTTCATGTTCCATCTCGTATCAATATGCAGATATTTTCACTAAAGGCTTACCTTCCGCTTTGTTTGAAGAGTTTCGTACCAGTTTAGGTGTCCCGCTCAAACGACGGGGAGTGTTAATCGTATGTTGTTATGGGCTAAGCCCGACTATTATTAAGTATGATAGGCCCCGTTATGTGAAGGGTCCTAGGTCATTGTAATGTTTATATACATCGGTTTATCAATGATATGAGACACGAAACAATTCATCAACCTACAAATACGTCCTAATGATTTACAAAAGATTAGCAAGAGCTTGCATCTTTAATAAAATAAAAAGGAATATGTCACCTAACAGTATTCAAGTTTTATGAGTGTTCCAATTTGGTCACTCAAACTTTATATATACCATAAAACAATCAAAGTTTTAAAATTGTTTCATTCTTGTGTAATTTTCTAAAATTGGTGTGCTTAAAGTATGCATATATGGATTAGCATATTGTACATTAATTTTAAACACCCATCTTATGAGTTTAATTACTTTCAACAAACTTTATGTACAAGCCGTTCATACATGAGTAAACTTAAACCCCTTTCTCTCTAGGCGATTTCCGGCGGCTACCATGAAAACAACCACTTTCTGATCTCATTCCTCCACCATTACAGGTCTGTTTATGCATTCTTTTTGTTTCTATCAAATTATTTTTCGTTATGGGAGATCGCAAATGGAATTCTTTTAAATCAAAGGAAGATCAGATCCAAAAGTTATCAAAATCCGTTTTTGTCACCAATTTCGCTGATCATATTCGTGCTCGAGATCTTTGGAACGTTTGCAATGCCTATGGCTCGGTTGTGGATGCCTACATCCCTTTCAAAAAGTCACAAGCAGGTAAAAGATTTGCATTTATTCGATTCATCAAGGTTGATAATTTGGATCGTTTGATTGATAATTTATGCACTATTTGGATCGGAAGTTTTCGTTTACAAGCAAACATTGCTCATTTTCAAAGGGAGGCTAAACCTACCTATACTGTTGACTCTGATCGTGTTAATATCAGAAAAAAATCTTTTGTTGAGGCTTCACATAATAATTCAGCCAATAGTGTTCCTGGTTCTTATGCTTTTGCTGTTAAAAAAGGTCCTCTGAATAGTGTTAAGGAGAAAGAGATGCAGCCTGCTTTAGTTCTTGATGACTCCTGTTATCTAGACCGTGATTTTTCTCTATCTTTGATGGGGAAAGTAAAGGAGTTTAGTTCTTTATCTAATCTCAAGCTGGTTTTGGCTACTGAAGGATTCAACAATGTTAACATTAAATACATGGGAGGCTTTTGGGTCATGATCGAATTTCAATCTGAAACGACAAAAGAAAATTTCCTATCTCACGTTGGGGTAGGCTCATGGTTTTCTAGTTTACAACAAGTTTCAGACTTGTTCCATGTTGATGAGAGAGTTGCTTGGATTGACTTAGAAGGAGTTCCAATTATAGCATGGTCTACAAACACATTCACCAAAATCATCTCTAAATGGGGCGATTTTTTATATGAAGATGATAAAGAGGAATCTTGTTTTCATCGAAAAAGAGTTTGCATCAAAATGAAAATGGAAGGTAACATTTTTGAATCGTTTAAAATCATTGTCAAAGGTAAAGTATATTAGATCCGTGCTAAAGAAGTTAATGGTTGGAATCCTGACTTTATGGAGGAATAGGATACTCAAACCGAATCCGAAAATGCAACAATCCAGAATGAAAGTGATGCAGATGAAATCCCAGAAACTGTTTTTGAGAATGGGAAAGACTTCCCTAATGATGTGCAATCTCAATATAAAGGGGGTGTCGAGGCCCCATCAAAAGATCCTTTTCACATTTATGATTTGTTAAAAAAGAAACATGAGAATGATATTGGCGGTGTTCGCTCACAAACAGGCGATACATCGAAATACCCTCCAGGTTTCACACCCAAAGACACATCTGAAATAAATTCGAATCATACTCAACCTGTAAATGCAGGGGGAAATATGAGCACACAGAAGGATGTTGAACCAAATAAAGCAAGTCAAATACCAAAAGAAGATGGAGAGGTTTCTGCTTGTTCTGGCCATTTTCAAAAAGCAACGACACTTCGATCACAAGGTTCTTTCTTGCAATTTATGGAAGATTTGGTGAAGGTCGGACATACAATGGGGTATAAGATGGAGGGTTGTATCAAAAACATTGAAGAAATTATCGAGTCTAAAGGAGTGCACGAAGTGAATAGATGAATTTTTTGTCTCTAAATATTCAAGGTCTTGCCCAAAAGACTAAAAAAGATTGGGTTAAGGAGCTTTGTACTAAAAGCAAGGTGAATTTTCTGTCTCTTCAAGAAACGAAAATGGAGAATATTGATATTTGCAATATCAAATTATGCTGGGGTAACTCTTCTTTTGATTATATTTGTGGTCCTTCGGTTGGTAATTCGGGTGGTATCCTCTGTGTGTGGGATCCCTCTATGTTTGAAAAACACAATTCCACGATCTCGGATTCTTTTGTCGCCATTAGAGGTAAATGGATTCCTAGCTCTATAAGTTTTCTTATTATCTCGATTTATGCTCCACAAGAGCTATCGGTTAAAAAGGTTCTTTGGGATTATTTGCATCATATAATCGATAATTGGGCTGGTGAAGTGGTTATAATGGGAGACTTCAATGAGGTTCGTTCTAAAGATGAACGTTTTGGTTCTATTTTTAATACACAAGGGGCTGCTATCTTCAACTCTTTTATTTCATCGAGTGGTTTGGTTGATATTCCTATGGGAGGTTGTTCTTTCACATGGGTCCATAAATCTGCTACTAAAATGAGTAAGCTTGATCGCTTTCTTATATCCGAAGGATTGATGCAATCATGCCCAAACATCTCTGCCATTACATTGGATCGTTATTTGTCGGATCATCGTCCAATTTTATTACGCGAGTTATGTTTTGATTATGGTCCCACCCCCTTCCGCTTTTATCACTATTGGTTTGAGTTAGAAGGTTTTGATAAGTTTGTAGAATATGTTTGGAATGATTACAATCCTGACGATTTTAACGCCATGTCTCGTTTTATGAACAAGCTGAAGAATTTAAAGATGAAGCTGCGTTCATGGATAAACTCTAAAAAAGAAAGTCTGGCGCATCAAAATTCTAAATTGAAAAGTACTCTGATCGACATCGATAAGATCATAGATGCGGGGAATGCTAGCTCGGATCTCTTAAATAATCGTATGAATGTGATGAATTCTCTTCAAGATTTGGATAAATTAAAGACTTTGGAGGTGGCTCAAAAAGCAAAAATCAGATGGTCTATTGAAGGAGATGAAAACTCAAAATACTTCCATGGTATTCTTAATAAAAAAAGAAACAACCTTGCTATTAGAGGCATTTTAGTTGATGGCGTTTGGATTAATTCCCCTTCAATGGTGAAAATGAGTTTTTCTCTCACTTCGAAAATAGATTCAATTGTCCATCTTCATCTCGTCTTTCTCTTGATATGAATTTTCCTAACCAACTCACTTCAGAAACTCAAGTTGATTTGGAAAGAAACGTTTCTTTAGAAGAACTAAAAAGAGCAGTTTGGGATTGTGGTTCGGACAAATCTCCTGGGCCGGATGGATTCACTTTTGGGTTTTATCGGAGGTATTGGAGTTTTATAGAAAATGATGTTATGGAAGCTGTTTCTTATTTCTTTCAGCATGGTTCGTTTCCTAAAGGTGGCAATTCTTCCTTTATCGCTTTGATCCCTAAAACTCAAAATGCTAACATGGTTAAAGACTTTCGCCCTATAAGTTTAATTGGGAGCTTATATAAGATTATTGCTAAAATCTTGGCGAATCGTTTAGTAGTTGTCTTGGGTGATATTGTTAGCGATGTGCAATCGGCATTTGTTGTCGATAGACAAATTTTAGACGGTCCCTTCATTCTCAACGATTTGATTCAATGGTGTAAATACAAGAAAAAGCAAACTATGATCTTTAAAGTTGATTTTGAAAAGGCTTTTGACTCTGTTCGGTGGGACTACTTTGATGATGTGTTGAAGAAGTTTGGTTTTGGTGATCGATGGTGTGGGTGGATTCAAAGCTGTTTACGATCATCTAGAGGTTCTATTCTTGTGAATGGTAGCCCTACAAAAGAATTTCAATTTCATAAAGGCCTCAAACAAGGGGATCCTCTATCCCTTTTCCTTTTTATTTTGATCATGGAAAGTCTTCACCTTTCTTTTCAGAATGTTGTCAATGCAGGTATGTTCAAGGGTGTCTCTATTGGTTCGAATATGAATTTATCTCACTTGTTCTATGCCGACGATGAGGTTTTTTTGGGGCAATGGTCTGATTCTAACATCTCAATCATTATCAATGTTCTGAAGTGTTTCTTTTGTGCGTCTGGTCTTCGTATTAACATGCACAAAAGCAAGTTAATGGGGATCGTTGTAGATGACGATATAGTGAATCAGGCTGCTCATTCGATCGGTTGTTTGCAACTTAAGCCTCCCTTTTCCTATCTTGGTTCAAAAATTGGTGGTCTTATGTCTCGCATTAACTCTTGGGATGATATAGTTAACAAGTTGTTGGCTCGCTTATCTAAATGGAAGATGAAAACTCTTTCAATAGGTGGTCGACTTACTCTCCTCAAATCGGTCTTAGGATCGACTCCCATCTATTTCTTTGTATAAAGTTCCTTCTCAGGTGCTTAAAAGGATGGAATCTATCCGATGTCGATTCTTTAATGGGGTAGATGTTAAGGAAAAGAAAGTGTCTTTGGTTAACTGGAATAAAGTGATGGCGTCTAAAGATAAAGGTGGATTAGGAGTTTCGAGTTTCTATGCCATGAACCGCGCTCTCATGTTCAAATGGGCTTGGAGATTTAAAACTGATACTTCTTCATTGTGGGCTAGATTTATTAAAGCTATGCATGGCAAAGATGGTCATCTCGATACAACAGTTAAGTCCTCTTTCCCCTCTATTTGGTTAGACATTATTCGTGAATTACACAATCTTAAAAATCAAGGTATTGACTTACTTGAGCTTGTCAAGAAAAAGATTAGTAATGGTTTCGATACCTCTTTTTGGGACGACGCATGGAAGGGTGATATAGCTTTTAAGTTTCTTTATCCTCGCATTTACAAGCTTGAAACTTGTAAACAAATCAATGTTGCAACTAAACTGGCTCATGATAATGTGAGACTCACTTTACGTCGTTTGCCTAGAGGCGGTGCTGAGCTTGATCAATTCAACGACCTACTTAATTCTTTGGTTGATATTCAGCTCCCAAACATGCAAGATAGATGGTTTTGGCCCTTGTCAGGCTCGGGAGACTTTTCGGTTGCCTCGGTTAGACAATTCATCGATGATCACTTGCTCCCTAAGGTTTCTTCCAAATTCAGTTGGAGAAAGATTGTTCCCATCAAAGTTAATATTCTTGCTTGGAAAGTTAAGCTAGACGTTTTGCCCACTCGGTTTAATTTGTCTAAAAGAGGTTTGGATATTAATTCCATCTTATGTCCCATATGTGAGAAACACGCCGAGTCATCTAGCCACCTCTTTTTTGCTTGCTCTATGGCGCGTGACATTTATCGTAAAATAGCCTCTTGGTGGGAGGTAAATTCTCCTCAGGCTTCTTCTTTTGAGGAATGGGAGGTTTGGAAGTCGAGTCTTGTTCTTTCTTCCAATCATAAACATCTTCTGGAAGGCGTTACCTATATTGCTTGGTGGTTAATATGGAATTTCAGGAAAAAAATTAGTGTTTGGTTCATCCATTCCTTCTAAAGCGGTTCTTTTCGATAACATTGTGGCTCATTCCTTCCAATGGTGTAAACATAGGGGAAGATTTAAATTTAATTGGATAGATTGGCTTAAAAATCCTTCTCTTGTAATCATGTAACCTTTGTTTTTCTAGCTCCTTGCTAGTTTTTTATAAATTCAGCCGTTCAAAAAAAAAACATGAGTAAACTTAAACAGTAACCACAAAATAATAATCAAGTTTGAAAAGTTTTATGTTCAGGTCACTCTAACATAAAAATTACACAAGTATATAACTGTTTTCAAACTTTGATGACTTTTATGATTGATATAATTTGAGTAACCAAATTGAAACATATCTCAAACTTGATTGCTAAAATAAAAACCATAAAATATACGAGTAAGAGTATATGTTAGAATGCTTTAATCAAGTATTTTAAAAGCATCTTATTTAGTACAAGTTCAGCAACATTATTTAAAGTTATCCAAATCTTTGAAGTTTTAACAATGGATTCTATATGTAGATACCCGGTAAGGCTCTAAATGAACCGGATGAACACGAACGGAATTTTGTTTATGTTTGCCCGTTTAATTTAAATCAGACAAATAAACGGACATGAACGTTTAAACGTACATATTTTTTTGTTCATGTCCGTTTATTAAGAAAATGAGTTGTTCATGTTCGTTTATTAAACATTAAACAAACCTTAAACGAACATAACGTTCGAACAAATGAAAGTAGAAAAACAAACATAAAGTTTATTAAATTATGCATAATATTTTATTTTATAAGTGTTGTTTTGTTTAAACAAACCAGTTTACTAGTATATAATTAAAATATATGATATACGAACATAACAAATAAATGAACATAGACGAACGTTAATAAACGCATAATTGGACGTTCACGAACATAAATGAACGGACGTGAATTTGTTCATGTTCGTTCAATTAACTAAGCGAGCGTAAAATATTGTTCATGTTCATTCATTTAATAAACAAACGAATATATACGAAATTTTTACCGAACGATTCATAAAATGTTCATTGAACGTTCAGTTTGTCTATAGTCCATGTCCGACATTTGTTTATAACAAAATGTTTTACAGGCTAAACTTGCTATGAATTACTCGGCATTTACAAAGAGATGAGTGCTTAATCAACCGTAACATTAATTAACTTTGTTGGCATAAGATGAAATGAAAATTTTGAAGTTAGATATTAATGGTGGATACGAGAGACAAATATGGTGACAAAAACTTTGTGCGGGGTTAAAAAAGAGAAAACACAACATATAAGTAAGAGCTTCTCCATCTAATATGTCTCCTAGTATCAAAACACAACTCCTCTAAAACAATCATTTGTTTGTGTCTGAAAATGTCCCTATTTGTGCTTTATGTTGGACATGTTAAGAATTAGTCTGTGTCTTTTAATCGAAAAAACGTATAAGATTACACATGCCAAAGTGCCATACGTTGATTCTAATTTAACAAGTTTTGAACAACGTGGATTCATATGTATCTATCTCATTATGTTGCTACAGACCCAAGGTGTTACGACAAAGTACACTCATGCATCTTGAGGTAGTTGGTGATTTTGTGCATCCATGCACTTGTTTCAAACAGCATGCATGTTTCGCCCATTAGTTTAGTTTTTGATTTATTACTCGATACGTAGAACATGTAGATATACACTTCTGTGTTGCAGTAATCAAATATCGATCAATCATGGCCTTGTAACAGGGTCGTCCCGTGAAATTTGAAGGCCATGTGCCATTATTTTAAATTGGCCATCCGAAGATGAAGTATTCGTAAACTCAACAACTATTAACTTCATAATGCATTGCTTTTGATATCGATCAAACACATTTCTAACCATATTCTTATATAAATACATCTTCATTTTAGGTGTAACCATTAAGTATTCCAAACATTTTACAAAAACATGTAAACTTTAAAGCATTACATCTTAGATGTTTAAATATAAATCATAGAAAAGACACTTTCTTTTGGACATTTTTAGGCTTAAGAAATTGTTCTATTATGAAATTTGGCTTTAGTTTAATGTTTAACCTTTCTCAGATTTGAACCACAAATGCCAAATGAGTAAAGTGGTTGAAATAAAACATTGCGAAAACAAAAGGACTGAAATTAAACTTAAGACACTATTCTATGCTATATATACAAAAAAACAAAAAATGAAAAATGAAAAGTTAGAAACTAAAAAAGAAAATGTTAAAAATATATGTTTCAAAAGAAAACTATTTATACACATCGAAAACTGGGTTGACCCCGACGTTTCAAACACGGCGGGTTGACCCGGTTTAATTTGACCCGTTTTCTTTACCCAACCAGTCGGCTTGACCCGGTTTAAATTGACCCATTTTTCGACCGGGACGGTTCAACTGGTTGAATCACCCGGGTTGAACCGGGTTTCAAAACATTATGGTTAATACCCAAATCCTCAAACTTTTATTATTCTTCGTTTATAATCCATAATTTTTTTTTTATCGCAAAAACTATTTACCGCTATAAAAACTCATTGCTATGCACGACAGCACGAGTACTTGTCGAGTAAAACTAAAAGACAAATAAAAAAATAAGGCCCACTAAAACATTTCCTCCTATTGGGTTATCTTCACTAAAATTCCAAAACCTATAAATCACTAGTCACCGTTAAACACAAGAAAAAAATTTTTTTTTCTTCTGCTAAAGATCTTGCATTTTTGTGTCCTAAATCATCTTCCAACGTGATTAATCCTTCAAAAATGGTTATATACTAATATTGAAGTTATAGACATCGGAGGCCCCTTAAAATCGGAGGCCGTGTGCGGTCGCCTATGTCGCACATGCTCAAATCCAGGCCTGCTTTGTAATCACATTTATTCGAGCTTTATAAATCGACCGTGGTCATTTTGGTTTTAACAAGGTAAAAAATTGGTTTTTACTGATAAAATAATGAAAAGGTTTATTTGCTTTTCAAAGTCCTTATTATTTTTATATTAGTTAAAGAAACACAAAAGTAAAATGAAAACAAAGACATAAATAATTTTATATCATGATAAATGTTATTGTAGGACAATGTAATTGGCAATTGGCCAGAACATAGATAATTATAATGTCATACCACGTCAAGCATGCCGTCATCACGCGACAATGTCAATGGTAATTAAGACATGATAATCTCGGTATTTCACCGACATCAATATGAACAACGTAAAATAATGTGTTGGTTTCGTCAATCCAAAAAGAGTTGGTTCACATAACTTCAAAAGAACTGTGACAATCAAACAATAAACCGAGTTGGTTCACTTACTTTTCTTGTGTAGACATTCAAATATTCAATTCGATCTGAATCTCACAATCCGTCTACAACATGCTCCGTAATATAGTTGAGTAGTTGACACAGAGTAGTAAAGTACATCCAAAAGCCCATCTGTTTTGAATTTTGATGAGCATTAAGCTTATAAAACGCAATTTTATTTTATGAACTAGTAAGCTGTAAGCCCATAACAAAGACAAAGCCCAACTTTCCTTTCTCCACTAGTCCACTCCACAATTTGTAAGGTGTTAAAGTTTGTTCTCATTTCATTTCCAGCAAAACATTACAACTATGCTTTATCATACAGTGATGCACATCTTACAATGTACATCTTGTGATAAGTTTTAGAATAAAAATAAGTAATTTTGCAACAACGAAAAGAAAGTTAAGTAAAAGCTGTTGCATTTTGTTATATGAACACCTTTAAAAATTGCATGAGGTTTTTTGCAGTCTTATGACTTATGACTAGAAGAGTAAGTCATTATAGTTTAACAATAGGGTGAAGGCTGAATATACGTAACAAACTTTCTCAAATTTGCCAATATATGTAACATACTTATTTTAATCTCCGCATACGTAATATACTTTCAAATCTTTACCAATATACGTAATATTGACAGGTTACCACTTTAAAAAGTTACAATAATGGTCCCTGCCATTTGCGTTGGCTTTCACCGTTAGTACTTTGACATTTTTTCACTTAAAAAAGTTACATTAATGGTCTATGTGGTTTTCTTTGACTTTCATCTGTTTCATACATATTTTTTACACATTTTTATACATGATTTTTACATGTTTTATACACGTTTTTATACACCTTTTTACACACGTTTTTATATACGTTTTTCACACGATTTTATGCACGTTTTTATACACGATTTTATATACATTTTTTACACGTTTTTATACACGTTATTTACACATTTTTATACACGTTTTTCACACACATTTTTATACATGTTTTTATACACGTGTATAAAAACGTATATAAAACTGTGTATAAAAACGTGCATATATTCATGTAAAAAACGTATATAAAAACGTGTGTAAAATACGTGTATAAAAACGTGTAAAAAACTTGTATAAAAACGTGTAAAAGGCGTATATAAAATCGTGTGTAAAAACGTGCATAAAATCGTGTAAAAAACGTATATAAAAACTTTTTTTAAAAATATTTATAAAAATGTGCAAAAAAAATACATAAAACCGTGTATGAAAATGTGCATAAAAACGTGTATAAAAATGTGTAAAAAACGTGTATAAAAATGTGTAAAAAACGTGTATAAAAACATGTAAAAATGTATATAAAAATGTGTAAAGAACGTGTATAAAAACATGTAAAAAAATGTGTATAAAAACGTGTGAAAAACGTATATACAACCATATATAAAAACGTGCATAGAATTGTGTAAAAAACGTATATAAAAACGTTTTTAAAAAGCGTGTATAAAAACGTGTAAAATGTATATAAAAATGTGTAAAGAACGTGTATAAAAACATGTAAAAAAACGTGTGAAAAACATATATACAACCGTATATAAAAATGTGCATAGAATTGTGTAAAAAAACGTATATAAAAACGTTTTTAAAAAGCGTGTATAAAAGCGTGTAAAAAAAGGTACATAAAACCGTGTATAAAAATGTGTAAAAAAAGTGTATAAAAATGTGTAAAAAACTGAATATAAAAACGTGTGTAAAAACATGTGTAAAAACATATATAAAAACGTGTATGAAAAAGATGAAAGTCAAAGGACTAACGGCGAAAGTCAAAGCAAACCACATGGACCATTACTGTAACTTTTTTAAGTGAAAAAATGTCAAAGGACTAACGGTGAAAGCCAACGCAAACGGCAGGGACCATTATTGTAACTTTTTAAAGTGTTAACCTGTCAATATTACGTATATTGGTAAAGATTTGAAAGTATATTACGTATGTGGAGATTAAAATAAGTATGTTACGTATATTGGGTAATTTGAGAAAAGTTTGTTACGTATATTCAGCCTTCACCCTTAACAATAATGATAATAATTACATATGAAGTTTCAAAATGAACTCATTTTCATTTACTAGCAGGGTATTCGTGTAATGCGGTGGTGGATACCTTATGACTAAATTTTATATTGGCGAGTACACTCGGTCTTATTGCTGATATTTTATATGTGTGTGAGAAATATATGAAATGGTTTGTATGTAATTATATAGTGGATGCAAGTATCTGTTTTTAATAATCATTACTGATAATAATGATTTTTAGCGGTTACACGTTTTTAATAATGGGTTATAAATGATTTGAAAACTTTATTTAATCTAGTGGAAACGTCTGCATTTAATTTTGAATAATATGATGTATTGTATTTTAAGCCTTCTTCTTACAATAAGTGTGTTGACTTATTTTTTTAAGACTTTCTTTTTGTAAAAAAAATAACTTAAATGCATTATAATATAATTAAGATGTGAGATAAATTGTATTTACATATTATTTGCGGTAATAATCATAAATCTCTACATTATACATATATATAGAATCAGTAACACATATATAGCTTTCGGTCAAATCACACCATGTTTGCCAAAGCTGCATGTGAATAATTTGCTCGTTTTTTGTAAATTATCCACCAAAGCACCATTTGTTTAAAGAGAAAAAAAAAAGCAACGTGAGTTTTCAAAAAGACAAATGTTTTTAAAATGCATCATACTTGTTAAAATTTGCTTTTATAGATAGCGAATAATTTTTTTTGCTTTTGTGGGTACTTTTCTTTCAAATTCATCATTTTTTCGAGGATTTTGCAAAAATTTTTGACATTTTTGCGCCTTTTAGCTAATAGAAATTTTGTTTCTCGAAGAGCAAAAATGTCATATAATATTTTAAAAATGATGAATTTGGAAAAAAAATACCTACAAAGGCAAAAAAAATTGTTCGCTACCCAAAAAAACAAATGATAACAAGTAGAATACTTTTTAAAAACATTTGTTCTTTTCAAAAAAACAAATTTTACTTTTTTTTTCTTATTGAATGCAACAATTTTTATTAGTACCGCAAAAAGGCTGAATAGTCCACACAATTAGGGATCACCTGATGAGTGCACCCGCGATTACTTGATAACACTATTATTCAAAACTATCAAAGTCATCGTGTGATTCGGCTGCGAGTACCTTATAATTTAATATTTTTAATTAATAATTTATTTAATTTGTATATTTTTTGAAAATAGTTTTAGCTATTAGTTTGTTTATTTAGAGATTATAAATAGCGTCAAAAATTTGGTGGAGTTTTACTTAGTTTCTTTTATTTATTTGTTTGTTTTTTGTGTCTAATAATTTGTTTGGTTTGTATAGTGAGTATATTTGATTGATTTTTTTTATATAAAAGGGTGTATTTAACTAGTGAAATTTAATAAAGAATATGTGCAAGAGAAAAAAGTTAAATCTAACATTTGAATTTTTTGCTTTAATATTTGCATAGTTAAATTTAAGTTTTAAATATTAATTGTGTTTAAATTGGGTATACATGATGCTTTATCTATATTACTATATAAAATATTTGGGACATGCTATTAATAAAATGCTTAAAAATTCAGATTCAACAAATTACTTATAATGAAAAAAAGTGTTTTACAAAGCTTGTATCATACACATAATTAAAGTTGAAGAAAAAAAATTAAATGTCTTAAATATTCACTAAATACACATAAATCATAAGTTACATTACATCCTGGAAATGCACTCTAACAACCAATTAATTTTCACAAATAAAAAAAAAAAACATCCGTCCACTCATTAATGTTCTAGACATGTAACAACTAAAAAAAGTAAAGCCCCTCGAAAAGACTAAAATTCAGTATTAGACTTCTACAATCCTGCCACTATAAAATCATGCCCATAACTTTTTTCCTAAAACCTAAAACACACACCACTCTTTTCTGAAGTAGTGACAGCCGCAACAAACACCATCTGAATCCACCACTACCACCATCGGACCTCTCGACCATAGCTACACCACCACCACCAGACGACTCCACCACCTGACCTCACCACCAACGAAACAAAACATCGCTGAAACCCGCAACTATCCTAAACCCATCTCCTCAACTTACAACCAAACTCGAACAAGAATCAAAAACGAAAAGAACTCAATGATCTCAGATCCGTGTTGGGGTTATAAAACCACTATCTTTAAAGATTAACTCGTTTCCATCATAGATCTGTGACAAGTTAATCTTGTCCTTCAATATCTGAATATTAAAAGGAAAGAAACAATAACAATAATGTTACCATTTCTTCCTTTAATTCGTCAAGATAACACAAACAACCGCGAAACACAAAAACCTACCTGAGACCCCTTGGTGAGATCTTGAAGCCAAACCACTACACGAGCAATTGAAGCCAAGCCAAACCTATTCGATATACATAACGGAGAAAAAATATAAAGGGATTTTTATTTGATTCGTGTTGATTAAAAGAAAGATCAAGGGTGTTTATTTTATGTGATTGTTGAGTGTTGAGAGAATGATAAAGATGGGGGCGTTATGTTTGTCTGTGTGTGATTAGCACTCGATTAGGGTAAAGTTCATTATATCTTGTGTCATAACTGGGCCATAACTCACCTTAACATCATGCCACGTAGGCCATAACGCAGCCCATGCGTTAACATACCGAGGGCTCTAATAGCCAAAACCCTATAAATGTTATATATCATTAGTCTTTTGCACTTTAATTGCTAACTAAAGTTGAAGAGGTAAAAATGGTAATCATGTCCTAAAATACTCTAGCTAGCTTCTTTTGTACAGCAACTGATAATTCTTTGGTGTCTGGTTTGAACTTCAACTGTCTGTTGTAATTTGTTTCCATGTAACCTAGCCTTAAATTCTACGTAGTAAAAGGCTGCATAGACTAAAATACGCGGAATTGTATATAAATGTTGTGACTCTTGCTGAATCCAACAAACTTTCTGTATTTCTGTACGTGGCACAGAATAGAAATGTTGAGACTCGCAAACTGGTGTGGTTTTCTATCCAAACCAGCATGCAAAGCGACAATCAAAATGTGATTTCAGAATTTTGTGTTCAGCTTTGGTTTTCGGTTAGCTGGTTCAAAATAAAATGCCACAATGTTAAGGATCATACATTGTGTCATGTTTCTTATTTCAAGTCATCAATTTTTTTCTTGGTTAGTGCCTGCTAGTTTTTGATGCATCTTCCAGGTGATATAATGAAGGATCATTTTTCTATATCCAGTGAATTCGTTAATACACCAAAAACTAAATGACCGACATAGGGTTCAAAGGTGGCGGCATCTTTACAAGAAGAAAAGGCCAGATGAGTATAATGAAGTCGCAAGACACCAAATAGTATAGACAATCAAAGTGCATGCGTCTCAATCTCTAGTATCCAACTATCGACCATGATTATAACTAACCAATAATGCCAACCTATTTCCCCGGGCCATTGTTTTGTCGTATACATGTCTATTACCAAATCATGCAACTTGCTAGTAACCCGTTGCCATCTTCATAACCATATATACATTGTGAATAACTTATGGCTATAGGGGTCTATACTATTTTAATCAATCATTTGTAGTAAAATAAAGAAGTTTATACACGACTATATCCTATCATATGCATGTTAATTAATCAAGAAAGATCCAGTACCATCGGCTCATTAATGAAATAAAACGTGACCATTACGTGGTCAGTGGCGGAGCTTGACCATTTAAAATGGGCCGGGAAGAGGGGGAGGGGGGGTTTCGAGAAAAAAACCGAACTACTTCAACAAAAAATACCCATCCATACAATCATATAGAAACAAATTCAACAAACGATGATTGCTAAAGGAAACAAATTACAAATCAGCTCGACGACGTTTAAACTTTTAGAATTAATTTGTCAATTGTCAATTATGAATTCCGAATTAAAATTTTGAGCAACTTCTTTTCGGATGTAAACCACCAAACTTCATCCAATAATGCTACTACACAAGAGCATCAAATTACCTAATGACAGTTATTTTGTTAAACTCTAAAAGGCCCCTATTTAGATTCATTCATGTCTACGGTTTACTCTACAAGATATGTACTGTAAATAATGTTGGAAAATTTAGTGCACTTGTAGGATTAGTTCACACCTTGTAATGGGTTAGGAGGTACGGAGTGTACACCCATAAGGTCCATGAACACCCTGACTCTTGTAGTGGTTTGTATTGGTAGTGCTAGTGGAAAGTACTGCTTGTGGAAAGTACTGCTTGTGGTTTCCACTGATAGGCAGTGTTTCCACTGATAAGCAGTGTTTCCACTGAAGCTTATGTTTCCACTGAAACTTGTGGATTCCACTGAAGCTTGTGGATTCCACTGAAGCAGTATATCCACTGATAGCACTATGAAAGTACTGATGAAAGTACTGCTTGTAACGGTTTTGACCTATTCAAGTGGCAGTTTCAACTGCTTAATGACCACGTTTAATTGGTCATGTAACCACTAACAGCTATAATGGGGATAATTATGTATTAATGGGCCGATTAATACTCATAATTCCATTTGATTAGCTTAGAGTAAACTCCTATAAATAGGAGATCTGATTATGCATGAAGGACACACAGAAAACACAAAACACTTCTAAGCGAAAGGGTTATTGAATTGTGCATAATTCTATAACTGCATTTGGTCTTATCCCAAGTAGATATTCGTGTAACCCAGGCATTAGGGTTGAATAGTTTACTTTGGAAAGTGATCACACGATTCCAAGTGATATCCGGTAACCACCTAGTGGTATTTGTTTCTGCTGAAGTTGATTATCTAACCCTGCTACTGGGCTCACAACCCCAACAATCAAAGTAAACTATTTTGTGATAATCAATGGCAACTGCTGCAATGAAACACATGGCTTCAAACTTTGCTAAGCTGGATAAGTTTGAAGGGGTGGACTTTAGGAGATGGTAGAAGAAGATGCACTTCTTGCTGTCAAGCATGAGTGTGGTGTATGTGCTGACCACACCTATTCCTGATGATGGGGATGATGCTACTGTGGAGCAGATCAGAAAGAGGAGCAAATGGGAGAATGATGACTACATATGCAGAGGTCTTATTCTCAATGGTATGTCTGATTCTTTGTTTGATATTTATCAGAACTTTGAATCTTCCAAAGAACTGTGGGATTCCTTGGATGCCAAATATATGGCTGAGGATGCATCAAGTAAGAAGTTCCTTGTTAGTAATTTCACAAATTACAAAATGACTGATTCAAGACCAGTTATGGAACAATACAATGAACTTCTTAAAATACTTGGAAGGTTTACACAACACCAAATGAACATGGATGAGGCTATCAAAGTCTCTTGTGTCATTGACAAACTCCCTCCTTCATGGAAAGATTTCAAGCATACCTTGAAACATATGAAGGAGGAGTTAACTTTTGTTGAGTTGGGCAGTCATCTACACATTGAGGAATCTCTCAAGGTGCAGGATAATGACAAACCAAAGAGTAGCAATGCTACTGGTGCATCTGTTGTCAATATGGTGGAGCATAACAACTCCACCAGGTACAATGATAACAAAGGCAAACGCAAATATCATGATAACACAAAGGCAGATCTTAACAAGAAGGCAACTCCTACTTGTTGGAAATGTGGCAAGACTGGTCACATTAAAAGGGACTGCAAAGGTGTTAAAATTGGTGGTAAAGCCAATGGATCAAGCACTAATGGTTCAGGGAGTGGTGGTTCAGCCAACTCACTGAAAGGTCAGAATATGTTTAATAAGTCTTTTCAGATTTATTATGTTACATATGTATCTGAATCTTTTTATGTGCAGGATGATGATGTTGCGTGGTGGGTTGACTCTGGTGCAACAGTTCATGTGTGTAAAGATAGAAGCTGGTTCAAGACTTATGAGTCACTGAATGATGGTTCTATTCTTCACATGGGAAATGAGTCAACAGCCTTGGTGCATGGTCGTGGTTGTGTAGATCTTAGGTTTAGTTCAGGAAAGATTGTAACTTTGTTTAATGTTATTCATGTTCCTGATATCAGGAAGAACTTGGTTTCAAGTAGTGTTTTGAATAATCATGGATATAAACAAGTTATTGAATCTGATAAATTTGTTCTTTCTAAATGTGGTGTTTTTATTGGTTTTGGTTATTTATGTAATCAAATGTTCAGGCTTAATATTACCACTGACAGTGTTATTTCAGCTTTTGTGACCACATATGATCAGACTAATTCTACCCTTTGGCATGCTAGACTTGGTCATGTTCACTATAAAAGGATGCAAGATATGTCTAGGGATGGTTTAATCCCTGCTTTTGACATGGACACTGAAAAGTGTAAAACTTGCATGTTGACCAAGATAACCAAGAAACCCTTTCAGGGTGTTAGTCGTGAGACTAAGATCTTGGAGCTTATTCACAGTGACCTGTGTGATTTGCATGCCACTCCTTCTTTGGGAAATAAGAAGTACTTTGTGACATTTATTGATGATGCTTCTAGATTTTGTTATGTCTATCTTTTACATACCAAGGATGAAGCATTAGATAAATTCAAAGTGTTTAAAACTGAAGTTGAATTACAACTTGGGTCTTTGATCAAAAGATTAAGGACTGATAGGGGAGGTGAGTACATGGATACTCAGTACTTTCAGTCTGTTGGAATAATCCATGAAACGACTGCCCCTTATACTCCTCAGCAAAATGGTATTTCTGAAAGGAAAAACAGGGTGCTGAAGGAGATGGTTAATTTCATGTTGTCCTATTCAGGACTGAGTCAAGGGTTCTGGGGTGAAGCTATGTTAACAGCTTGCTATTTATTAAATAGGGTTCCCAACAAAAGGAACAAGGTTACCCCTTTTGAACTCTGGACTAAAAGGAAACCCAACCTGAATTATCTCAAGGTTTGGGGTTGTAGGGCTATTGTAAGACTCCCTGATCCAAAGCTAAAGACTTTGGGTGAAAGAGGCATTGACTGCATCTTTGTTGGATATGCTGAGCATTCCAAGGCTTTTAGGTTCTATGTTATTGAACCTAATGAATATGTTTCAATTAACTCCATTATTGAATCAAGGGATGCAGACTTTGATGAGAATAGATTCTCATCAGTCTCTAGACCAAGTCAGAGGATTCCTAATGGAACTCATGACACTGGTGTATCAGAGGTCCTTGATGGTGAACCATCAGTGGTCCCTGATGAGGTTGTGGTTCAACAACCTGAACCTGTGCTCAGAAAGAGCAAAAGGGTAAGGACTCCAAAATCATTTGGACCTGAGTTTCAACTGTACTTAGTTGAAGGAACAAGGGATGAGGTTTCAGACCAATACTCCTATTGCTTCATTGTTGAGGATGATCCCAAGACATTTGAAGAAGCAATGAAGTCCCAGGATATTGCTTTCTGGAAAGAAGCAATCAATGATGAGATGGATTCCATCATGGGCAATAACACTTGGGTGTTGGTTGATCTACCTCCTGGTTGCAAACCTCTGGGTTGCAAATGGATTTTCAAAAGGAAAATGAAGGTAGATGGAACTATTGAAAAGTTCAAGGCTAGACTAGTCATTCAGGGCTTTAAACAAAAGTCAGGAATAGACTATTTTGATACTTATGCCCCTGTGGCTCGTATCAGTACCATAAGACTGCTGATTGCTATGGAATTTATTCACAATCTGGTTATTCATCAGATGGATGTGAAAACAGCTTTCTTGAATGGTGAATTGGAAGAGGAGGTTTATATGAACCAACCTCAGGGCTTCATCATGCCTGGCAATGAAAACAAGGTGTGTAAACTGATTAAGTCTCTTTATGGACTTAAGCAGGCACCTAAGCAATGGCATCAAAAGTTTGATGAAGTGGTTTTGTCTAGTGGTTATGTTCTTAACCAAGCTGACAAATGTGTATATAGCAAATTTGATGAATCTGGTAAAGGAGTCATCATTTGTCTATATGTTGATGACATGTTGATCTTTGGCACTGACCAAAATCAGGTTGACCTGACAAAGGAATTTTTGTCATCAAGGTTCTCCATGAAAGACATGGGGGAGGCTGATGTTATCCTTGGTATAAGGATTAAACATGAAAGTAAAAGAATTTCTATCTCTCAGTTTTCATTATATTGAGAAGGTACTGAGGAAATTCAATTACTTTGATTGTACTCCAGTGAGTACACCTATGGATACTTGTGAGAAGCTGATGCCTAATCATGGCAAGGCTGTATCTCAACTTGAGTATTCTAGGGTAATTGGCTGCCTGATGTATGCCATGACTTGTACAAGACCTGATATTGGTTTTGCAGTGGGAAAATTGAGCAGGTATACTAGTAATCCTAGTGCTCATCACTGGAAAGCAATTCAAAGGGTACTGAAGTATTTGAAGAGAACTATGGATTATAGTCTCTCATATATTGGTTATCCTTCAGTGTTGGAAGGTTACACTGATGCAAGTTGGATCAGTAACACTGAAGACAATTCGTCTACCAGTGGCTGGGTATTCCTACTTGGTGGAGGTGCAATTTCTTGGGCATCCAAGAAGCAAACTTGCATCACCAGTTCAACAATGGAATCTGAATTTGTGGCTCTAGCAGCTGCTGGTAAAGAAGCTGAATGGTTGAAAAACTTGCTTCTTGAGATTCCATTGTGGCCTAAACCTATAGCACCTATTTCTATTCGGTGTGATAGTGCAGCTACATTGGCTAAGGCTTATAGCCAGATGTACAATGGTAAGTCTAGACACTTAGGTGTCAGGAATAGCATGATTTGTGAGCTTATCATGAATGGGGTGGTATCTATAGAGTTTGTGAGATCTCAACAGAACTTAGTTGATCACTTGACGAAGGGTTTGGCTAGAGACTTGGTTATAAAGTCTGCTAAAGGGATGAGTTTAAGTCCAACTTAGTCACTGAATGCTAGGACACCCAACTTCCTCCTAAGGAAACTTGGGAGCTGAGTTCAATGTGGAAAGCTGAACATTCAGTGGACTGGAGCACATGTTTTATTTACATCCCAAGGTTGTGCTCAGAACCTGCTGAAAGGAGGATGAAGTCTTTACTTCTCAATGGTTAATTTTCTTTGAAAAAGTGCTTGGCAGGAGCATGACTAAAGAGGAACCACCTATGTAAATGTTGAAGTTTTGCCGCTTCAGGAAGCTTTGGACTTTTAGCTTTTACAACATTTATGAATTTGGATATGGACACATGGCTTGTATAGTGTGAGGAGCTTTTAAGTGTTTGAAAACTTGTGTGTATTTTATCTTCAGGTATTCAAATGGGTTGAAGGGTTCAATTCTTAGAACACCCTGATTATCGAATATTTGAACGTGTAATTTACTAAGATGGAAATTCAATCCTCAGGACATTTTCGTTTATGCACATGTTTTGCTTGATGTTTATTTTTCATGCAAATGAAGTGAACTAAATTTGGGGATGATTGTTGGAAAATTTAGTGCACTTGTAGGATTAGTTCACACCTTGTAATGGGTTAGGAGGTACGGAGTGTACACCCATAAGGTCCATGAACACCTTGACTCTTGTAGTGGTTTGTATTGGTAGTGCTAGTGGAAAGTACTGCTTGTGGAAAGTACTGCTTGTGGTTTCCACTGATAGGCAGTGTTTCCACTGATAAGCAGTGTTTCCACTGAAGCTTATGTTTCCACTGAAACTTGTGGATTCCACTGAAGCTTGTGGATTCCACTGAAGCAGTGTATCCACTGATAGCACTATGAAAGTACTGATGAAAGTACTGCTTGTAACGGTTTTGACCTATTCAAGTGGCAGTTTCAACTGCTTAATGACCACGTTTAATTGGTCATGTAACCACTAACAGCTATAATGGGGATAATTATGAGGCTATTAATGGGCCGATTAATACTCATAATTCCATTTGATTAGCTTAGAGTAAACTCCTATAAATAGGAGATCTGATTATGCATGAAGGACACACAGAAAACACAAAACACTTCTAAGCGAAAGGGTTATTGAATTGTGCCTAATTCTATAACTGCATTTGGTCTTATCCCAAGTAGATATTCGTGTAACCCAGGCATTAGGGTCGAATAGTTTACTTTGGAAAGTGATCACACGATTCCAAGTGATATCCGGTAACCACCTAGTGGTATTTGTTTCTGCTGAAGTTAATTATCTAACCCTGCTACTGGGCTCACAACCCCAACAAATAATAACAAACCAAACACCAATTCCCAAAAATCACAAAAGTATCTTACCGAAAACCAAACAACACTTGGGCTTAAAATTATCATCAAACACTTAAATGATCACAAACAAATTAGTGAAATTACCACAAACAATTAGCAATAGAAAAATAAAAAAAGTACCACAAACAATCAAATGATCAATGCCTTAAAATTAAAAAGATTTGATTAAGAGCCCAATGTTGTTGATTTTTTTTGGTAAAAGGGTTAATTCATCCACTTATGTAACAACTATATAAAAATGATAGACCATTCTTATAACTAACAACTACAACGACTATACAAAGAGTTATAAAAATGTGAATTAAGCGCTGGCTTTACTCAGCCCGATCAGTGTTGTTGATTGTCTACCGCCGTTGCCCTTTTTGCCATTTGCGGTTGTGCCCATTCAAAGGATTAAAGGGGGTTATAACTTCTGTCCTTTTGGTTTCCTTCTTTAGTTTTGTTTGACTTTTTCTCATATGCCATTTTGTTATCAAATTCTTAAGGAGGCTGTTATGTAAATGTTATTTTGTAATCTCCAGGATAATATAAAATTGCTAATAACTACCTAAACTTTTGGAGGGGCCAGCACCCCTTCCAGCCCCAGTAATCCTCTGCCATTGCTGACGTGGTACAAACTTTTATTTGGAGTCGACATGATAGTTGATATACAGGAAGAAGATAAGAGAAGCTTGCCTGAAAGCGAAATGAGAAAGAAACAAGTTATAAAGCTAATTAACAATTACGTGTTTCGGTCGTTATTTAGAAGATATACAGTATAGTGGAAGATATCGTTCTCTATATGTGCTTTAGTGCATTACTATAAATAGTTAATTACGTAGTATTGAATTATAGACTTTTATAACTATTTTATCAAGAATTAAATTATACTCCTCAGTCAGTTTGGCGGTCACCAAGTATCAGACACAAAGTTTGGGTTCAAACTTGATTAGCTAAACATATTGTCATGATCTGGGAAAAGTTTGAGATGAGTCACTGAAACACCAGTTAAGCTTGTACATAGAGCCAAACCGGCATAACGACTAAACGACCCTACGCGATCTCTTTACAGTAAGATTTATAATATGGAAAAACGTACTATATTACATAAAGGAACGTATATGTCGACATGTACTAATGTATATATGCTTTTATTCTTCGAACAACATATCTATATCTTTTTAATTAGAACACAAAAATATGAAAGGAGTCTAAAGCACTAATCTTCAACTCAGTTACACTTGCACACAACCTAAAAATTATATACCATGCGCTTTTTTCTACAAACTTGGAATTTAAATATTAGGGTGGTGGCATTCGAGCTCGGTATGGAGCGGTTTCATTTAATACCGTATGGGCACACCATTGCCACTTGTGCGGTTTCATTCGGTGTTCAATCAATTCGGTATGGCATGGTGAGGAGCGTGTGTTGTTTTCAAAAAATGTGACCGTTTGCATGCATTGGGAATTAAAAAATAAAAATAATAATAAAATAAAAAAAATAAAAAAAATTCCCTTTCATATATATCACTTCATGCTCCTCACATTTTATTCCAAATCTCATCATTTTTACACAAACAAATCAACTACAACACTCAAAAAATGTCTTCATCATCCTCTTCTTCATCCGATGACGAATTAATTTTTCCCTACGAGTCTTCCGAACTAATCTTCTCCACCGGTAGTACCCTAGAAACCTATTTAGCCGTGCGCGATTCCATTGAAGACACGGCTAGCTCAAGCAATACCCGGGGGCAGTCTGTCTCCCGCTTTCTTGATAAAGCATTACAAACTCTAATGAATTACTATTTCGTCGAACGATCAAAGTTTCCCGACCATGTTTTTCGTGATAGATTTCGAATGAATAAAAGCTTGTTTTTAAGAATTGTTGATGATGTTGAAGCGAGATTTAAATGGTTTCAAGAGGGACAAGACGCAAGGGGAAAAAAAATTTCACGGCGTTACAAAAATGCACATCGGCCATTCGGCATTCGTTTCAAATGATTTGTGGATTTGGCATTGGCATTCGTTTTTTGGTCCTCCCGGTGCAAACAACGACATCAATGTTTTGAATCAATCTCCGTTGTATCTTACCGAGCGAAATAGAACGGCGCCAAACAGTTCATTTACTCTTAATGGACGACTTTACAAACGTGGATATTATCTTACGGATGAAATTTATCCTACGTATTCAACGTTTGTTAAAGCATATAAGTATCTCACTGACCCGAAGGAAAAGAGATTCAAGAAGCTACAAGATTCTGCAAGAACGGATGTCGAACGAGCTTTTGAGCGTCTTAAGGCAAAATGGATGATTTTCAGTCGTCCTCTCCGGGCTATGTCGGTCGAAAAGATTCGACACTTCGTTTATACGTGTATTATATTCTACAATATGATTTTAAAAGACGACGAGATGACAATATCACCGGTTCATATAATGGATCAGCCGGTCGCGCCAGTTTACGATGACAATGTACTACAGGAGTTAATAGACGAAGATATCTATAATCGTCTCCGATATAATCTTACGGAGCATGTAGCGGCTCAAGACTTAGCATACCTCGATAACTAGTGTAATTTTCTTTTTATTTCAACGGTGATGTAATTTTTTTTTTCTAAGTTTTATGTAATTTTTTTTTATTATTAATGAAATATTATGTTTTTATTTAAATGTTTAATATAATTATGAATTTAAAAATAAAATAAAATTGAGTGAGGTATGAAATCATGGTTGCTACTAAAAAATTATGATGAGGTATAAATGAAGTATGAGATTAAGTGAAATGATATTATTAGTGGATGATGAGGTATGAGTGAAATATGTGTGTCATGAATGACACCACCCTTAACAACCAAGTACGAAGCCAGACTGACATCCTCAAAATCTTGTTGTTATTCTGTAGTCATTGAACAATTAACATTGGATAATGTTGTCAGTGTGAATATAAAAAGATATATTACGCACGTTTGAGCTCTGATGTTTGAATGAACCGCACTCTAGTCAAATCTATACGGCATTAGTATAAGGGAATTGATACTCACACCACACTTTTTGATTAATGCACCATAAACTGTGCATTACAGTTTGTACCGTACAATACTGTAATGCACAGTTTGTGGTGCATTAATCAAAAAGTGTGGTGTGAGTATCACCTCCCTTAGTATAAACAAATTTTTAGAATAATATATGGAAAATTAACAACCAAGTACGAAGCCAGACTGACATCCTCAAAATCTTGTTGTTATTCTGTAGTCATTGAACAATTAACATTGGATAATGTTGTCAGTGTGAATATAAAAAGATATATTACGCACGTTTGAGCTCTGATGTTTGAATGAACCGCACTCTAGTCAAATCTATACGGCATTAGTATAAACAAATTTTTAGAATAATATATGGAAAATCATACACTAGGGACACTGTATCATTTTTATTAATTAATACTGAAAGATATAATATCGATTGATGAGGATGGAAGTCGCTTTATACATTCCTCCTAGCCATTAATTTGCCGACCTCGTCCCAAAAGTCAATCTTACAATTTCTAATTATGAAAGAAATCCAATAAACCGGTTTTTGAAGCGAAACTACGAATCGAGAATTATTTCAACAAGATTTCTACAAAAGGTTATCCTTTAATGTCGAATGGCACTAACACATACAAAAAATATTTTACACTTAAATTTATTAAACGTGAGCAAGAAACGAATATACAAATAAATATCACCCCCTCATCTTAGTTTATAGATAATGAAGGGGAGATACATAATCATTGGTGAACAAGGAATTTATAATTGAGCAGGTTAGGAAATTTCATTACACATGAGTGACTTCCTTATATTTGAGCTAAACTACAACTAACCCTCTAAAATTATATCCTATCTATTACGCACTAATATTGTAAAACCCGGAAAAAATCGTCTAAGTATATTTGCGTCTAATTTAAAATTGTTAACTCGAGGTACTAATTATGAAATTTATCTAAAATTTTTAATAAACATTTGAAATAATACTTTTAATTTAATGACATTTGATAAATTAATAATGAGACTAAGTCTATTTAATTACCTAAACTAATTTCCATAAATAATTTAATTACAAAGTAAATATATCCCTAAAATACAACACCAAAATTTCGGCCCATCCTCCCCCTTTTGACCGAAATATTAAAGATAAACACAAATCCCCTATCAAATTACAATATTCGATATTCATTTATACCCTAAAATAAAACATACGCCTCTCTATAAACCGGATTTTTTCCCCTCCCATCCCATTCGGCATTCACAAAAACACACCCACACATATGAATCTGAGGCTGTGAGATCAAGGAGAGGGTGGCCAAGGTCGGGAGAAAAATCGTTTAGGCCTTTTTGCAATCGAATTTCCCTTAACCGCAAACTAGGTATTTGTTTTCCTATTTATTTTAATTGATTCGACTCATGAGAAAATTATGTGGTCAATTTTTATGAAAACCCTAACCTATTAAGATGATAAAAACGAATTTGTATTAATTTTATGGCGCTCGGATCAGTTTATAAAAATTGTGGAAGTCGGATTAGAGTTTTTAGGTCAATTAGGGTTTTCAGTGTGTTTTACATTTTTAATTTGTGATACATTTGGGCAAATATGTATGAGACCAATTTTGTGATGTTAATAAGACCTTAATACATGTACATGATGATCGGTTTAACTATTGGTATTGAATTGGAGTTGTTATGAATTGTTATGTATCGTGGGTCAAAACTGTGGTTTCATGTTAAGCTGTCCAGAAATTTAGTGTTTTGAAAACTATAAAATAAATTGTTAACGACAAATATTTGGGTGTTTTTTGATTCTAGAATTGAATTTAACCTCTGTACTACTTGTGTGTCGAGTTTCGTGGTCATTGGTGGTCGGGAAGACACCCGTTTGATTTTTCAAAGTTAACATGCCAAAACTGCTATACGAGTCTGGGAATTCAGCCAACTTTTGGGATTTTTCATAAATTATTGGTGAGGTCTAGGAAGCTTTAATTTTAAATGATGTTAATTAAGTTCTTAAATAATATCTTCAATTTCTGGGGAATTTTTGGAATAGTCTAAATAAGGTTTAAAAATGTAAATTTACAAAGTGTCAAAAGTTGAGAAATCTAGGACTGTTTGTGAAAGTGAATTTTTATAAAATATTTAGATATTTCTATAAGTTCTAGGAAAATTCACATAAATACTAGAGACATATAGGTAGTTATGTGTCGAATTAGGGGACCTGAATTGATTCTTAGCTATTTTATTTAATTGGTAGAAAACAAGCCTGATGGAAAGTAAATAAATCTGAATATGACTTGAATACATGTTTTAATATTTGGTATACATAAGTGTTTGTAAATTAACCCGGGATGCGTATAGCATTATGAACTTGTGTAAACGACTACTAAACCACTAAAATGATATTTGGTGACCTCTAATGTACATTTGGATCTTTGTATGATTTATGGTATATGAAACCCTAATTTGATAATATGTGAACATTAATTTGATTATTAAGTAACCAAATATACTTTTGTGCATAAGTGTAATTAAAATCCGTTATGAAACCCTAATTAAGTATTAATAAGAGTAAAACTCATTTACCTTGTAAATTATCATTTAATTCACTTAAACCCTATATGATTAATTCGTAAAACTTGGTTAAGTATGTTTTGACCTAAAACGTTTCTATAAATGGCAGAAACCCTAAAATCCGTAATAACCATAATTATGACATTAATTTGTACGTAAAAGTAATATGTCATGATAATTCGTGTAGATCGGGTGAAGTCGGAGTGATCCTACTCTTTTGGTCATTTCTCTTTGTTGCTTTTGTAAGGTACAAATATTCTGACCGTTCTCTTAAGGTTTTTCATGATCTCTTACACATCTTTTGATCTTTAGCTATTTTGATTATGAGCCTTGAACTATTTTATTTGAACCTTTGAATTGAGCCTTTTTCATGAACCTTCGCTATGAAGAACCTTTGATTATGCTATTCTGATGACTTAGACATTTGCCAAACTTTGACTTTGCCTTTGACCCTTCAGTTTGATACCCGAGCCATTTTCCTAGCCATGAAGGTAACATGGCCATGTCATTGATGCACCAATGGCATGACTCCAGGGTGGTCGAGTGATGAACCACCCCGTCACTTTTTCGTTATATATATATTATGAGTTTAAGATTCTTATATATGTTTGGCCACTAATATCTTCGCAGGTGCGTATGGATGCATCCTAGATTTGATTTGTATTTCATTTGGATATGATATGATTTATTTGGTGACTGATGCTTGTGTGCAATACACGTCTTTCACATTTTGGAAGCTGGCTACTCCATGGTTACATATGATATTATATGATTTGATTTGTTTGGGCTCATGGTAGATTACTGATATTTTTCTTTCATGACCTTTAATCTTTGTTATGCCTCATATTATTCCACAATGCACCATATTCTATATTTCTCGTTTTTAGTTTTCCGTTGATTACTCATTCATTCATTATCCTTGCGTGATTCATCCGACTACCATACTATACTTCATTTCATTGATTTGTCATACTCCCATTCCATTTTGGTTGACTACCAAGCTTATACTTCAGATTACCACCTCATCCGTTTACCCTGCTATTATATGATTAATATGTGACTAATCGTTTACCATGCTATTATTTGACTAATTGATTCACCCGTTTGCCATGCTAGTATGTAATTATTTGACTCATCCGTTTACCCTGCTATCATATGATTAATATGTGACTAATCATTTACCATGCTATTATGTGACTAATTGATTCACCTATTTGCCATGCTAGTATGTAATTATTTGACTCATCCATTTACTATGTTATACCTCGTTCAGTTATTTTGTGAGCTATGATTATCATTTAGTATTCCTATTTGCTATTTGTGACTACCATTCTTGTACTTTTGGTTGGTATTTTTCCATTGATTACGATATTGTTTTGGCTTAGTAATTGATGTTTACCTGACCTATTGATCTACCATGTTTATACTTCTGTTCATGCTACTGGTTGATGAAGGGATATGGTTCAACTTATGTTATCCGTCTAGTTGACTTGTTTAGTTTGCCATGATATATTCTTGTTTAGTTAATTCATTCAATTATGATGTTTGTTTCGTATTCCTACCGGATACATGTGACTCTCATGCTTATACTGCTGTTAGTATTTCCGCAGGTTATGATACTTGTTATGTTTATTAACTGTGTTTTTTCTGATTTGTGTGATTGATATGCTTACATTCAATTTAGTTGCTTCCGCTTGCTTATAGAATTCAACTTGGCTTATATGTATTCTGATTATCTGATTTATTTGTGTTGCCATATTTAAGTTTAGTTGATACGATGACTGCTATGCTTGTACACTGTTTGGTTACTTGTTTTGTTTATGATACTGTTTATCAACCCCTATTTGTTTATGTTCGGTATCTGTATGTTTGGTTATTTATACGTGCTTATATCTATTCGCTGATGCGCTGCTTTATTTTGGTCTCCTTTGATTGTTGTTCTTCTTGTTATTTGTTAATATTGTGTTCTGCAGGTTTCTCATTGACTCATTTTGTTCATTGCTATGACCTTGATATCATTTTCCTTTGATTCCATTCATATATTTATTTTGTTTAGTTTTTATGTCATATCTGTTCACTGGGCTTTTAAGCTCAGCCGCACTTTCTTTTCCATGCGGCAGGTACCTAGTAGGATGTTGGGCTTGATGGGCTGAGAGTAGGAGTATTTGAGTGAACCGACCATAGTTTCCCTATCTTATTGGACTCTTTTTGAAGATCATTGTTTTGATATTACATTTTTGACATATTGGATTTTGTATTTTTCCTTGTAAGTCATTTGTTTATATGATTTGGTATTTTATTTTTATAAGACTTCCGCTTGCAAAATTTTATTAGTATGCTCTGATATGACTCCATAGTGTGACATTCGGACCCTTTTCGGGTTAGGGTGTTCAATTATCGTATAAGAGCTAAGGTTTCGTCTTGTTGACCTTAGGATTGACTTGTGAGGACTTGGGTAGACATTAGGCTTCTGTTTGTTTTGATCTTTTCCGATTGTTTTCACTTTTCGTTCAGATTTGACCTCGATACTATTTTGTCTCTGATGAGTTGATCCTCCTTCCACATTTGATTTTCTCTGTCTTGTCTTCGCGCATTCGCTTGTCGATCGTTTAGATGGAGACTACTCATAGAGTCGAAGATGGTGGTGTCGACCCTGCGTTGCTGCAACAGTTTCTGAACTGGAGAGGTTCGTGAAGTAGGAGCCGCACCCGATTGTAATGCTACTGGAGACATCAGAATGCTGCTGGAGGGAGCTGGTTGGAACAACCAGAAGAGCAAAGATGGAGACAAGATTCAACTGGTGGACACTTGGAAGACGTAGGAGCAGAGGAACTATGACCGGCGTACTTTAGACGTGTAGAGAAACTACTACCAAGATTCGGGCATATTGGTGTCGACAACCCAACCATTGAGATACTGAAAAGATTCATCTGCTTCATATGATTGGGCTAGCTTGGATGATGGAGTCGTATGGCTTGATTCTTCGGTGTTACTACAACTTCGCGTTGTGTTTTATATCTCTTTGATAAATCTCGATTTTCATCCATTATGTTTATATGATTTGTATTAGTAAGGTTAGACTTTACGACACCTTGTCATTCTAGTGAGCCTGAGGCTATTCTTGATCGTCAGTAATGAGTCACGAGGAACCTTCTCGAGCAAGTCAGCGGCCTTCTTTCCTTTGTGGAATGGTAAGTTGATTTGATGTATTATGTGTTACCTGTATGTGAATCTGGTTTGATGTGGTATGTTACTTGTTACCTATATGTGTATCTGTTTTGACGTGATGTTGGTTATGTGGTTCGTCATGACCCGAGATAGAATATGATGACAATAAGGACTTGTTATGTGATGCAAGTATTATGACGCCTAATCAACGTGATAATACCGAGATCATATAATTTGAACTTATTGGAATCATACAACGTCCTGGGAAATGCCTGAGGTTGGTACGTTGGATGGACTAGGACTCATATCCGTTATTTGTCAGTTTTCACATTCGTTTGGAATTCTGTACCTCCTTGCGAGATTCTCACTGACATCTATTACGTGTAAGTTTTGTACTCTTTGGACCAGAAATTGTTATGATTGTGCGAAACTATGGATTGCTACGTCTGCCTTAAACTAGTACGTCTCCGTTTACTTCTGCGACTTCAATTTCGAGGACGATTTTTTTTTAGAAGGGAAGAGTTGTAAAATCCGGAAAAAATAGCGTAATTATAGTTGCGTCTAATTTAAAATTTGTTAACTCGAGTTACTAATTATGAAATTTATCTAAAATTTTTAATAAACATTTGAAATAATACTTTTAATTTAATGACATTTAATAAATTAATAATAAGAGTAAATCAATTTAATTACCTAAACTAATTTCCATAAATAATTTAATTATAAAATAAATGTTATCCCTAAAA
The DNA here is from genome assembly GCA_019973895.1 of Chrysanthemum seticuspe. Classification (NCBI taxonomy): domain Eukaryota; kingdom Viridiplantae; phylum Streptophyta; class Magnoliopsida; order Asterales; family Asteraceae; genus Chrysanthemum; species Chrysanthemum seticuspe. The sequence continues at coordinate 270,882,921 of BPTQ01000006.1, read as the reverse complement.
TACTACACCAAAATTTCGGCCCATCCTCCCCCCCTTTGACCGAAATATTAAAGATAACCACAAATCCTCTATCAAATTACTTATACCCTAAAATAAAACATACGCCTCTCTATAAATCGGATTCTTTTTTTTCCTCCCATCCCATTCGACATTCACAAAAACACACCCACACATATGAATCTGAGGCTGTGAGATCAAGGATAGGGTGGCCAAGGTCGGGAGACAAATCGTTTAGGCCTTTTTGCAATCGAATTTCCCTTAACCGCAAACTAGGTATTTGTTTTCCTATTTATTTTAATTGATTCGAATCATAAGAAAATTATGTGGTTATTTTATGAAAAACCTAACCTATTATGATGATAAAAACGAATTTGTATTAATTTTATGGCGCTCGGATCAGTTTATAAAAATTGTGGAAGTCGGATTAGGGTTTTTAGGTCAATTAGGGTTTTCGGTGTGGTTATACATTTTTAATTTGTGATACAGTGGGCTAAAATGTATGAGACCAATTTTTTGATGTTATAAGACCTTAATACATGTACATTATGATCGGTTTAATTATTGGTATTGAATTGGAGTCGTAATGAATTGTTATGTATCGTGGGTCAAAACTGTGGTTTCATGTTAAGCTGTCCAGAAATTTGGTGTTTTGAAAACTACATAATAAATTGTTAACGACACATATTTGGGTGGTTTTTTATTCTAGAATTGAATGTAACCTCTGTACTACTTGTGTGTCGAGTTTCGGGGTCATTGGTGGTCGGGAAGACACCCGTTTGATTTTTCAAAGTTAACATGCCAAAACTGCTATACGGCTCTGGGAATCCAGCCAACTTGTGGGATTTTTCAAAAATTATTGGTGAGGTCTGGGAAGCCCTAATTTTTTATGATGTTAATTAAAGTCTTAACTAATTTCTGAAATTTATGAGGAATTTTTGGAATAGTCTAACTAAGGTTTCAAAATGTAAACTTACAAAGTGTCAAAAGCTGAGAAATTTGGGACTGTTTGTGAAAGTGAATATTTATAGAATACTTAGATATGTCTATAAATTCTAGGAAAATTCACATAAATACTAGAGACATATAGGTAGTTGTGCTCGAATTGGGGGACCTGAATTGATGCTTAGCTATTTTATTTAATTGGTAGAAAACAGGCCCGATGGAAAGTAAATAAATATGAATATGACTTGAATACATGTTTTAATATTTGGTATAAATAAGTGTTTGTAAATTAACCGGGATGCGTATAGCATTATGAACTTGTGTAAACGACTACTAAACCACTAAAATGATATTCGGTGACCTCTAATGTACATTTGGATCTTTGTATGATTTATGGTATATGAAACCCTAATTTGATAATATGTGAACATTAATTTGATTATTAAGTAACCAAATATACTTTTGTGCATAAGTGTAATTAAATTCCGTTATGAAACCCTAATTAAGTATTAATAAGAGTAAAACTCATTTACCTTGTAAATTATCATTTAATTCACTTAAACCCTATATGATTAATTCGTAAAACTTGGTTAAGTATGTTTTGACCTAAAAAGTTTCTATAAATTGCAGAAACCCTAAAATCCGTAATAACCGTAATTATGACATTAATTTCTATGTGTAAGTAATATGTTATGATAATTCGTGTAGATCGGGTGAAGTCGGAGTGATCCTACTCTTTTGGTCATTTCTCTTTGTTGCTTTTGTAAGGTACAAATATTCTGACCTTTCTCTTAAGGTTTTTCATGATCTCTTGCACATCTTTTGATCTTTAGCTATTTTGATTATGAACCTTGAACTATTTTATGTGAACCTTTGAATTGAGCCTTTGTCATGAACCTTCGCTATGAACCTTTGATTATGCTATTCTGATGACTTAGAAATTTGCCAAACTTTGACTTTGACCCTTCAGTTTGATACCAGAGCAATTTTCCTAGCCATGAAGGTAACATGGCTTTGTCATTGATGCACCAATGGCATGACTCCAGGGTGGTCGAGTGATGAACCATCCCATCCCTTTTTCGTTATATATTTTATGAGTTTAAGATTATCATATATGTTTGACCACTAATATCTTCACAGGGGCGTATGGATGCATCCTAGATTTGATTTGTATTTGATTCGAATATGATATGAATTATTTGGTGACTGATGCTTGTGTGCAATACACGTCTTTCACATTTTGGGAGCTAGCTACGCCATTGTTACTTATGATATTATAAGATTTGATTTGTTTGGGCTCGTGGTAGATTACTGATATTTTCCATTCATGACCTTTCATCTTTGTCATGCCTCATGTTATTCCACAATGCACCATATTCTATATTTCTCGTTTTTAGTTTTCCGTTGATTACTCATTCATTCATTATCCTTGTGTGATTCATCCGACTACCATACTATACTCCATTTCATTGATTTGTCATACTCTCATTCCATTTTGGTTGACTACCAAGCTTATACTTCAGATTACCACCTCATTCGTTTACCCTGCTATTATATGATTAATATGTGACTAATCATTTACTTGCTATTATGTGACTAATTGATTCACCCGTTTGCCATGCTAGTATGTAATTATTTGACTCATCCGTTTACCCTGCTATCATATGATTAATATGCGACTAATCGTTTACCATACTATTATGTGACTAATTGATTCACCCGTTTGCCATGCTAGTATGTAATTATTTGACTCATCCATTTTCCATGTTATACCTCGTTCAATTATTTTGTGGGCTATGATTATCATTTAGTATTCCTATTTGCTATTTGTGACTACCATTCTTGTACTTTTGGTTGGTATTTTTCCGTTGCTTACGATATTGTTTTGGCTTAGTAATTGATGTTTACCTGACCTATTGATCTACCATGTTTATACTTTTTTTTATGCTACTGGTTGATGAAGGGATATGGTTCAACTTATGTTATCCATATAGTTGACTTGTTTAGTTTGCCATGCTATATTCTTGTTTAGTTAATTCATTCAATTATGATGTTCGTTTGGTATTGCTACCGGACACATGTGACTATCATGCTTATACTGCTGTTAGTATTTCCGCTGGTTATGATACTTGTTCTGTTTATTAACTATGTGTTATCTGATTTGTGTGATTGCTATGCTTACATTCAATTTAGTTGCTTCCGCCTGCTTATAGAATTCAGCTTGGCTTATATGTATTCGGATTATCTGATTTATTTGTGTTGCCATATTTAGGTTTAGTTGATACGCTGACTGCTATGCTTGTACACTGTTTGGTTACTTGTTTTGTTTATGATACAGTTTATCAACCCCTATTTGTTTATGTTCGGTATCTGTATGTTTGGTTATTTGTATGTGCTTATATCTATTCGCTGATGCGCTGCTTTATTTTGGTCTCCTTCGATTGTTGTTATTCTTTGTTATTTGTTAATATTGTGTTCTGCAGGTTCCTCATTGACACATTTTGTTCATTGTTATGACCTTGATATCAGTTTCCTTTGATTCCCTTCATATCTTTTTTTGTTTAGTTTTTATTTTGTCATATCTGTTCACTAGGCTTTTAAGCTCAGCCGCACTTTCTTTTCCATGCGGCAGGTACCTAGTAGGATGATGGACTTGATGGGCTGAGAGTAGGAGCATTTGAGTGAACCGACCCTAGTTTCCCTATCTTATTGGACTCTTTTTGAAGATCATTGTTCTAATATTACATTTTTGACATATTGGATTTTGTATTTTTCCTTGTAAGTCATTTGTTTATATGATTTGGTATTTATTTTTATAAGACTTCCGCTTGCAAAATTTTATTAGTATGTTCTGATATGTCTCTATAGTGTGACATTCGGACCCTTGTCGGGTTGGGGTGTTAAAAATATTATGACAATTTTCACCTTAGTGGTAATAGTTAACCTTCACCGATACGTAGCAGCTTCAACCAGTGTTGAAACCTCGAACCAGAGACCGCCTTCGTCAGGTAACTAGTAGCAATACCCGCTACTCACCTTAGCTAAAATCCTAACTTTGTAGAGTGTCCCTTTAGCCATGTATCCTCCTTCATTTCCCCATTAAGTGTCACATACTTTGCTTCAGTTGTTAATAAAGCCATCATGTGCTGCAACATATCTTCCCTGCTCACCGTACATTCCTGCATCATAAACATGTACATTGTTATTGATATACCCATGAAAATTATCAATCTACCCATGGCTTAGTCAGAATCCACAAAAACATGTATGCTCCTCTGTATCCCACGATAAAAAACAACGTACCCACATCCGCAGATGATATGCCAGGTCTCGTGCAGACTATTTGATACTCATGACTTCCAAGTGCATATATACATGACCCCTAAATCTTCTTTTTCTTCATCACGATTCTCTTACACACTACCCTCTAACGACAGCGTTCAGTGTCCCCCCCCCCTTCAACAATTTCTGAACCGACATCCCGTTGGAAAACCTAAATCGTGACACCTGTGGAAAACTAGAAGGGGGGGGGGGTTACCAATTAAAACTTCATTTTAAAATATTTAGATCGACTTATGTCAATCTATTTAAATGTGTATGTTGGATGTTGATAGATAGATATGTAAATATGTAATGCACAGGTAAAGAGTAAGAATCACAAAACCACGACACGAGTGTTTATAGTGGTTCGGCTACAAGGACACCTTCCTTGCCCTACTCCACCCCCCGAGTCACCTACTCGATAGTTCGTAATCGCTACACAACACAAACTCCTTGTGGCGGAGAAGCCTTCACAACGTCGCCTACTCTTTTTCCGGTACAAGGCTAGACACCGGATTCTTCCACGATGTAGAACCACACCTATCACAACATCGCCTACACTTTATCTGGTACAAGGCTAGATACCGAGTTCCATTACAAAGGGGGAACTACTACCCAACACTACACAACATGTAACACCCCAACCCGACAAGGGTAGAAGTGTCACATTCTGGTGTCATATCAGAACATACAAACAAAATTTTACAAGCGAAAGCCTTAAAGAATAAAGTACCAAGTCATATAGACGAATGACTTACAAGGAAAATACAAAATCCAATATGTCTAAAATAAAATGAAATCTCCAACAATAACCCAACAAAATAAATCCAAATAATAAGGTAACTAGGGTCAGTCCACTCAGATAATCCACCTCTCAGCCCAAACAAAGCCCATCTTCAAACCTAAAACCTGCCGCAGGAAAAGAAATGCGGCTGAGCTTAAAAAGCCCAGTGAACAGATATAACAAAGCGAAAGCTAAATAAAATCTGAAAGGCAAATGAAACAAAGGGAAGGATAACAAAGTCGTAGCGAAAAGAGAGTAATGAGTCAAATAGGATCCTGCAAAAACACAATTATACAGAAATCCAAAACGAACAGATAACAAGGAGAGCGAAACGAAGCAAAGCATCGATGACATATATACAAGCACATACAAAACAGGCATACAAGTACTGAAACATAAGCGAACATAGCAGGCGTCGCATCAACACAACATATATGTCATACAATCAATTTAGGAAATCAGAAGACATACAAGCCAAACAAATATCTACAGGAAAGCGGAAGCAATAATTACTAAGTGAGCATGGCAATTCACACAGGTTAAAACCCTTAGTTGAAAACATAACAGCAGTCAAAACATGGCAGTCACACGTAACAAGTAGGAATACAGTATGAACACTATAATTAAATGAAGTAGGGATATAGCAGGGCAATTGAACACGTTAACAAGCCAGACATCATAAGTTGAACCATTTAACCAAATCAATCCGTAGCATAGACAGATATGTAAACATGGCAGGTCAACCATAAGCGGATAAGGATACAACGGATAGTCATAGTCCACGAAGATTATCTGAACGAAGTACACATAACAAATAGACAAAACTATCGATTGCACACTAGCATGGTCACCAGACAAATCAGAGGGTCATATAACAGTGAGATCACATATCATCAGATGACAACAGGTAACTCAGATAACCGCATATTAATCACATCATAGCAGGATAATCAATGGTTACATAAAACATGAATAGCATAATCAAATCCAATAAACATATAATAACCCGGTACGTGAATGGAACGATAATCGGAATTAACGGAAAGAGAGTGTGACAGATCAAAGCAATGGAATATATATATCTTGGTAATAGAGTGAGTCATATAAGGGTACTGGATAAAGATAATCAATACAGAATATGATGCGTTGTGAAATGCAGAAGGTTCATATATGGGTATATCAATAGTGTAAGGTCTGTCAGAATCCATCCCGAGCCAACAAAACAAACCATATCAATAGTGGCAATAACAGCTAAGTAACCAATAGTAGCCATTGTATTCGGAGGGGTGACCTCGGAATACCAAACCAATATGAGGGGAGTCCTCGAGTAGCCAATGGAGTGATCAGCTCCCAAAATGTGAGGGGGTGTATTGCACACACCAACCACATCACCAAACCATATATCAATACAAAACAAATACAAATCTAGGATGCATCCATACGCCCCCTGCAAAACAAATAGTGGCCATACAATATATTCGAAGCGCGCATAATCAATACAAATATGGGGACGGTGTGCAACATCACTCGTGCACACTGGAGTCATGCCATTGGTGCATCAATGACACGGACATGGAACCCCCATGCCTAGTTAATGGCTCGGGTATCAACTGACAGGTCAAAGTGTACAATATATATAGTACAATCAATATCAAAGGTCCAATATTAGCAGTTCACAATTCAAATCAGTAGTCCAATATCAAAGGTTCATTAATCAAAGGTTTCAATAGCAAAGGATCAATATCAAGGGTTCAATAGCAAAGGTCAATGTCAAAGGTTCACATAGCAAAGCAAAGGTTCAATATCAATATGGTAAGAGATCAAAGATGCAAAGAGATCACGAGAAACCTTAAGAGAAAGGTCAGAATATCTGTACCTTAACGCCAACGAAAGGAAAGCAACGAATGAATACACACGAAGACACAACGTCACGCCTTCTTCAATGAATCTACACGGATTACGGTTCGCATAATAATTATTAGATCATTTAATGTCGTAACGGATTTATTGCTGATATAAATCGTATCGATATTTTTAGAGTTATTAAGCGTATTCTCATTTTTAGTAACGGACCGAAATAAATACTTTTGGGTAATAATTATTAATTAGCCAAGCTTAAAGGTTACAAATGATAAATGGTAATTTTAAAGGTTTAAATATAAGAATATAGCAAAGTTAGAGGTCAATTATGATAGATTCCAAGGATTAGAGTTAAAAGTGACAACTTGGAAAAGTTCATGGTTTGCATGCGCCCATGACCAAAGTCTAAGGTTTAAAATGAAAATAACTTAAATATATCATGTATCTTAACTATATTTGCATACAAAATGAGGTACGTTTACTTTTATAAAATATTTTCCAAAACAGTGGTCGCCACCCATTTCATGATTGTTCGCGGCCCAAACAATTAACATTCACGAACTAGTAAATATAAATTATGATAAACTTCCGACTCGACTACCCCGACACCTTTTCAAAACACTAAACGACCCGACCGTTGATCCCGCGATCACCCTCAAAGTTACCCCCACAAGGCACATTACTATGAAATTTTTCTAATTCTTGTACTGGTTCTACGCATACACGTACATATGAAAAAGTTACCCATGCATGAATCTATTCTTGACACATTACTATTATACTCCATGCAAACTCAAGTCACCATGTCTGTTACGTTTCATAAGTGAAATTTAAATGATTTACGCGTGTTTTCGATTCACCGTCAGATCCTACTATAACTTAGAGCTAGTATATGTACTGATAAGAAGATTTCATAACATAACTACCTGTATGTGATTCGTAGTTCAATAATTACAAAATGGAAGTACATGCCGTGGGTTCAAAATCAGATCCAATACCAAAGTCTTAATGCATATTAATTCGTCATGTATGGGGTTTAAGTCATGATTCCTGTAACCATTTTATTAGATTAATCTTAGACTTGTTTTACCATTTATTGGACATGTTGTAAACACAAAAAGCATGCGCATGGAGCAGCACATTCATGACCAGATTCAAGGAGAAAAAAAAGACGAGACGAGAGGTGACAATGATACCTTTGTCGCGTACATGAGAGGAAGAAACGATAACCAAAACAAAACGAGTAAATCCTCCTTGGCCTAGCCATTCCCCACGACAAAACAGCACCTAGGTCTCCTTTACGTCCTAGCCAACCCACGACCATATTCATCACCAAAACAGCCTCTCTTTGGTCCCCTTAACCCACGACATAAACCACCAAAACATCCTCCATCTTCAGGCTATCACCCACGACCAAAAGCACCACCTTCGAATCTAGAAGTCCACGCCTAGTAGTACCTATCACAGCCTCTTTGATCACTTATGATCTCCCTGAGTTTTCTTTGTGTCGAATGAGATGTGGAGAATAAAATGAGCCGTCACTTTTGATGAGGGAGCTAGGGTTTTATGAATTTTTTAAAAGTGTGAAAGAAAGTTACAAAGTGGGGTGATAAATGGGATTTAATGAGAGAATAATGGGAGTAAATGGGCGTCTATATTGGCCGAATAGGGGGATGACATCTTTGACTCAATCAATGTAAATTCATTTACCTTAATCACATTTGTGTTAGTTTTATTTCAAGTTAATGTGTCTAGTAAACTTGTACATAATTAGGTAGTCCATGTAAGTTATCTAATGTGTTATATTCAAATCGAAGATGAAAATGTAAGTTAGTTATTATTACTTGGCACAAGTTAGCTATGTACGAGTTAGGTTAGAACCAAGTTCAATGAGCTCGAAGTATTGTGCATATTTTACGTATTCAATAAATATTAATTCTGAGGGCATAATAGTCTTTTTACATGTTTAGATTTTTAGGGTTTTACAACTCTCCTCCTCTAAAAGAAAAATTTTCGTCCTCGAAAATTGAAGTCGCAGAGGTACACAGAGACGTACAAATTTAAGGCAGACGTAGCAATTCATAGCTTCACACAGATCATAACAGTATCAGTTCCAAAGTGTACAAATCTTACACGTAACAGATGTCGGTGAGAATCTCACAAGGAGGTACAGATTTCCAATCGAATATGAGGAGTGACAAATAACGGATATAAGTCATATTCCATTCACGTACCAACCCTAGACATTTCCCAAGACGTCGTATGATTTCAATAAGGTCAGATTATATGATCTCGGTATTATCACGTTGATCAGGCGTCATAATATTTGCATCACATAACAAATCCTTATTGTAATCATATTCTGTCTCGGTTCATGACAAACCACATATCTAACATCAAAACAGATACAGACATAGGTAGCAAACAATATACCAAAACAGACCAGATTCACATATATGCAGCATAGAATACATCAAATGAACTTACCATACCACAAAAGAAAGAAGGCCACCAACTTGCTCGAAACGGTTCCTCATGATCCAAATATAAAGCGATCAAAATCATATAGTAAAATATCAAACCACCTCAAAATGCGTGACAAAAAAAATCGGGGTAACACACGTCGCGACCAAATCATAAAGTAGATGAATCTTCCCAGCATCTCAACGGTTGAACTGTTGACCACAATATGCCCGAATCTTGGTAGTAGCTTCTCCGTACGTCTAAAGTATGCCAGTCATAGTTCTTCTGCTCATACGTCTTCCAAGCGTCCACCATTTGAATCTTGTCTCCGTCTTTGCGCCATTGGTTGGTTCGTCCAGCTCCCTTCAGCAGCATCCTGATGTCTCCAGCAGCATCACGATCGAGTGCGGCTTCTGTTTCACGAACCTCTCCAGAAATTGTTGCAGAAATGCAGGGTTGGCACCATTATCTTCGGCTCTACGAGAAAACTCCATCTAAACGATCGACGAACGGATGTGCGAAGACAAAATAATAAAATCAAATGTGAAGAGAAGAAGACCAAAACAGTGAAGATAAAAGATTATCGAAGTCAAAACTGAACGACAGTCAAAAAGGAATCGGAAAAGATCATAACAGACGGAAGCCTAGTGTCTACCCAAGTCCTCACAGGTCAATTCTAAGGTCAACAAGACGAAACCTGGAGCTCTGATACCATAATTGTAACACCCCAACCCGACAAGGGTAGAAGTGTCACATTCTGGTGTCATATCAGAACATACAAACAAAATTTTACAAGCGAAAGCCTTAAAGAATAAAGTACCAAGTCATATAGACGAATGACTTACAAGGAAAATACAAAATCCAATATGTCTAAAATAAAATGAAATCTCCAACAATAACCCAACAAAATAAATCCAAATAATAAGGTAACTAGGGTCAGTCCACTCAGATAATCCACCTCTCAGCCCAAACAAAGCCCATCTTCAAACCTAAAACCTGCCGCAGGAAAAGAAATGCGGCTGAGCTTAAAAAGCCCAGTGAACAGATATAACAAAGCGAAAGCTAAATAAAATCTGAAAGGCAAATGAAACAAAGGGAAGGATAACAAAGTCGTAGCGAAAAGAGAGTAATGAGTCAAAGAGGATCCTGCAAAAACACAATTATACAGAAATCCAAAACGAACAGATAACAAGGAGAGCGAAACGAAGCAAAGCATCGATGACATATATACAAGCACATACAAAACAGGCATACAAGTACTGAAACATAAGCGAACATAGCAGGCGTCGCATCAACACAACATATATGTCATACAATCAATTTAGGAAATCAGAAGACATACAAGCCAAACAAATATCTACAGGAAAGCGGAAGCAATAATTACTAAGTGAGCATGGCAATTCACACAGGTTAAAACCCTTAGTTGAAAACATAACAGCAGTCAAAACATGGCAGTCACACGTAACAAGTAGGAATACAGTATGAACACTATAATTAAATGAAGTAGGGATATAGCAGGGCAATTGAACACGTTAACAAGCCAGACATCATAAGTTGAACCATTTAACCAAATCAATCCGTAGCATAGACAGATATGTAAACATGGCAGGTCAACCATAAGCGGATAAGGATACAACGGATAGTCATAGTCCACGAAGATTATCTGAACGAAGTACACATAACAAATAGACAAAACTATCGATTGCACACTAGCATGGTCACCAGACAAATCAGAGGGTCATATAACAGTGAGATCACATATCATCAGATGACAACAGGTAACTCAGATAACCGCATATTAATCACATCATAGCAGGATAATCAATGGTTACATAAAACATGAATAGCATAATCAAATCCAATAAACATATAATAACCCGGTACGTGAATGGAACGATAATCGGAATTAACGGAAAGAGAGTGTGACAGATCAAAGCAATGGAATATATATATCTTGGTAATAGAGTGAGTCATATAAGGGTACTGGATAAAGATAATCAATACAGAATATGATGCGTTGTGAAATGCAGAAGGTTCATATATGGGTATATCAATAGTGTAAGGTCTGTCAGAATCCATCCCGAGCCAACAAAACAAACCATATCAATAGTGGCAATAACAGCCAAGTAACCAATAGTAGCCATTGTATTCGGAGGGGTGACCTCGGAATACCAAACCAATATGAGGGGAGTCCTCGAGTAGCCAATGGAGTGATCAGCTCCCAAAATGTGAGGGGGTGTATTGCACACACCAACCACATCACCAAACCATATATCAATACAAAACAAATACAAATCTAGGATGCATCCATACGCCCCCTGCAAAACAAATAGTGGCCATACAATATATTCGAAGCGCGCATAATCAATACAAATATGGGGACGGTGTGCAACATCACTCGTGCACACTGGAGTCATGCCATTGGTGCATCAATGACACGGACATGGAACCCCCATGCCTAGTTAATGGCTCGGGTATCAACTGACAGGTCAAAGTGTACAATATATATAGTACAATCAATATCAAAGGTCCAATATTAGCAGTTCACAATTCAAATCAGTAGTCCAATATCAAAGGTTCATTAATCAAAGGTTTCAATAGCAAAGGATCAATATCAAGGGTTCAATAGCAAAGGTCAATGTCAAAGGTTCACATAGCAAAGCAAAGGTTCAATATCAATATGGTAAGAGATCAAAGATGCAAAGAGATCACGAGAAACCTTAAGAGAAAGGTCAGAATATCTGTACCTTAACGCCAACGAAAGGAAAGCAACGAATGAATACACACGAAGACACAACGTCACGCCTTCTTCAATGAATCTACACGGATTACGGTTCGCATAATAATTATTAGATCATTTAATGTCGTAACGGATTTATTGCTGATATAAATCGTATCGATATTTTTAGAGTTATTAAGCGTATTCTCATTTTTAGTAACGGACCGAAATAAATACTTTTGGGTAATAATTATTAATTAGCCAAGCTTAAAGGTTACAAATGATAAATGGTAATTTTAAAGGTTTAAATATAAGAATATAGCAAAGTTAGAGGTCAATTATGATAGATTCCAAGGATTAGAGTTAAAAGTGACAACTTGGAAAAGTTCATGGTTTGCATGCGCCCATGACCAAAGTCTAAGGTTTAAAATGAAAATAACTTAAATATATCATGTATCTTAACTATATTTGCATACAAAATGAGGTACGTTTACTTTTATAAAATATTTTCCAAAACAGTGGTCGCCACCCATTTCATGATTGTTCGCGGCCCAAACAATTAACATTCACGAACTAGTAAATATAAATTATGATAAACTTCCGACTCGACTACCCCGAAACCTTTTCAAAACACTAAACGACCCGACCGTTGATCCCGCGATCACCCTCAAAGTTACCCCCACAAGGCACATTACTATGAAATTTTTCTAATTCTTGTACTGGTTCTACGCATACACGTACATATGAAAAAGTTACCCATGCATGAATCTATTCTTGACACATTACTATTATACTCCATGCAAACTCAAGTCACCATGTCTGTTACGTTTCATAAGTGAAATTTAAATGATTTACGCGTGTTTTCGATTCACCGTCAGATCCTACTATAACTTAGAGCTAGTATATGTACTGATAAGAAGATTTCATAACATAACTACCTGTATGTGATTCGTAGTTCAATAATTACAAAATGGAAGTACATGCCGTGGGTTCAAAATCAGATCCAATACCAAAGTCTTAATGCATATTAATTCGTCATGTATGGGGTTTAAGTCATGATTCCTGTAACCATTTTATTAGATTAATCTTAGACTTGTTTTACCATTTATTGGACATGTTGTAAACACAAAAAGCATGCGCATGGAGCAGCACATTCATGACCAGATTCAAGGAGAAAAAAAAGACGAGACGAGAGGTGACAATGATACCTTTGTCGCGTACATGAGAGGAAGAAACGATAACCAAAACAAAACGAGTAAATCCTCCTTGGCCTAGCCATTCCCCACGACAAAACAGCACCTAGGTCTCCTTTACGTCCTAGCCAACCCACGACCATATTCATCACCAAAACAGCCTCTCTTTGGTCCCCTTAACCCACGACATAAACCACCAAAACATCCTCCATCTTCAGGCTATCACCCACGACCAAAAGCACCACCTTCGAATCTAGAAGTCCACGCCTAGTAGTACCTATCACAGCCTCTTTGATCACTTATGATCTCCCTGAGTTTTCTTTGTGTCGAATGAGATGTGGAGAATAAAATGAGCCGTCACTTTTGATGAGGGAGCTAGGGTTTTATGAATTTTTTAAAAGTGTGAAAGAAAGTTACAAAGTGGGGTGATAAATGGGATTTAATGAGAGAATAATGGGAGTAAATGGGCGTCTATATTGGCCGAATAGGGGGATGACATCTTTGACTCAATCAATGTAAATTCATTTACCTTAATCACATTTGTGTTAGTTTTATTTCAAGTTAATGTGTCTAGTAAACTTGTACATAATTAGGTAGTCCATGTAAGTTATCTAATGTGTTATATTCAAATCGAAGATGAAAATGTAAGTTAGTTATTATTACTTGGCACAAGTTAGCTATGTACGAGTTAGGTTAGAACCAAGTTCAATGAGCTCGAAGTATTGTGCATATTTTACGTATTCAATAAATATTAATTCTGAGGGCATAATAGTCTTTTTACATGTTTAGATTTTTAGGGTTTTACACAACATCTATCCCAAACGAGACCCACTGTTTGGTTCAGTGAATACCCAAACCCCTTAAGTCTAGGATTTGAATAGAAAATACCCTAAGTGTTTAATCCCTTCAACATTAACAAGTCACTGAGCACATAGTCTCTCAGTGAGCTGTCTTCAGGATACTCAGTAAGAGATAAAGAAGAAGTCTCTCCACTCAGTAAGGCGAAACTTAAGGGGTGAAGACCGAGTCAAGAAGAAGATGGTGGATTAAGTGAGTGATGACAATAACTCACTGAACCCCGAAACTCCTCACCAACTACTAACACTGAAGACAAACTAAAGACTGAAGATTGAAGGCTATGAAGACTGAAGAATGAGCGGGACAAGGTGGGATAAGTTTGAATAGATAAGAAGAAGTCCTTATCAACCAAAGTCAAACTTTTCCTGAATCGTTAACTATCAGGCTCAGTGTCATCACTGACAAGAAGAAAGCAGCCTTGTCACTTACCCAATATAGCCAATGTAAACAGAGACAAAATACATCAGTATTTTGTCTTCTGTAACCTGTCAGTTTTCCCTCTAGGATAGAGTCAAAACCATACTTGTATAAATAGCATAAGAGATGGAGTGGAAGAATTTTAAGCGTGTGGATTAATTGTAAAACACACACACAAGCCATCTTTTACTCCTCCAAATACAACTTTGTCCCCGAGATAGCTCAGTGGTTCCTTTGTAGTTGTGCTCAGACTTAGCCTGAGCTTAGTAAGGAGATACCATACTTTGTCATTTCAATCCCAGGTACTATTCCGTAAGTACTTGGGTAATGTATTCTTTTTGATTTTTTCTAATAAAACATATATAAGTTGAAAATTATTCAGTGTGTTTTTACTTACATTATTTCAGTCATTGTTCACAATCAGTTGGTTTATTGCTTTAATTATTTTAATACGATTATGAAACGGGAACAACAAGTGGTATCAGAGCCAGGCTGATTATAAAACCCTTTTTATGCCACTCAAAATGTTTTTAAATCAGGATCCTAATGGATGATATTGATGTGCCCCAACTTGTCGACAAAAAGGGTGGAGCTTATTCAGCTGTTGCCCCTCGACTCGAAGTTGGTAAATTTAACAAATGGAAAAAGCGAATGCTTTGCTATTTGACTAGGATGGAACCTTACTACATTAAGTGTATTAATGAAGGTCCATTTATCCCAAAGACTGCTGAAGGTTTGCTTAAACCCGAAGCTCAGTGGACTCAGGACGAGAGGAGAGTGGTCAACTAGGACCAATGGGTCAAAAGCATCATCATATCTTGTCTCCCTGATGATGTTATGGAGTCTGTTATAGGCTGTAGTATAGCTAAACAAACTTGGGATGACCTGGTCCACAGTCATGAAGGTCCCTCAGATACCAAGGAGAACAGGATTATGGACCTGAAACTTGAGTATAACACCTTCAGGGCTAAGGACTCAGAAACTCTGTCTCAAACTTACACCCGGTACAAAACTTTGTTAAATGAACTGTTAAATGATGGTGTTAAGTTGTCCAAACATGAAATCAATGTTGGTTTTGTCAATAGTCTCCTTGAGAAGTGGTTGAATTTCTCTCAAGGACTTAGGAATGCTAATCATATCCAGAATCTTGAACTTCCTGAAATATATGGGAAATATGTTTATGAGGAAAACCTCATCAACAGACGATACCCTGACTTGAAGAAGTCTCAGGAAGTCAAGAAGTCCCTGACCACCACCTCAACACCAATTTCTAATGCTTTTTATTCTAACAATGTGGTTGAGAATTTTCAAGAAAATTCAGATGAAGAGCCTGATAAGAGATCAAGCGAGGAGTACCTAAATGACCTGAACATCCAATTTCAGGAAGGGACACTCCTTGCTAACTCTAAAAGGTTTATAAAAAGAAACAAAAGTTTTTCTAATACTAAAGCTAATGAGGACACTGAGTGTTTTAAGTGTCACAAAAGAGGTCATTTTGCAAAAGACTGTTTTTCAAAAACAATTTCTGAACCCTCTTACAAACCATCAGGGTCAAATCAGTCCTCAGGCTTTAGCAAATTTCAACCAAAAATCTATCAATCTCATCAGAACTTTCAAAACAAATCTGATCAAAATAAAACTGTGGATTTTGAAGCTAAGTATAGGAAAGCCAAAGCTAAGCTAGCATTGCTTGAGGCCACTCCCTCAGAAACAACAAACAATGTTAAATCTGTGCAGGGTAAAAACAAGGGCCTAGTTGCTGAAGTCTTCGACTTGGATGAAGAGCCAGTCTCCCCAGACGATGAAATGGTGCAAGTCAGTGCACTGATGGCTCTCTCAGAAGAGGACAAGCTAGCTGTTGGGAAGAATCATGCCAGGAAAGGAGAATAGGTCAACATCACAATGAAGAAGGTAAATATTTTACTTTCCATGGATGATGACTCTGATTGGCAGTCTTTTATGAACTTTATCAATGTTGACCTTAAGTTTGTAGAAGAGCAACGATTAAATCTTTTTTCAAAATACAACAAGTTAAGTTTTGAATTAAACAAGTGTAGGGATGAACTGCTTCTTTTAAAACAAGCTAAGCTTGAGGCTGTCACACTGCAAATTCAAAACACTGAACTAGTTAAAAGAAATCAAGCTCTTCAGGAAGAACTAAAAAAAGAAAAAGATATCATTGAAAGTTGGACTGCTAAGAATCCTAGGGTCTTTGATGCTGTGGGAGCCCCCAGTAGCAAAAATAGAATCATTGGTGAAAATTATCTCCCTGATTCTCACAATAAAGACCAAGGTCCAAAACCATTTGTGTCTAGTGGCATGATCACCAATATGTTGTCATTGCCCAAGTCCATTGATTGGGTTGAACGGGTTAACCCTGAGAGTAAGCTTCCAAATTTCGATTCTGGAAGAATACTAGAGCCTGAAAGCCAAGCTGCTTGGACTCCCTGATGTGCCCAGTAGTACTGAAAACATCTCTGAGTCTGAAGCCGAATCTCAAACACCGCTTCCACCCCTGAAACCTCTTCAGGGTGCTACACCTAGCTCTGAGCTTACTCCTTTGAAATTCAACCCTCACTCACCAAAAGAAAGATCTGGACTTGGCAGAACCATCCTGAAAAGACCAACAAAACCAACCCAAGATGACTCTATTCCCACTGAGACCTACACATCTTTAGTTCCTACTGAAGCAGACCAAATCCAGCAACTGACTGAACTTGTGAGGAAGTTGACTGACAAGATGGAATCCATCGAAAAAGCTCCTGATTCAATCAAGGAAACTAAGTCAGCCTCCTCTAGTTCATCAAGGTCAAAATCCAACACCAAACCCAGGCAGAAGTGTGATCTGTGCCATTATAACAGTCATACCACTGATAATTGCTGCAAAATCTTTTTTTGTATGATCTGCAAAAAGGATGATCACAAAACTTCTGATCACTTACAATATGTAAGTTCATTCAGTGAAGAAAGACATACCAATGTTGGTCATCAACATGCTTCAACCTCCAAACAAGCTCACGGGCATAGAGCAAATCCCTTTCCTCCTTGTCCACACTGTGGCTTCAATGATCATCATCCTGATGATTTTCTCATGAACAGCTGCTGTGATATTTGCGAAAATCCAGCTCATGAGACATCCCAGCATGACAGTGTCATCCAAGCAAGGAGAAGTTCAAAACAACACCGCATCACTGAGTCATCCTCAGTCAGCAAATGCAAAACCTGTTGTAGCACAATGCACTCAACCACTGACCATGAGTCTATTGCCAAATTCAAGTAGACCTTTAGACCCAAGCCCACTAGCATGTGGGTTAGCAAGAGAAACTAATTCATTTTACTATTTGTGCAGAGACACGCCAGGGAGCCTATTTGGCATCTAGATAGTGGATGCTCAAGAAGCATGACTGGAGTTAAGGAGTATCTGCACAAATATGTAAAGGAACCAGGACCCAAGGTAGTATTTGGTGATAACTCATCATGTCCCACTGAAGGTTATGGTTCAGTATACTGCAACGGAATAGTTTTCTTTAGAATACCTTATGTCAATGCTCTAAAATACAATCTCATCAGTGTCAGTCAATTATGTGATGCTAAGTACATTGTGCAATTCAGTGACAAACAAGGCACCATTTTCAATGCTAACAAAGAAGTTGTTTTGATAGCTCCCAGGAGAGATGATGTTTATGTATTAGACATGTCAACACTCTCTCAAGATGGAACTTGTCTCTTTGCCAAAGCCACTGAAACTGTTAACTGGATGTGGCACAAGAGACTCTCTCACTTAAATTTCAAAAAAATCAAGAACTTGGCAAAACAAAACAAAGTCCTTGGCTTACCATCACTGGTTTTTGCAAAAGAAAAACCATGCTCAACCTGTGAAAAAGGAAAACACCACAGAGCATCATTCAAAACAAAACAAAATTTCTCTATCAAAAGCTGCCTTCACCTCCTGCACATGGATATTTTTGGACCAGTCAATCCAAGATCAATCCAGCAGTATACACTTGTCATTGTTGATAAGTTTTCAAGATACACTTGGGTATACTTTCTTTCCAAAAAGAGTCAGGCAGCTGAAACCATAATGTCATTCATCAGGAAGATTGAAAATCAGAATGACATTACTGTGAAAAAATATCAGAAATGACAATGGTACTGAGTTCAGAAATCATGAGCTTGAGAATTTCTGTGATGAAAAGGGAATTACCCAAAATTTTTCATCTCCTGACACCCCTGAACAAATGGGGTAGCTGAAAGGAAAAACAAAACTCTCATTGAGGCTGCCAGAACTATGTTAAATGACTCAGCACTCTCAAAGCACTTCTGGACTGAAGTAGTTAAAACAGCCTGTAAGACTCAAAATAGGTAAATCATTGTCAAAAGATATAACAAAACCCCATATGAGATCTTCAAAGGAAGACTTCCTGATATCAGCTACTTTCATGTGTTTGGGTGTCCTGTGTTCATTCACAATCACAAGGATCACTTAGGAAATTTTGATGCAAAAGCTGATGATGGGTATTTCCTAGGTTACTCACTGATCTCTAAAGCCTTCAGGGTGTTTAAAACCAGAAGACAACAAGTTGAGGAAACCTTTCATGCCACCTTTGATGAAATTTCAGAAAGCATCAGATTCACCAATACCTCAGTGGAGGAAATAGGAATTGATGACTCAACAAGATATCCTCTTGATGAGTTCAACACTGAAATCATTTCCACATATCAAGTTGATGCTGACATCTCATACTATGTCTTACCCCAAAAACTTCGTCAACCAACTATCAGTGAAGTCATTGATAATCAATCAGTCCCTAATGGGATAGATAATACTGAACCAAATGTTCAGGAACCTGTGATTCATGAACCCCAACCTGAACAAAGCATCCCAACAGATGATCTAAATGATTATGTGGCTCCTTCACCTGAAATCACTCCTGAGTTTCCAGTGACATCCTCAAGCTCAGATCCTAGACCACAAAGTAAGTGGACAAGATCTCAGGACATTGAGCTTGTAAACATCATCGGTGAACCCACTAAAGGCATGCTCACTAGAAGCATGGCTGCCAAGTTAACAGCAGCCTCAGCCAATGAATGTCTATAAGCTGATTTTATATCAGAAATAGAACCTAAAAGTGTCACTGAAGCTCTAAAACATCCAAGCTGGGATCAGGCTATGCAAGAAGAACTTCAACAGTTTGATAAAAACAAGGTCATGACCTTGACCAAATGTCCTCAGGATGTCATTGTCATAGGAATGAATTGGGTTTTCAGAAACAAAACTGATGAAAACCGTACTGTTATTAAAATCAAAGCCAGACTTGTAGCCAAAGGTTACAGTCAACAAGAAGGCATTGACTATGATGAGACATTTGCTTATG
Organism: Chrysanthemum seticuspe; assembly: GCA_019973895.1. Lineage (NCBI taxonomy): Eukaryota > Viridiplantae > Streptophyta > Magnoliopsida > Asterales > Asteraceae > Chrysanthemum > Chrysanthemum seticuspe. The sequence continues at coordinate 270,862,989 of BPTQ01000006.1, read as the reverse complement.
TTGCAAGAATGGAAGCCATCATGATCTTCCTTGCATTTGAAACTTACATGAACTTCAAAGTTTACCAAATGGATGTGAAAAGTGCATTCTTGAATGATGAACTCAAGGAAGATGTGTATGTTCAGCAACCTCCTGGCTTTGAAAGTAGTGAATTCCCTGACTATGTTTGCAAGCTTGACAAAGCCCTATATGGACTTAAACAAGCTCCCAGAGCATGGTATAAACTCTCTCAGCCTTCCTGGTTTGTCAGAGGAAAGATAAACAACACACTGTTTATCTACAGGACAAAACAAGATGTGATACTGGTCCAAGTATATGTTGATGACATCATCTTTGGCTCAACAAATTATACTCTTTGCAAACAGTTTGAAAAACTGATGACAAAGAAGTTTGAAATGAGCATGATGGGTGAACTCACATACTTCCTTGGACTACAGATCAGGCAAACTGATAAAGGAATCACCATCAGTCAAGAGAAATACACCAGAAATCTCTTGAAGAAATATGAGATATCTTGGACCTGATCTTACTGGCAAATCAGTTAACCAAACACATTTCAGGGGGATTGTAGGTTCACTAATGTATCTAACTGCTTCCAGACCAGACATACAATTCTCAGTCTGTCTAATAGCAAGATATCAGTCCAATCCCAAAGAATCCCATTTCACTACAGCCAAAAGAATCCTCAGATACATGAAGGGAGCTCCAAGCCTTGGACTTTACTACCCAAAGTGCTCAGGGTTTGACCTCAAAGTGACTCTGATTATGTAGGCTACAACATGGACAAAAAAGTACCTCAGGGTCCTGTCAATTTCTTGGAGGAAAGCTGGTTTATTGGAGTGCTAAAAAGCAACAATCAGTGGCTATGTCTTCAGCCAAAGCTAAGTATGTGGCTGCTGCAGGATGTTGTGCCAACGTATTATGGATGAAAAGTCAACTCAGTGACTATGACATCCATTACAAAATGGTACCCATCTTCTGTGATAACACTAGTGCCATTGCAATCTCCAACAACCCTGTCATTCACCAAAGAACCAAACACATTAATATCAGATATCATTTCATCAGGGACCACATAATGAAAGGAGACATAGAACTTCATTTCATCCCTACTGAATATCAACTTGCTGATATCTTCACCAAACCCTTAGATGAACCTACCTTCAGGAGACTGAAAGCTGAATTGGGAATGCTTGACATTGAAAGTCAGCAACCTGAAAATCAATCCCAATCTGAGTGAGTTCTCTCTGAAATGGTCCATGCTCCCTGAACAAAACCCCAAAACAACCTTCTCACTGAATGAGTAAGACTCATTCAGGGACCCTGACAGTTGATATTGAGCATTGAATGAGTAACTAAATGCACCAAGTATTTTAGTTACCTAAATGTCCTAGGTTGGCAAACATACCAATTTAATATAGGAATATATGTCTCTATGTCCTTCTGTCACTCATGTCAAGGGTCCCTCAAATCTTACCTCATCCTACTTGGCATTAAATGCCTTCTCTCACAACAAATATCCTAAGGATATTTTAATCCTGGAAAATGCACTTTTACTGTGCACTGCAACTGTTCCCTTGAAAACCGGGAAATTAATGTGGGTAGTGGAGTGGTCGCATTAAATGAGGTAAATAAAAAATTTTCAAAAACCAACTTTACAAATCCTCATAAGTGCAAAATATACCCTTCTCACCACACTATAAATACCCCTCTCAATACATTTAAACACACACAAATTATTTCTGCATCAAAACTCTGTCAAAATTATTTCTCAAACCCAGAAAACTTTGTGTGTTCTTTTAATCCTCAACCAGTTTTTCAGTAAAATCTTCTCTGTAAACAATTTACAAAAGGTTTTTCATCACAAAACTCAAGAGACTCAAACCCCTTTGATTATTCTTGTCAAGAAATTTTTTTCAAAACCCTAAAATTTTTCTGAATGGAAATAGCAAGAACACAGTCTCTTTAGTTTGCACCTCAGTGGGTAGGCGGTCTAGAAAATGATGAATTCAAAACAAACAATGTTAGATGCAACTTTGAATACCCACATGATGTCCCAGCCTATAAGGGAATCATGAAATTTTTACTGAACTGCCCACTAAAACAGGCCTTTACTTAGTCCCCGTCTATACTGTACCACAACTTCCTTAGAGAGTTCTGGGCAACAGCAGTGGCCTATGACCCGACATCCTCCACTGATAAGAACATACCAAGACCCCTTAGGGAGTTTCTCATCAGGTTCTCTATTTTAAATGGGCAACAAATTGTCACCCTGAATTTTAAAACTTTTTGCTCATCAACAGGGCTTGACAAAAACAAAGGAAAATATGTTCCTCTCCCTGACCCAGCCATTGTAAAAGCCGAGTTAGCAAAAATTGCTCTTGATCCAAAACTTTTGGACAAACCCCAGTCACCAAGAACTCTTTTCCCGTGGCTTGGAGGATCCTGTTCACATTTTTGATTCAGGTTCTCGGCGGGAACCACTCATCCACTGAACAAATTAATTCTATTCAGTTGATGATGGCATACTGCTTGATGACTGGCACTAATGTCGACATGGGGGAGATCATTTACAGTGATCTCGTAACCAAGCTACAGAACAAGACTAGGGTGAAATATGTTTCATACCCTAGATTTGTTTCTTGTGCTTTGCAAGTGTTACTAGGTTGCAACTACACTGAGGATTTTCAACATGGTGCTTTACCAACCACCCTGAGTCCATCAAATTTTCAAAAGAACCCATCCCTGGTCACTGATATAGAATCGACGGCACATATGGTTGCTGTAAACAACCAGGCGGATTTCGTGTCTCCAAACCCTGCTCCTAAAAAGAGAAAGGGGAAGCCTCAGACTTGGACTAAGACCAAACCCAAGTCTCAGGTCCCTGAGACTTCTGGAGCACAGCCTAAAAGGCACAAAAAGCCCAGACTGAAAAGAAACCCAAGGGTGACCAAGCAACATCCACCTCGGTGACAATGAAGGACACTAATACATCACAGTCAGTGCCCTTGGTCCAAACTACTACTCCCCAAGATCCAGAGGGAAACAAAAAACCCTCTGGTAGGGGCGCGCCTTCCACACAGCTCGAGGAGGACATTCGCAAAACACAGCTTTTGTCTGAGGGCAAAACGAATGATCCCAAAGACTCAGGGGGAAACAAACAACCCATTGATAGGGATATCACTGCCACCGCTTCTAAAGATAGCACTGGGAATCACCCACCAGTGCTTGAAGGAGCATAGGGGATAAATACTCAGAGGGACAAATACCACCCGCTGATATGGAACCCATCACCACCACTGGTTTGTTAACTGTTGCTGAGGTTTATGACATCTTATTTTCTTATGAAGAACTTGCTGATAGTGAAGAAGAACTACTCTCAGCTGGAGATGAAATGGACGCTGATGTTCAATCACAAGAACAAGAGCATCAGCCGGATCCACAAGAGACTGAAGAGTCACCTGCTCAGCCTGATGATAATGACTCTGACTCTTCTTCTTCATCCTGTCCTGAGGAATTCAAAAAGTATGACAACAATCTTCCACTGACTGAAAGACAGCTGGTTATGTGGATCACAAAGGCTTCCAGGAAGTTATATTCTGGTGTTACTGATACTCTCTGGGATCAGCACGTTGAAGCAGCTTCCAGTTATGATGATCTGAAATCTGAAGTGCTTAATCTCAATGCCAATACTGATGAGCATAGGGATCTAATGTATCAACATCTACACAGACTGGATGACAACCTGATAAATTTCTCAAGTACTTTCAGGAGTCTCACACCAAGCTGGATGAAATCAGGGATTCTGTTAAAGAAGACCCAGCACTTAACTCCAAAGTGCTGGAGGCTAATGAGGCTTGCATGAAGAATTCCTCCAGCCTCACTGAACTGATCAACATGCTTCACTCTGCAAATGTTCAGGGTCTTCAGTCTTCCATTCAATCTCTTCAATCAACACTGTGTTCACTGGATGCTCAAGTTAATGATCTGGCTAAAGCATCTTCTTCTATGGCATGGAATCTTGGGCCTAGAATGACCGCACTGGAATTATCTCAGGCCAATCTTGCTGAAAAGGTCACAAGTCTTCAACAAGATACATCTGACATCAAGACCATGGTCTCGGAGATTTATCAAGCCTTTAAAGGTCAAGCAGCTCCTTATCCCTCAGTATCCCAAGCAACTCTTGCTCTTACTGAAGTTGCAACAACAGTTGAGGGGGAGAGAGCCACTGAAGAAACTCCTTCTCACACTGAGGGGGAGCCAGCTCAACCTATATCAGCAACACCACTCTCATCAGTCCCACCATCAGCAACAATAGCAACAACCACATTAACAATGACATTAGAAATAGCAACACCAATAATCACAACAACTCCTCCACTGGTAGCATCTTCTTCGTCAGCTCAGGATAAAGGAAAAGCCTTAATGACCACACCAGAGCCTGAGAAGATTCCCTATGTCATCGGCAACACAAAGTACCTGCTAACTCTAGAACAGCTAACAACCTAGTTTGAAAAAGAAGACAAGCGAAAGAAACTGGTTGAGGAGGAAAAGAAAAGCAAAGAAGCCCTGGTCCAAGTAGTGGCTGAAGAAGCTGAAAAGATTGGGATTGATCCTAAGAAGCTTGAAAAGGGACAGGCAGGCCAAAATTTTAAAGATGTTCAGCCTGCTGAAATGGCTGCCATGAGATAGAAGTTATATGAAAAGAACAAAAAGGCTGATGCCGTCAAGCAAGAAAGGATCAACCATTACAACTGGACCATGACAACCAGAAGGCTGCCTGAAAAAATAACTGATGTAAAAATCATCCCAGATCCAAACCGCTGGCAATGAATGTCTACAGGGGGGATGATAAAAGGCATTTTGAAGTTCATGATCCCTTGAAATTCACTGACTTTGGGATCACTGAATTTGATGAGCTTGGTCCTATCATTGCGAAGAAGCAAAATGTAGTGGTCAAGGAGCTGATGAAATCCCTCAGCAAACGGTATGAAAGATTAAGGGAAGCACCAGCACAGCTTGGGATACAGCCAGCTCTAACCGCAGCTCAAGGATCTCAGTCTCAGCCAACCCATGGTAAGAGGAAAAGGGTTAAATCTGGAACTGAAATCAAAGTACCTGGCCTTGATTGCAACAGGGAGCTACCTGAAGGAGTGAAGTTTGTGAATTGTCTTTGTATTGAAAAGCCTGAAAGAGGACTTTTCTTTATTGATGTCTATGGGAACCCAACATTCCAAAGGTGGAGTGACATTGATCTTGCAGGGGTGTCTACAATGGCAAGCTACCTACCAGTGGCATCTCAAATCCAAACTACAGAAAACATCAGGTTCTGCACTGACCTGAATGCCAAGATAAGAGAGCACCCTGATAAAGAAACCCTCCTCAAAAAGAAAGTCAAGCTAGAAGCACTGGGAATCCATCTTGAGTGACATCATATGCTTTATCTTTTATACTATTGATAGGAACTATGTAATCTAATCAATAAACGATGTATGTTTTGATAAAATATTCAGTGTTCCTTATTATGTCCATTAGTACATTCAGTGTAAGAAGAAGCCATTTGCTCACTTACACTGATCAAACACTTAGGCTATTTGTATATCCAAATAGGGGGAGACTGTTGGGTTCAGTGAATACCCAAACCCCTTAAGTCTAGTATTTGAATAGAAAATACCCTAAGTGTTTAATCCCTTAAACATTAACAAGTCACTGAGTGCATAGTCTCTCGGTGAGCTGTCTTCAGGATACTCAGTAAGAGACAAAGAAGAAGTCTCTCCACTCAATAAGGCGAAACTTAATGGGTAAAGACTAAGTCAAGAAGAAGATGGTGGATTCAGTAAGTGATGATAATAACTCACTAAATACCGAAACTCCTCACAAACTACTAACACTGAAGACAAACTAAAGATTGAAGACTGAAGGCTATGAAGACTGAAGAATGAGGCGGACAAGGCGAGATAAGTTTGAACAGATAAGACGAAATCCTTATCAACCAAAGTCAAACTTTCCTTGAATCGTTAACTATCAGGCTCAGTGTCATCACTGACAAGAAGAAAGCAGCCTTGTCACTTGCCCAATATAGCCAATGTAAACAGAGACAAAATACATCAGTATTTTGTCTTTCGTAACCTGTCAGTTTATCCTCTAGGATAGAGTCAAAACCATACTTGTATAAATAGCATAAGAGATGGAGTAGAATAATTTTAAGCTTGTGGATTAATTGTAAAACACACACACAAGCCATCTTTCACTCCTCCAAATACAACTCTGTCCCTGAGATAGCTCAGTGGTTCCTTTGTAGTTGTGCTCAGACTTAGCTTGAGCTTAGTGAGGAGATACATACTTTGTCATTTCAATCCCAAGTACTATTCCACAAGTACTTGGGTAATATATTCTTTTTGATTTGTTTCTAATAAAGAATATATAAGTTGAAAATTATTCAGTGTGTTTTTACTTACATTATTTCAGTTATTGTTCACAATCAGTTGGTTTGTTGCTTTAATTTTTTTATACGATTGTGAAACGGGAACAACACCCACTCCTTATTACAACATCATCAAGGATATCAATATCCTTGGACACAACCTATCTCTATTTGTACATCGATGCACCATATCGATTGTACACCCTTGGCATCTTCCACTAATGCCTTTGACATGATCTTTTGGCACCTTTCACTAATGCCTTTGACTTGACTCTTTTGGCATCCTTCACTAATGCCTTTGATGCGGAGGTTTGGCACCTTTCACTAATGCCTTCGTCTTGACCCTTTTGGCATCCTTCACTAATGCCTTAGACACAACACTTCTAGAGAGGAGGAAAGAACTATCAACAAGAGAACTTCAGTAGTCTTGATGATGACGAAGCATGGCAACTCATGGACTTGAGCTTGCTCGACTTTAAGAGGTGGTGATTTCGCCTTTAAGAGGAACCTATAGAATCACACAAAAACAAAACTACATAGAAAGATCCCTAGTATCTGAGGTTAGAGAGTTTACAATACTAGGAGAAAATGTGTGTGTTAGAGGTAAGTTACAATGAAGAAATGGCTCACTATTTATAGACAAAATATGCTACTGTTCTACGGATCCCACGAATCCCTTACTTGAGAGATCCGTCCAATGTAAACTGGGGGAACCGTGCGACGCTCCTCTTTGCCCATGGGTTATGGGTCATGGATCATGGGTTATGGGTCATGGGTCCTATACTTTGGACCATGGGTATCCAAGTAGATACAATGTATCTAGAAGATGTAATGCATCTAGTCCATGGGTTATGGGTTAGCTCCATGGGTCATGGATAATACCCATTATGACTTATGCATGATGTCATGCAATGGGTTATTGGTTATGGATTATGCTCCATGGGTATGGGTCGTGGACTTTGGGTTTTACCCAACTACATTCAATGTATTAAGTCAATGAGTTAAATACTTAAACTTCTACCCATTCTATTACCCATTATAATACATACTAAGTATATATACATCTACCCAATATGTAAACACTAGTTGTTGTACATATGCATTACTAAATCATGAAAGCACTGTTACTTGTTTAGTGTTTTATATGAAAATGTAAGTGTATTAGTAAACTATTGGCTCAAACCATTTATGTATTTTATTTGTTTCGTTAAAATGATCTTACGTTTGTTATCGACAAAATACTAGAGGATCGTAAAATATAAATAAACCTTTTTACGGCTTATTTGTATTAACAATCCCCCCCTTTTTGTTGATGACAAAACATAAGATTATTTTAAGGAAAAACTAAAATTAGTAAAAGTTAATAAAATTAAAGTTTTTACTCTCTTCTCCCCCTTTTTGTAGAAAAAAAAGAGCGTCGAAAAAAACTAATACATTTGTTTTAAGAAAAACATATGAAAAGAAAGAAAAATAGAGAGCAAGTGGAGATAAGTATTTTCGTCTTAGCTCCCCCTTGACGAGTCCATCCCTTTGTGAGGGCGTCAAGTAAGTAGAAATACTAAACTAGTGCATTGTAATTTTGCAAATGGTTTCGTCTTTCTGACGAATATGCTCCCCTTGATGATTGCACCTTTGCAAGGAGGACATCAAGTAATGTAATCCTATCTAAATGATATTGCAAATGATTTTTCAATGTTTTGCTTTGACAAGAAACTTCCCCTAGCTAAGGGTGTCAAAATCTTCATGTGTATATTACAAAACAAGTATATAATGCATAATTTTCTGCAAATAAGACTTAAGTTAGTAATAAACAAGTCTTCTGTTGCACGGATCCCACGGTTCCCTCTTTGGAGGGATCCGTCTAAGCTAAACTAAGGGATCCGTCTGTCTGTAAGCATAAGACAGCAATGGTGATGTAAAAATTAATGTTAACATCAAAATGAGACATGTATTAAGGCACCAAACATATTCTCAAGACAATATGGCATATAACATGTAATTTCATTCAATAAAAATACGAGAAATGATCTACATATCTCTAAAACTAAGAGAATGATTTAAACATGTAATACATTCACTACTAATTCTAATAAGTTACGGAAACCTAAAGCTCATCAATGTGCTTAAATCTAAGGATGAGTAGACTTGTTGATTTGGTCCAATCGTTCCAGGAGATGATTAAACATGAAATGCAACTCATTTCGTACTTCTTGAACAAGTCCTTGGGTGATTTCACAATTAGAGCATTTATTGTCATGACTAGGAACCGGAGGAGGTTGGATGTTTTGAGGAGGCTCCAAAAAGGGTGATGGATGTGCATTAAGCAATGTAGGATGTGCTTCCACTAAGAGTGAAGGTGATGATACATGAGTTGGTGGTGGTAATGGAATGTTCTCTAAGTGGTTAGATTTTTGGTGATTCCCTATCTCCAAAGATGGACTATTCGGTGATGTAGGTGGTTCCCTATTTAACGAGAAAGTTGGTGATTGGGAAGTCCTTGGTGGTGAGTGCTCTAATGAGTAGAGATTTGGATGGGAGAGAGGTTCGGTTAAGGAATGTAGTCTAGGTTCTAGAAATGAAGGCTTGGGTGCTTTACTAGAACTAGGTGTGTTTGGTTTAGTGCTTGATGAAGCTTTTTCCAACTCAAAAGGTTGAATGCTAAAGCTATTGTTGATTGAGTTAGTTGAGGAGGAATTCTAGCATTTGAACTTCTTATGGGTGATGACTCGGTGGATGATATCTCATGAATCATATGAGCATTCTTTTTGGATAAACCTTTGGTTGAAGAGTTCCTACTAGATGCTTTAGTCATAGTGAAGGAGAGTGTGTAGTAGAAGTCTTTAACTACTGATTTTAGGATTGTGGTAAGAATGGTGACTTAAGCTCTTAAGAGTGTTTGGTTTATAAAGGATGAATATGAGTTTAATGAATTAAGTTCATGACTACTAAGAAAATTTGGCTTGCACCAAGGTCAACTATGGTGTTGTTCTAATCTAGGGAATCATTAAATGGTAAACAAAAGTGTTTAGATTACCAAAGAGGGTTTGAATTTGGAAGAAAAGCTGATCACAAGCAGTTCTGTAGACACGGATCCCACGGTTCCCTCTCACTAGGGATCCGTCTACTTATAAACCAGGGATCCGTCTGTCAGACAGTAAAGTATTGAAGTGATTATGCTCTTTTAAGGTATAGTACCTATAAATCTTGAGGGTTTGACTTTCCTTCGGTGTCTTAAGTGGTAGGTGACTTAAATGTCCAACCATAAGGAGTGAGGATACTTAATGATGGTATTTGGTGGGAACGTGGACTTATTGAGGGTGCAACTAAGTTTTTAAGGATGATACTCATAGATTTGAGAATGACAAATAAGGGCAATTGATCCTAGAGATCAGATGGTGGCTTAAGAGAAATTTGAAAAATTCTTAAAAAAAAAAAAAAATGAAACTAGTTTTAAGCCAATTTTAAGGTAAGGATGACTAAAATCAATTTACTAAAATTGAGAGAAATATCAAGCTAAGTGTTTTGAGATGTCAGGAAAAATGTGTGAGCATTGGAGTGGAAATATGGTGAGTTTAGGTGAATTGATAAATCAAAAGCACTTTGAATTTGATCCTAAGTTAGCTATTGGTGAGTGTGAGACCTGCTGAGCTTGAGGAAGACTTAAGTGGTCTTAAAGAATCATGTTTAGCTAGTATGATGTGGACTAGGGGAATGGTTTGATGTATAAAGGTCTGTAGCTGCATGTCTGTTTTCCCGGATCCCACGGTTCCCTCATATGAGGGATCCGGCTAGTTATAGCCAAGGGATCCGGCTACTGCTGACCAGTAGCTTCTCAGCAAATGTGCAGTTTTTGCACTCTTTAGCAAATACTCATCCTAATCATTTCTACATTCAGTAAACATATTCAAACAACAAATACAACGCATAGTAAGTGGGGATGACTAAAAAGTAAGCAAAAATGAGTGACATCGACTACTTGAATGAGATCAAGTTGTCGTAAAAATTTCATTTTCCTAGTTCCTAAGTTTGAAGTCTTAGTCTAAGTTATGCCATCTTCTACTAGCTACGTCCTAAACTACATAAATATTGTTTAGATTGTTTATAGACCATTGTTTCATAAATTGTTCACAAATTAAGGTATATGACCTTACCTTTCATCCACTCATCCTCCTACTTCACCTCCATCTTCATCTTCATCTCTATCCCGTTTACTCTTCACCCCTCTATATCTACTTCTTCATCATCATCAAGAAGTTAGCAAAACATTTGAATATGCCCCTAGTTTGTTGGAACTCTTGTGAAGGGCTTGGGACATCCGGCAGTTGGTTGATGTATGCTAATGGGTCGAGATGGACGTTGCCAAGGGGGTTGCTGCTTCCTTCTCCTTCTCTTTGTCTTTCTCTTTCATTTGATGAGTCCGTTGGTGGATGCGGTCTCTTGCCATCCACCATGATCTTTGTAGTCTTTCCATCGGATAGAGGCACCATGACCTTGTTGCAAAAATTGTGGTCATGGGAATAAGGAGAAGGATCTAGAGCAAAGACGAAGGTTGCTAGACGAGTCAGGAGCATTGCATAAGGGAGTACCATCTTGTCCATGCTTTTCACACTTGCCATTCGTTTTACCATGTAATAGGCGAGGTTGAAGTGAGTGCCGGTTACAAGGCAAAAAACCATGAAACTTAAGCAAGCATTGGGATGATCCTTGTTTCCTCCCAAGCAAAGTACGTTCTCCCTTAGCACGAGTTCCCATTTCTTGTATAATGGGAACATTTCTGACAGCTCCATTTGAAACGGATCCCTATAGATCACCTTGGAGTTTCTCGTGACTCTTGATGGAGATGCACTTTCCATGAAGACGGTATCCCTTACCGTGGTTGCTTCCGGGATGACCGTGAAGTATACTTCATTATGATCCACCATATCATGTAGCTCTGCCAACGACCATTCGTTGGAGTACATACACACTCCTTGACATGGGATATAGAGTATCCTTGCAAGCTCTACAAGAGTGAAGGTGAAATCGTGCTCATTGATGATGAAGGCTATCGAAATGGTTCCATCTTCATTCCGAATGATTCTCATTGTCTTGTAAAACTCAAGTACAAACACATAACAAATTTTCTCATTAATGTCCAAGAGGCAATCAAAGTTAATCCCACCAAATACTTGGCGGATGTTGGTGTTGTTGAGGAACGATGGTTCAACCACTCGGCCTTCGTGGAAGTGTCTCTTTTCCAACATCTTGAAGGCTTTTCTATCATCCAGGCTTAAGCCTTCATTACGATGATACATGGGAGTGTAGTGAGCGGTGTCATGGTAATTTTGTTGACGGTTGCTAGGCATGATTGTTCCTAAACATCAAAACCACAATGTGGTGTTAATTGTATGAATAGTAACCTAATGGGATTCATCACAATTTTGCTCAATACATCTTCATTGAATTCGAAAAATGAGTTTAATTTGTATTAACAATGTTGATTCTTTGATTTAGTTTATCTTAGAAAACAATGTGTGATGATGTATAGTATGTATAACATGCCCACTAAGCCCAAAACATACTCTACGTCCACTCTAGGCTCAGGTCCAATGACCGCAAATCCTGGACTCAGGTCCAATGACCACAGACCCTGGGCCAACATTAAGCCCAATGACTAAGTTGGCAATGGCCTAGGCCTTGGAATGTGCACAGGATGCATAACGGGCCGAACCTCTAACCGTTAGGCCTCTCACATCCGCTTTCGTAAATAACACGGAACCCTTGTCCGTCAAGGGTCCAGCTCCGGCAACTAACTACTATATGCGATAATCCAGGAAGCCCCAACAGCAAACCTCGCCTATAAAAGAGGCTCTAATCCCCATACAAGGTAGAACAACTTTCTCTCTCATAATTACACACATACTATTACTTTCCCTCTCAAGAATGCATACTTACTCTCACGCCGGAGTCTAATCGTGGGGTCCGTCCCCACGGTAAGACTAACGGTTTACCTTTCTTGTGCAGGGATCTCATCCAAATCACTTGAATTAGTACAAGATCAATCCACCTAAGGCTTGCCGGCCCGGCCCAGCCCAGTAAGCTACGTCCAGACTTTCCGTAACCCATCGTACAAATTGTACTAACAAGTTGGCGCCGTCCGTGGGACCCAGTACACAACTGCCTTCTAGAAAATACTGACCATGAGCACTAGATTCGGACCAACTCCCGCTTTCGTGTCCACGTTGCGGAGTACAGTAGAAAGAGGAGATCAGGCGGCCTCGATGGACCCGGAGGGATCTATGTCTGACGCAGCCCTCCGGAGGTATTGTGATAAGCATTTCGACAAGATCTGGCCTATTGTGACGGAGAAAGCTCAAAAGCGTGAAGAAAGAGCCAAGATAGCATAAATCCAGGAGGATCATCATGAAACCCAGCATCGCCACAGAGCAAAAACGTCAAGTGAAGACCTGCGGAAACAGCTCGAAAAAGCAAAGCGGAGGAACACGCAAAATGACGACAGCCAAGGTCATACCCGATCCAGGTCACCCAAAAGAAAGGAGGACGTGAGGGAGACGATGTTCAAAAGATCGCGCCAAAGTGTGTTCCACCGACTTGGAGAAATGAAGGGAAGTGTTTCCATTTGTCCCAAGGAGCGCAGGAAACAAGTACTCGATGATACCGGAAAGAAAGAGAGGGGAAACCACAAGGGTTCTCAACCGTGGCCGAAGGGATCAAGAATGAGAAGTCAGGAAACTTAAAAAACTCGGTCGCGGAAGGCGAATAACCATTTAGACGATGAATCTCATGGAAGTAAAGGCCGAGGATCCAAAGTTAAAAAGCGGAAGCCAAATGATTATGGCTGTGACCTGGCCAGCCCCTGGGTCTGCCAGGAAACTGATCCGTTCACTCCGCGTATCCGCTACTTCGAAATGCCTATGAAAACGCGGATGCCAACCAACGTGAAAACATACGATGGAAGCGGAGACCCTGAGGATCATCTAAAAATCTTCCAAGATAGTGCCACATGTTCAACTCCACACTTACCGGATCCGCTAGGGTCTGGTTTGATGACCTTCCGCCCGAATCAGTAGACAGCTACGACAAGTTAAAAGAGGCTTTCTTGACTAACTTCCTGCAACAAAAGAAATGCATCAAAGACCCTGTGGAGATTCACCACATCAAGCAAAAGGATGGGGAACTAACAGAAGATTTCGTACAATAATTCAAAGAAGAAACAAGGAACGTAAAAGGAGCCCCGGAAATCATGAAAATCTCTGGATTCATGCACGCGATTACTGACCGAGAGCTGATTAAGCGGCTACATGACACAGTCCCAAAGTCAATGGCGGAGGTAATGAATGTGACTACTTCCTTTCTTAGAGGGGAAGCAGCGGTGGGAAGACGTCATAGGAAAAAGCCGTGGATACAAAGACTAAGAGAACAAGCAACAATCAAGCATCGACAGTATTTCCGGAAAGAGCATAAAAATAAATCAAGAGTCGAGGAAAAGCAACAAGGTTTCTGCAGACTGATAAGGCCGTATGAGGGAATACCAGCGACCAGAGGAGCTAGGTCCCCAAGCCCGCCTCCAAATACGATGGTCAAAGAGAATGCCGATGGAAAGTTCTGCGAATTCCATGGGAAAGCAAGACATACCATGGAAGAATGTTTGCATTTGAAAAAACAAAGAGAAGCAAAAGGGAAAGAGCCGATGGTAGAAGCTGTCGAATAGCAGGGATAAACACAGCACGAAAAAAAAATGTAGCAAGGAGTAATAACAAGCACGGAAGGATATTAGGAAGACGAAGGAAAATACAGCGCGGAAACAATTCCCAGAGAATAGAAAAACACAGGAACCCATAACCTGTAAACAATTAACTCTGGAAGGGATAACACACAAGAGAAGCGCGCAGAAAGTCGTGGCGGACATGATAACAAAAAAGTCAAGTGCGGAAATGAAAGGATAAACCTTATCCAGACAACTAGTAGAGGACGAAATATGCAAGTACAGATACGCGTTCCTTCCCAAGGAATATCACATCATATCAAACAGAAAAATATACCCAGGCTACGGGCCTAGGCATATAATAACCTACCAACTGGTAGAAAAATACAAACGCCAGCACGTGGAAAACAGTAAAATCTTCGCTATAAATACGCGAAGTAAGAAAAAAGGAAGGCACCAGAAAAGCAAATGCAATAATCGCAGCCCTCCAAAGTCAAACATTCCTAAACAGAAAAGTCTGAAGAAGTTTGTCCCCATGGCAATATATCGGCCAGATAGCGACAGTGAAAACATAAATAACCTAAACCCTTATCACTATCACAAGGGAAAAACAAAGGAGAGTACGGAGAGTACAAAAACATGTTCTTAAATGACTGCTAATAACGCTTAGCCGTTATAAAATAACAGCTAATCACCCACCACCACAAAATACCATGACGCTCCGTCATTCAAACCTCCTCCTACGGCGTTTCCAAGTTCCTTGCCAATTAGAGTTGTGGCACTCATGGCCGAAGCACTACTTTCGATTAGACTCCCATCATCTGTTGGGAAATAAGATCGAACAGGTGCTCACAGGTTAACTGCGGAGACAGCCGGGTCAAGGAGGCATGCGAAAACCGAAATGGTATGGGCAGGAATGGTGGAGTGTGAAAAGGGATGGGTCCTCAGGGAAGGATAAGAAGGAACGCTAGGGGCAAGGAGCTATATCAAGAAGCCCCTAGCCATTTGGAAGCTTCCCCTACAACGGCAAGCAACAAAGGATGCAGACTACGCACACATCCTATTGTTGTTGCACCCCGGCTCTCAGGCAAGCACACGTCTACTGACCAAAGCAAATCTGGTCGGGCAGACCGAGCGCAAGGTAAAGACGACCAACTTGCAAGGGCCGGTATATAAATATAAAAGCTACTTTCACAGGCTACACTTTCAAAAACACATAACTTTTCGAAGAACGAAAGGTAATAGTCTGGTAATTCCCCCGGGATCATCGTCAGAAGAGAGTGACACGAGGTCTCAGAGGAGAAAGTAGCATTCAAGGAGAGGATTCTAGCCCATGAAGAAAGTACGGATACTCGCAAAGACGTTAGCCACACCAACAAAGCCAGAAGAATAGCATGCAGATGATAATAAAAACAAGCTCCCGTAACTCTCCCAAAGAAAACATTGACCATTAGCATAACTCTGAAGAGAAGCACGGCTTACATAGCTACGGAAATAAAAGAGTACAGCCGATAGCAGGGAAGTATAAAATGTATTTGGATTTACCTATTTCTGTAATGTATTTAAAAAATATGATCAATTAATAAAAGAATGATGAAGACTAGCTACCTTCATTATTTTATTCTTTAAAATGTTTTTATTTTCATAAAGTGCATAAGACGCGCAAGCACATGAATTGGGTACGGCCCAAGAATATGTTATTTCCGAATAGCATAAGGTTATCACGAATAACACAACTGGTGAACAGCTGAATCACCAAAGTACGTAAGAGGTATTGCAAACCCAGTACTGGGAGGATAGCCCAAAATTATCCAAAGACTATTACAAACGTGCATATCCGTATAACGTTAAAAATAGCACCGCACAAACAAAAGAGTGCGCAAAAGACTATTACAAATGTGCATATCCGTATAACGTTAAAAATAACACCGCACAAACAAAAAGAGTGCGCAAAAGACTATTACAAACCTGCATATCCGTATAACGTTAAAAATAGCACCGTACAAACAAAAAATGTGCGCAAAAGACTACTACAAAACGTGCATATCCGTACAACGTTGAAATAGCAAACGAAAAATGGAAGACAACATGCAACGATAGCATCAAAAACTCGAATATAAAGAAAAGTTGCAGCATAAGATACAAAACAAAAAGGAAAAAGGCTGGAAACAATCATCGCAAGTATCATAAAGCAAACACAAGCATCGTTCAGATGATTACAAAAAAAACACCAAACATCCGCACTAAGGCTGTAGTATTTGCTTAAGGCTCGGACAACACAATGGAGACCTCGCTTACTCCAGAATATGGGTCATTGGAAACTTCAGCAAGGGTGTTAGACACACCAACATCATAATCTTCAACAGAAAGAGGTATCGCGGAAACATCAGAAGTACTAGCAGGAAGAGGCGCAACCGGTGAAGAAGTAGTGCAAACAGAAGCCAACTCATCAGCCAAAAATGTTCCCATACCCATTACATTACGAGCGGACAAAGGGTCAATAGAGGAATTGTAAACATCGGCAAGAGACAACCGATAACCATCAAGGCATTTTCTAACCTGATCAACCCTCTTTTGAACAACCTCCAAAGAGCAAGACAAAGCGATGTTGCCAACAATGACATTACTACCCTTATCGTAAATAGGGATAATAAGCTGCTCAAGATCCGGCTGTAACCCCACAACCATGGGAGCATTAGCGAAAGGCTCATCAACACGGAGAATATCCATAACTTCAGCAATACCAGCATTCTTGCTGGACTTGAGCACGGCAAGCAACGAAAACTCCACATTTTCAAGGGCTCTCACAACGGAAAAGTGATCTTCTGCAGAAGGATTATATGCAGCAAGCTCCTCAAGCTCTCTTTTCTCCTTACCATGAATAATACCCGTAGCTAAGCCTTCATGCATACCCTTATCAACAGCACGCTCAGTAACCTTTGCCATTTCCGAGGTATATCTGGAGAGTTTAAGCACTTAAACACAACGAGACTCATACCATTCGTCAATAACCAACGACGGCTAGATAATAGCGTAAGGAATCGAGGATAAAACTCCTCATCAGGATGACTAGCCAGGGCATACAAGTCAGCAATGGCCGAATCAACCTTCCGCATAAGCCCGGCCACCTTAACATCCTGAATCTTACAAAATTCCTCCTCTAAAGCAGCAAAGGATGGAGCCCGACTGCAGAGCTCAGAACATGACTCTTCCAAAGCCCGTATCTACAAACAATACAAAGCTATTTTTTTTTAAAAAAAAAGAAGAAGAGGAAACACGGATGCATACCTGCCTGGAAAGACTAGAATTCTGAGAATTAAGAACAATAATCTCATCTCGCAAAGCGGATGACTCAGAATCCTTGGCATCAAGGGATGAGTGAAGGGATGCTATCTCGGCTCGAAGAGAATTTCGCTCTCCCTCAAGCAATGTATTTTGTTCCTTTAGGGATGAAAGCTCAGCAGCAGAAGCTGCTATAGACGCAGTATCAAAAGATGCCTGGGAAGAAATAGCATTAGCAACCTCAGACTTCAAAGTCGAAATTTCCTTATCCTTACTCGACAACAAGGACGATAAGCGTTTCCGCTCCATGACATTATACTCTAAACGCTGACGGACTTCAGAACTAAAGCTCAATTGTCGGGCCACGGCAACATTAAACTCACCTAGGAGGCGCTCATACCCCATATCGCTGATAGAGGAAAAAAAGGCAGGAGGAGGAAACTCGTCTACCATAGAACGACACTCATCAACATCATCAAGAAGGGAACTCTGGGCAACATTCCACTTCGGAATATGAACACTAGACAAAGAACTAGAATCCGGGTCATCAACAGTCCGAATATCCTCAACCGGGACATCAAGACCTGAAAGGTCATCAAGAATCGGATAAACACTAGCAACTGGAGAAAGGCCACCTGGAAGGGAGGAAGGAACATTAACTTGACCCTTCCCCTTCCCAACAGAATAAGCAGCAGTAATGACAGCATCCGTCATAACAGGCACAAGAGAACTACGAATAAGCAAATAAAGAACAAGTAAATAAAAGGAAGAGGCGACAAAAGAATCAAGCAAAATAAAAGCGTAAACAAACAAACCTGGAAGGAGAACCATCAAGATGCAACAAACCAAAACCAGATTCAGTGGGCATTCCTGCTTCATAAAGGGGAGTAATTGATAGTAAAGGAGAAGAAGAAGAAGAAGAATGAGTGGGCAAAGCATTTAAACAACATTCAAGAGATTGTGAACTTTGAGCTAGCAACTTCTTAATAGACTCTGAAGACTTACCACCAGTAGAGGCCCTACTGGAATCGTTAAGGTTGTTCCTCGCCTTCTTAGGGGGGTGAACGAGATTAATACCAACTTTCCTCCTCTTCCTACCAGAACCAGAAGCCACCTCCTCTTCCTACCAGAACCAGAACCTAAATATTCAGGTCACGGAACAACACCATCCGATGGTTGAGAAACCACAATTCCTGAACAAGCAGCTACATGCTCAACTCCACTGTAGGAAGGAGGAACAAAAGGGACAGTACGACCTTCAGTCGATTTTAACAAAGGAACTTCATCATCTTTCCGGGGCCGAATATCAACAAGCAACTCCAAAGGGTTTTTATTCTTAACCAACGACAACAAATCCATAGTTGTAGCAAACAGACGAAAAAGAAGCATAGATCAGCAGAAAATAAAGGAAAAGTAATAAAAGAGAAAAACATAGATATGGTATACCCACCCCGATTCTCTTGATCATAAAACACGGGATAAAAGTCATTGCCCAAAGTGTAATTACGGCTCAACCCAACCAAACAAAGGAAGGGTTCCAGAAACTTAACAAAAGAAGAAGCATTGGTAACATGAGAAGCAACATGTCCAGCATCAAATTCGGTATTCCTAGGAACGACATCCTTTGGAAGACGTCGGCTAACGAAAAAAGGATGAATAGAAGGACAAGAAAATGAGTCAATCCAGAAAAAAGTGATCGTTTCAACTTTTAAGACAATCCAGGGGCTTGATATAGCAAACACCAAAGCTATCAGCACATTTACTAAAAGAAAGCCAGCCAAGACTCCGAGATAAGACATAAACACACCTAAACAAACCAATTGAGGGTTCAATACCAAGGTCAAAACAAAGAATTTCAAATTGAGAAACCTTAGCAGCACCAATAACAGAAAGCTGCGAGATATGAATACGATAGTAGTCAAGAATTGAAAAAAGGAAAGAAGACAAGGGAAGACGGAAATTGGTAAACTCAAAGAAACGGGTGTAGACACCAATCTTCCCATTCGGTGCTTCACGAATACTTTTGTCGGGATCAGGAAATTTTGGATGAACACAGCTCGGAATCGAATAATCGATACAGAAACGGTCAAGTGCCTTCTGTGATAATTTAGACTTAGTAGAAGAAAAAGTACCCATAGCAGAGAAAAAAAAGAAAAAAAGTAATCAACAGCCTAACCTGACAATGGAAGATGGAAAATGGACACAACCAAGAGTAACACCAGATTGAAGAATAGCGTGCGCAAAAAAAGAACAATAAAAAGAAAAGTGGCGAAGGTCAAAATGTGGGGTATTTATACAAACAGAATGACGATTAACCTAGAAAACAATAAGAAAAGACACCCGTCCAAAATACAATCTCATCCAACGGTCATAATCAAAGCCAGAAGGATAAGGATGGTACAAGACCAAGGGCCCACGAAGTCAAATTAACCAAAACATGAAAAGCCGTAAAAATGCCCACGTTGTAAAAAACACTTCCCAAGGAAAGGAAGCATCGAAGGAAAGCTTCATGAATACGGAAGAAAAAACGACTCACAAGATAAAGTCACGTAAATACACTGCATGCGACAAAATCCGCTTGAAGTGCACATACTAGAATGGGGGGACTAGATGGTATAGCAGTCCCTAAAGGAAGAAAAAAAAGTACTTCCGGAAAAGAAAAAACGCATGACAAAATCCTTAGTCAACTCAAGTCTAGTGACATTCACCGCATGCGACAATATCCGAACGCAATGAACATACTAGACTGGGGGGACTTGATGACGTATAGTATGCATAACAGGCCCACTAAGCCCAAAACATACTCTACGTCCACTCTAGGCTCAGGTCCAATGACCACAGACCCTGGAAACCCAATGACTAAGTTGGCTACGGCCTAGGCCTTGGAATGTGCACTAGATGCATAATGGGCTGAACCTCCAACCGTTAGGCCTCTCACATCCGCATCCGTAAATAACACGGAACTCTTGTCCATCAAAGGTCCAGCTCCGGCAACTAACCACTATATGCGATAATCTAGGTAGAACAACTTTCTCTCTCATAATTACACACATGCTATTACTTTCCCTTTCAAGAATGCATACTTACTCTCACGCCGGAGTCTAATCGTGGGGACGGTAAGACTAACGGTTTACCTTTTTTGTGCTGGGATCTCATCCAAATCACTTGAATTAGTACAAGATCAATCCACCTAAGGCTTGCCGGCCCAACCCAGTAAGCTACGTCCAGACTTTTCGTAACCCATCGCACAAATTGTACTAACAATGTGGTAGCAAAATTGTGACAAACCTGTTTGAGCTCAATTTCTAAAGATGAAAATTGTAATCCTAGGAATCAAGGAATGGAAATAACAATGTAGTGAAGATTAAACTTACACAAGAGATTGTTTCCTTGGAGAAGATGATCAATTAACTCCTGTGAACAGTAAATGGGTTTTATGTTCGTGAGTTTTGATAGAGTAAAGTGAAGAGTGGAACTTCCACAGTGATCATTTCTTTCTTATTCTGTCTTCTGTTGCACGGATCCGTTTTATGAGGGATCCATCTAGTTCAAGCACAGGGATCCGGCATATCAGCAAATTGACAGTTTTAGTGATCCTTAATAATTTTGGTTTTGGAGTTCTAATTCTTGGCTAGGGTTGATGTTTATGCTCTATAACTTATGGTTTGGGGTTTTGATGTGTTTTACTAGTCCTATTTGACGAAGTTCCCTTTTTATGAGTAAGTCATAATTCTTTGGGAAGTTTTCAAAGATTATGATAAAATCCCATTTTATCATAATATAAGAAGTCTCACATGGATACTTATTGACATAGATGAAATGTCAATAATCCTTATGTGAGGAGTAATGATCAAGGCTCTCAAATAGCCAAGATATCATTATCACTAGTTTGTAGTTTTGTCAATAGAGATCAACGAAGAATACCATTCTTGATGATGAGTTCAATATAGATAACTACTTTAGTGATTTTTAAGAGAGCGTAATGATACTACTAAACTTAATTATGATTAACCAAAAATGACATTATTGATTCATCTAGAAAATATACAAAAGAAAAAAAAAATTATTTGTAAGTAATTTATTAAAGATCATACCTTTGCTAAATATTCTTTTTAAGGAAAGAAGTATTAGAGAGAAATTCTTCATGATCTTCTTAGGATAACCAAATCCTAGTATGAAGAATTGTCAACAAGGAAAATATTAGAGAGATCTATCATTATCCAACATTACAAAATATGATGATTTTTAAAACGTGATCTTTTGTTTTTAGGGAATTTCCTTCCTTGTAGTTTTCGATCATACATGGATCGTATCAAGTTTTTAAAATTACTATATACTCTTAAGAAACTTGGTAACGAAGCTCTGATGCCAATTGTGGAAAACTAGAAGGGGGGGGGGGTTGAATAGTTTTACCAATTAAAACTTCGTTTTAAGATATTTAGATCGACTTATGTCAATCTATTTAAATGTGTATGTTGGATATTGATAGATAGATATGTAAATATGTAATGAAAAGGTAAAGGGTAAGAATCACAAAACCACGACACGAGTGTTTATAGTGGTTCGGCTACAAGGACACCTTCCTTGCCCTACTCCACTCCCCGAGTCACCTACTCGAGAGTTTGTAATCACTACACAACACAAACTCCTTGTGGCGGAGAAGCCTTCACAACGTCGCCTACTGTTTTTCCGGTACAAGGCTAGACATCGGGTTCTTCCACGAGGTAGAACCACACCTATCACAACGTTGCCTACACTTTATCCGGTACAAGGCTAGATACCGAGTTCCATTACAAAGGGGGAGCTACTACCCAACACTACACAACACCTATCCCAAAGGAGACCCACTCCTTATTACAACATCATCAAGGATATCAATATCCTTGGACACAACCTATCTCTATTTGTACATCGATGCACCATATCGATTGTACACCCTTGGCATCTTTCACTAATGCCTTTGACATGATCTTTTGGCACCTTTCACTAATGCCTTTGACTTGACTCTTTTGGCATCCTTCACTAATGCCTTTGATGCGGACGTTTGGCACCTTTCACTAATGCCTTCGTCTTGATCCTTTTGGCATCCTTCACTAATGCCTTAGACACAACACTTCTAGAGAGGAGGAAAGAACTAGCAACAAGAGAACTTCAGTAGTCTTGATGATGACGAAGCATGGCAACTCATGGACTTGAGCTTGCGCGACTTCAAGAGGTGGTGATCTCGCCTTTAAAAGGAACCTAGAGAATCACACAAAAACAAAAATACATAGAAAGATCCCTTGGATATGAGGTTAGAGAGTTTACAATACTAGGAGAAAATGTGTGTGTGAGAGGTAAGTTACAATGAAGAAATGGCTCACTATATATAGACAAAATATGCTACTGTTCCACGAATCCCACGGATCCCTTACTTGAGAGATCCGTCCAGTGTAAACTGGGGAAACCGTGGGACGCTCCTCTTTGCCCATGGGTTATGGGTCATGGGTCCTATACTTTGGACCATGGGTATCCAAGTAGATACTTTGGACCATGGGTATCCAAGTAGATACAATGTATCCAAGTAGATACAATGAGTTAGCTCCATGGGTCATGGATAATACCCATTATGACTTATGCATGATGTCATGCAATGGGTTATGGGTTATGCATTATGCTCCATGGGTATGGGTCGTGGACTTTGGATTATACCCAACTATATTCAATGTATTAAGTTAATGGATTAAATACTTAAACTTCTACCCATTCTATTACTCATTATAATACATACTAAGTATGTATACATCTACCCAATATGTAAACACTAGTTGTTGTACATATGCGTTACTAAATCATGAAAGCACTATTACTTGTTTAGTGTTTTATATGAAAATGTAAGTGTGTTAGTAAACTATTGGCTCAAACAATTTACGTATTTTATTTGTTTCGTTAAAATGATCTTACGTTTGTTATCGACAAAACACTAGAGGATCGTAAAATATAAATAAACCTTTTTATGGCTTATTTGTATTAACAACACCCTCAGAGTATAACTACTCTGAGTCCTTAAGATCTCCATACCAAGTACAATTTACTTTGTTTCATCCAGCAAACACTTGGTAACACAGATCTCAGCCTTGCTTTCGCAAGTAAACCCCATATAATCTCTATAGAGGAATAAATATATGAACATACCTAGTGCATATTTCCAGTAATATATTTTACTGTCATCAATACTTTGCCGAAAATTGTTGTTGAGCATACACATACTAGACCTGTTATCCATATTTTGTTTCATTACAACCATCTACTTAGAAATTACCTCACAAGCAAGTGCATCCCTAAAAGTCAATGACTCGTGTGCATATTCTTCTATCACTACAGCAACTCCTAAAGCAAACCATATTACTGTCACCTCTATACCTTTCAGCAACATTACCATCTTGACCAGGTACTTCAGTTTTCATAATGTTTGCCCCGACCTTTGCACCAAGGTGTACATGTTTATCTACCAAGCAATCTGTGTTTATTTTTTCTTCAAGTTGTTTAACCTCCAACTTTCTTTGAGCCACTGCAGCATGATCGTTACCCTCCTGAATTACCCCAGCTTCACGATTTTCCTTAGCTCCCTACAGTTCCACCTCAAACCAAACACGCTTTTGAACATGTACTCCATGGACCCTTGTTTTAACACCAAGACCAAGTTGCTCGAACCTAACTTGTTTTGAACCTCCATGTTTTTAAATAATATTCCCATCGAGATTTTCAAAGTTTAACCTAGTATTTATATTAGCCATTCTTTCTTTAACCTTGCTACAAACATTGTTAAGTTGCTTTTTAACCAACTTTACCAACAAGTCTCATAAGTCGTGCGCTATATTCTTTAAGTATTGATTTTTCTTTACTCTTCAATCTACTCACCCCCAGTAGAAAACCTTAAAAAATCGACTAACCCGAGAGCTACTTACGAAAAACACTTTGATGTAAATCTATTGTCGATTAAACCCTAGAAAACTTGAAACTTAAAACTTAAGTAACAAAATAGTCGAAAAAACCTTTGATGATAAAAAAAACCTAACCAAAAAACCTATAACAAAATCGATCAAAGAAAACCCTTTGATGATACCCTTGCTTAAATCGATCGAACTTCACAACCCAGTAACCTTCTTTAAACTAAAACCTTGAAGTTGAAAATCTTGCAAAACCATATCACCTTTGAAGCTCAAAACTGAAACTTCAAGAACCTTGTGACAAAAGAAAATGATTTCCTATAACCCTAGGAGAATTGATCCACCTCCTTGCAAGACAACTTCAAGAACCTTGTTGCCCAAGTAATCTTGATAAGGATTTAAAAAGTACACTTTTGAGGGGTCATTTAAGCCCTTAATTGATCACTTTTGTATCCGTTACTACTTAATTTCGTTCTTTTCACTTTTTAGGTCTCTTGAAGGCAAATTGCTGGAATGACACTTATTCGGACGAAAAGGCGCGAATATACGAAGAAAATGGCCAAAGTCAAGAATCGAGACACTCAATCTGCTGGAACTAAAGGGGACGGCGTCACAGCTTAATAGCGACGCCGTCGCGGCACACCTTGAGACGACTCAGAGAGCAAATTGCTATTTTTCACGTGACGGCATCAGGTTTAAATGAGTAGGGCGTCACAACTCAGACGGCCTAGATTTGGATCCCGACGGCGTCACAAGCATAAGGTGACGCCGTCACAGAGTTGATGTGGCCAAGACGAAAACTTAATGGCGGCGACCCGAAGGCGTCACAATTAAAAAGTGACGCCGTCGCATATTGTAACTCTATATATAGAATTCGAATTTTCAGTATTTTGGAGAGGTTGTTTTGTGGAGTAAAACCTAAACTGAACATAGGCTGTCTTGGGCAGTATCTTAGGGTTCCATACCCTATTTTACAACAAGATAAGTGATTTACTTCATTAATTCAATTATTTCTTCAATTGTTTGTGTGTATGCTTGCATGTTTTCCATGTCCGGCTAATTTACTTGTGTGTTTGTTTAGATCAATGAAACCTAGGTATTGAATATTGATTGTTTGTCTCTTATCTTAATTGTGATTGACCTAGTTTTGCGATAGGTCATTCGTTGTGTTTTTAATGCTTGAGTAATCTTTGTGAACATTAGTTTATAATCACCTAGCGTTATTGTAGTCTAAACATCCAAAGATAACCTTAGAGTTAGTTTATGAATCTGATAAGGTTTTAAAAGGTACCTTTTTGAGGGGTCGTTTAAGCCCTTATTTGATCACTTTTGTATCCGTTATTGCTTAATATCGTTCCTTTTCACTTTTTAGGTCTCTTGAAGGCAAAATGCTAGAATGGCACTTATTTGGACGAAAAGGCGCGAATATATGAAGAAAATGGCCAAAGTCAGAATCGAGACACTCAAAGCTGCTGAAAACATAAGGGGACGGCGTCACTGCTTAACTGCGACGCCGTCGGAGGATTTTGTGATGGGACAGAAGCCAAAACTCCTATTTTCAAGTGACGACGTCAAGTTATAAAAGAGTAGGCCGTCACAACTCAGACGGCCTAGATGCAATCCAGACGGCGTCAGAAGCTGAAGAGGACGGCGTCACAAGCATAAGGTGACGCCGTCGCAAGTCTAACGTGGCCAAGACGAAACCCTAATGACGGCGTCACAAAACATGGTGACGCCGTCGCATGTGTAATCTTATATATAGAATCCGAATTTTTCAGTATTAGTGTGTAGTCTTTTGGAGTAAAAACCTAAACCGAACCAAGGCTGTCTTGTACAGTATTTTAGGGTTCTAAACCCTATCTTACACCAAGATAAGTGTTTTACTTCATTAATTCAATTATGTCTTTGATTATTTGTGTGTATGCTTGCATGTTCTCCATGTCCGGCTAATTTACTTGTGTGTTTGCTTAGGGAATATGAAACTTAATTATTGAATATTGATTGGTTGTCTCTTATCTTAGTTGATTAATGATCTAGTAATGCGATAGGTCATTCGTTGTGTACTTAATGCTTGATTAAATCTTTGTGAACCTTAGAATATAACTCCTTGAGTAGTTGTAAGCTAAACCATCCAAAGAGTGCCTTAGAGTAAGAGTTTATTATCCCTAGTGGGTTTTGTAGACGAGACCCTTTGGTAAGTTCAAAGAGTTAGGGAGAAACGCATACCCTACAACCTTAGACACACAACGCAACTAAGAATAAGGACGTGACAATTCAACCACCAATAGGAGATAATTAAGGAGTAGTAAAACCTAAGTAAACACATCTTTAAACTATCATACGAGCACACAATAATTAGACATAGACTACATACACCTTAGATTAGATAATTAGATAAGAAGAGTAATCGGTAGCAATACCAACCCCCCAAATTCAAACCCCGAGATTCGTACCTTTCCTTTCCTTAAAAATATAAAATGATAAAAAAATAATCTTCCTCAACCCCAACCTTAGCGTAGTAACTTCTCACTAGCATTCCTATTCCCCTAGAGAACGATATCAATACCCGTGGCTTACCCTAATACTACACTACAACGATTAGGTTCACTGCCTAGGGTGTTGAAAAACTTGCTCGACGAAAAGGAAGTTCCTTTGACCCCGAACGACGCGTGTAGCGTTATCAAGTTTTTGGCGCCGCTGCCGGGGAATAGAATAGCTAGTTAGTAGTCCACCTCGTTTAGGTTTCTTTACTTTATTCCTATCAAGTAAATTTTTCTTATTTTTAGCTTTCTCTTAGTCTATCCCCCTTCTTCGTGACCTTTGTTCGTAACCCCATCACTTTTCATCATGGAAGGTGATAACCAACCACCACTCGATAACCCAACACCAAATAAATCACTGTCACTCAAAACCCGAACCAATGACCAACACAACCGCCGAAGCCGTTATGTGAGTAGAAACACCGACCTTCAGGATTTACAGAAAATATTCGATAGTACAATTAGGGAAGCTGTTGAGAAAGTAGTCAGCGCCTCTGTAGTTGGCTCTATGATCAACAGTAATTCAGAAGATGGCATAATGAACAAAAATGTGAATGTGGAAGATAGTGCTTACTTCAATCTTTACCCCACTAAGGAAGAGGTTGCTTACCATCAATACATAATCGATAATCCACGATCACCTATCATTAGGATATGCCCAAAGATTAGGAGAGGAAATCCCTGGAACCAAAAAATCCCTTGTATGATCAGATATAGGAGTGTCGACCACGCTTACATAGATACGGAATATCCCATTAATGTGATGTCATCTGCTGTCTACAATGACATTATGAATGAGCGACTTAATATTAGGAGAGACCCTAAGTATCCAGGTGGAGTTTGCAACTTTGTGGGAAGAGTCAAGGATGTGCATGTCTTTATAGGAAATTTCACCTACCTAGTTGATTTTATGGTCCTAGAAGATGTAGGATGCGTCATTGACTATAGCTTATCCCAAGTAGTGCTAGGGAAACCGTTTGTTGAAACATCTAAAATGAGCCATAACAAGCATGATGGAACGGTTAGGTTTAAGGAAGGAACCGATGAGATCACTTATAGGATGTCTTGGAAAACAAATGAATATGGCCACCTGCCCATTTATGAACGGGACAACATCAAAGCTTTTGAGGACAAAAGCAAAGACGATGTTGAAAAAGGTTATAAATTTATGTGGGAAAGAAGGAGGCATTATTATAAGGATTGCTTGACCCTAGGGCCTAGGTATAGAGTCGATGAAAATTTTGTCAACATGATAGAATTCTCATTGAGAATGCAAAGCGAGGCAACGTAGGAGCACGACTACGAGTCTAGTTACAAGACTCTTAAATAAAGTGATATGTGTCTAAATACACATATATTTTATATTGTTTAAACCCACAAAAACAGCCAAAAACACACAAATGACTTTATAAATGTTACAAATATCATGAAAATGTGTTTTTATGTGAATCAGGTACAAAAAGAGTTGAAACAGTTTGATTCTGCTGATAATGATGGTTTCTGCTGAAGCCTATTGTGATTCTGCCGAATCAATGGTTTCTGCCGAAGATATAATGCGCTGATGGTTTCTGCTGAAGGCATACGTTTCAGCAGATACTTCCACTAAAATATCTGGTCCCTAAATAATATCTGGTCAAAACCACTCCTCCACCTTGCCTGGTTTTTGCCACCTGCTACCACCTTTTTCTCCACCATCCTTTCACCTATACCAGCCCACAATCAATAAATGCATTCTCACCACAAACACTTCACCTCACCTCACATACCCTGTTTTTGCTATCAACTCTACCACTTGACCTCTAAACCCACCAAACATGTCCCCTCCACCTCTACAAGTGAACAAGAAGCATTAATTGTTGCAGAACTGCCTCAATCTACTAGTATTACTTTTGGCGCCAAAAGTGAATTCAAAGGCTAGGATCATCTCTGCTCAATCAATGGTCAAAAATTAAAGTGGGATTTTACGAGGAAGATGGTGGGAACTCAAATGACTATAAATACCAGAGGAGAGGCAAGAGAAGAAGTTACTTTTGGGCTAGCCATTGGTCGTGTAGTATAAAATTTAAATGCTTTCTTTAGATTAAATACCTTTGGATTAGCCTAGGTCACGTAGTTAATTTAGTTTACTGCTTTCTTTAATTTCAAGTCATTTTATTGCTTTCAATGTTGTATTTTCATCAAATTAGTGTAATGAAACTTTATTTTCAGTTCAATTTCAAGTATCATTTCAGTTTCAAGTTTTTGCTTAATTACCTTTAATTTTCATGTCATTTCAATTTCATGTTATGAAGTTGTTTAATGGACTCTTTAAGCTCATATAAGCTCCTGACAAAAGTTTTAAAGCTTTTAGAAACCTTAAAACAAGTTTAGTCTTTAAAATTCAGAAAAACACTAAAAAATCAAGAAAAACAATGAAAATCCAAAAATCATAAAGTGATCTTGGTGAAACTGCATGGAGCAAGGTTAATTGTGGATTGCCTTTGGTTTAGAAGCTTTGTGGAAAGCCTTAGGATGTGTTCTGTGGCCATGGTTCTCAGTTTTCAGCAGGATTCACTTGTAAGCCCTTTTTATCATATTTTGCAATTTGCTGTTTCAGTCCTTTTCATGCTTTAATTCTTATGTTTTCTTGTTTCTTTGTTGTTATTTAGTGTTATTATAGCGTAATCTTAGGTTGTTATGTTTTGGATTTGATTGTGGTTTGATTTGGCATTTGGACTGTCAATATGCTAGTTTTTGACAATCCTAGGTTTGAACATTTGTGACTACTTGTTTATGCTTAAAAGGGTCTGATTTGACACATTGTGACCCCTGGATTTGATGAAATTGGTTTACATAGTCTTATGCTTTGAAAAACCTCAAAACAGTCCATTTAAAGGTTGTTTGGATTTGATAATGAAACTGTGTTTAGGGTTGTGTTTGTGGTTGCTCTTGTTTGATGTACTCTCTATATGGCCTAAGTAACTCAGTGAAATACTAACCAAAGGGTGTAGCATGGTAGAAAGTCAATTTGACACTTGACAATCTCATTATGAGCACTGTGAGGTTGTTAGATCCTAGAATCTTGCATACTTGTTTAAATCTTGTTTATCTTTGTTTCTTTCCTGTTCTTATAGCTTATTATAACTTAATTAATCAGTAGTTTAAGTTCTTAATTCATATTAGTCAACTTATGTGTTTTAAGTAAAAGTCAAATTTTTAGTTTTCTTGTTTTTGATTTGATTGTTTATTTTTCCTGTGTCTTTGTCATTTAATTTCATAATCTGTGCTTTTAGGATATTGTAGCTTTGTTGCTAATCTTGTTTAGTGCATTTTTGTTTATTTTTGTTTTCCATGTTTAACTGCTTATTTTATAGCTTTTTATAGTTTGTTTTGCCCTGTGCACAAGTTTAGTTGTTAAGTTCATAAGCTTTAGAAGCTTTATGACTTAGCCCTAGCTTGTGCACTTGACTGCTTTGTGTTGCGTGTGTGGCTTATTTGTTATGTTTATGCTTGCTTTTACATTTGTAGCTAATTAGATAGCTTTTTCACCCCTTATTTTGTTCCAACTAAACTCCTTTCACTGAAGCAAACAGTGGAGGTTGAGTGATTCTCTTAAGCTTATGGAAAGTTCCTCATTGAACTTGAGCTTGTGATCTTTGGCTTCATGTGAGGCTAACCAATCATACTCAGTGTTTCAGTGTTTGTTGAGCTCTCATAAGCTCATTTGATAAGTTAATTTAGAGCTTGTTGTTTGCCCATTCTCAACAGTTTACTGAGAACTCAGTGAACTTACACCATTACCAACAGCTCTAAAAAGCTCCTTAGTGATCATAAGCTTGTGAGATTTAGTTCCCTGTGGAGCTTATCTGCCCAACTTTAAGATCATATGCTTAATTTTCCCATTGTAGCCTATTTACTAGGGCTGCAAGT
Source organism: Chrysanthemum seticuspe (assembly GCA_019973895.1). NCBI lineage: Eukaryota > Viridiplantae > Streptophyta > Magnoliopsida > Asterales > Asteraceae > Chrysanthemum > Chrysanthemum seticuspe. The sequence goes on along the minus strand of BPTQ01000006.1, from coordinate 270,832,200 downwards.
AGCTTATACTTATTAGCAGTACCTTGCAATGGTTCAGCAGTATTCTGGATTCTGCTGAATTGCTTATTAGCTTATTACAAGCTTATTTGATGAAATCCAGTACACATGCTTGTTTATACTTGTTCATATCACTTGTACTTATATTACTTTTCCTTTTATTTCCTGTGTGGAGCTTATACCAGGCTTATTCAAGCCTTCACTCCATCCAAGTTAAGCTCAAAAAGCTTAACTGTCTAAACCTTAAGCTCACACTACCACAATCCATTTTATTGTTTATATTTATCCATTGGACTTGTGTTTATCTTATTTTATCTTTTGTTTCCTGTTTATAGCTTTTTCCAAGCTTATTTCAAGCTTAAACTCCACTATGAAGCCAAAAGCTTAACTGTTGGACTCATAAGCCCACAATTTGCTTATTTTTAGGTTTGTAAGTTTTGTTTTCATTAAACTTGTTCATATTCAGTACATATTGATTTTTCAGATTCTTTATTTTATTTATTTAAGATAATTTTAGATTTTCTTATTATTTAATTCATTATTAAATACATTTAATTCATTTTTAATTTATATTAATTAATTTAATAGTGTAAAAACTTATTTTCCAATAATATCTTTTACGTTTTTAGGTTCCTGATTGCACGTTTTTAACGACATAGCTGTGACAGAGCTATTACTATTCACATTCCTAGTGTTAGTCAATCATATTACTGTTTTTTGTATATTCAATATCATTTTAGCACACACAGTCGTTCTACAGTGTTCACACCTCGTTGGGACTTAACGACCCGGGGATATAATTCTATACTCCCATGGATTTTAATTGTCTTTGGTCCTAGATTAGTTTGACTTTTATGGTTGACCAATCAAATGGTGGACTAATATAAAGATGACTAGTTTAGGACGAATCAAATTTTGGCGCCGCTGCCGGGGAGGTGTGCTGCGTAACGTACTTGTGTTTTGTTGAAATATCTATCCCTTGTATTTATATTATACATAATATCATATTTCATTTCCAAAAACAATATAAAACACAAAAATATTTTTTCTTTTGTTTCTATATATATAAAAGATAAAAATACAAAAACATTTTCACTTTTCTGTTTATATTATAAAATCAAAAACCAAAAATATTCTCCTTACCTTCCTATTCATAATTCTGTGAGTGGTGACCCCACTCCAATTTCTCATCCAGTCATTTCCCCATGAACCATTTAATTCGGGGTCGAGTCAAGCTAGCGACTCGGTAATCAAAAACAGTAGTTAAACATGGGTTTTCACCCGTGTGTACCACCCTAGTGTGGGGGAGATGCCCCACATGTTGTATATAGATCTAAAAAATGAATGAAAATTGTAAATATTCAAAAAAAAAAAAAAAAAAAAAAAAAATTGTTGTGTTTCTACACTTGGCTAGAAATGTTATCTTTTTACGTTCAAGGATTCGGCATAATAACCGGAACTTTGAATATTGAGGACAATATTCATTTCTAAGTGTGGGGGGAAATTCTGGCGAATTTGATCATAAATGTACCCTTTTAGTCCCTTTTTCCCCCAAAATGGCCAAATTTTTAAAAAACAAAATTAGTGGAAGTACTATGTACTAAACACAATAAATGGTAATCAGTCCACCATGTCTAACCCACATAAGGATTGGCTAATCCAGGAGCAAACGACTCTTGGTAAAGATATCTCAAATCCGTTTATGGCTTGCAATTTGCCCAAAATTGTATGGTGTTCAGCTCACCATATCTTTAATTAGTGAAGAGTTGGCTAGCCCGCAAGTTTATGGCTTGTGGTAAAGGCAGTTGGAAAACCATAATTGGTAATCGACTCACCAAAGATAATATTGATAATTTATCTAAGAGTTGGCTAGTCCAGAAGCAAACGGTTTCTGGTAAAGACAAATCAAAACCGTTTACAGCTTATGATTTGCTCAAAATCATTTGGTTATCGTTGTACCAAGGTTCTTACTTGAACTGAAACAATTGGCTACTCCAGAAGTGATGGCTTTTGGTAAAGAGTTCTTTAAAATCCATTAAAACTTCATAAATATTGCTAGGGACTAGCAATAGTTTACTGTGGGGGATTTGATATGTGTCTAAATACACATATATTTTATATTGTTTAAACCCACAAAAACAGCCAAAACACACAAATGACTTTATAAATGTTACAAATATCATGAAAATATGTTTTTATGTGAATCAGGTACAAAAAGAGTTGAAACAGTTTGATTCTGCTGATAATGATGGTTTCTGCTGAAGCCTATTGTGATTCTGCCGAATCAATGGTTTCTGCCGAAGATATAATGCGCTGATGGTTTCTGCTGAAGGCATACGTTTCAGCAGATACTTCCACTAAAATATCTGGTCCCTAAATAATATCTGGTCAAAACCACTCCTCCACCTTGCCTGGTTTTTGCCACCTGCTACCACCTTTTTCTCCACCATCCTTTCACCTATACCAGCCCACAATCAATAAATGCATTCTCACCACAAACACTTCACCTCACCTCACATACCCTGTTTTTGCTATCAACTCTACCACTTGACCTCTAAACCCACCAAACATGTCCCCTCCACCTCTACAAGTGAACAAGAAGCATTAATTGTTGCAGAACTGCCTCAATCTACTAGTATTACTTTTGGCGCCAAAAGTGAATTCAAAGGCTAGGATCATCTCTGCTCAATCAATGGTCAAAAATTAAAGTGGGATTTTACGAGGAAGATGGTGGGAACTCAAATGACTATAAATACCAGAGGAGAGGCAAGAGAAGAAGTTACTTTTGGGCTAGCCATTGGTCGTGTAGTATAAAATTTAAATGCTTTCTTTAGATTAAATACCTTTGGATTAGCCTAGGTCACGTAGTTAATTTAGTTTACTGCTTTCTTTAATTTCAAGTCATTTTATTGCTTTCAATGTTGTATTTTCATCAAATTAGTGTAATGAAACTTTATTTTCAGTTCAATTTCAAGTATCATTTCAGTTTCAAGTTTTTGCTTAATTACCTTTAATTTTCATGTCATTTCAATTTCATGTTATGAAGTTGTTTAATGGACTCTTTAAGCTCATATAAGCTCCTGACAAAAGTTTTAAAGCTTTTAGAAACCTTAAAACAAGTTTAGTCTTTAAAATTCAGAAAAACACTAAAAAATCAAGAAAAACAATGAAAATCCAAAAATCATAAAGTGATCTTGGTGAAACTGCATGGAGCAAGGTTAATTGTGGATTGCCTTTGGTTTAGAAGCTTTGTGGAAAGCCTTAGGATGTGTTCTGTGGCCATGGTTCTCAGTTTTCAGCAGGATTCACTTGTAAGCCCTTTTTATCATATTTTGCAATTTGCTGTTTCAGTCCTTTTCATGCTTTAATTCTTATGTTTTCTTGTTTCTTTGTTGTTATTTAGTGTTATTATAGCGTAATCTTAGGTTGTTATGTTTTGGATTTGATTGTGGTTTGATTTGGCATTTGGACTGTCAATATGCTAGTTTTTGACAATCCTAGGTTTGAACATTTGTGACTACTTGTTTATGCTTAAAAGGGTCTGATTTGACACATTGTGACCCCTGGATTTGATGAAATTGGTTTACATAGTCTTATGCTTTGAAAAACCTCAAAACAGTCCATTTAAAGGTTGTTTGGATTGATAATGAAACTGTGTTTAGGGTTGTGTTTGTGGTTGCTCTTGTTTGATGTACTCTCTATATGGCCTAAGTAACTCAGTGAAATACTAACCAAAGGGTGTAGCATGGTAGAAAGTCAATTTGACACTTGACAATCTCATTATGAGCACTGTGAGGTTGTTAGATCCTAGAATCTTGCATACTTGTTTAAATCTTGTTTATCTTTGTTTCTTTCCTGTTCTTATAGCTTATTATAACTTAATTAATCAGTAGTTTAAGTTCTTAATTCATATTAGTCAACTTATGTGTTTTAAGTAAAAGTCAAATTTTTAGTTTTCTTGTTTTTGATTTGATTGTTTATTTTTCCTGTGTCTTTGTCATTTAATTTCATAATCTGTGCTTTTAGGATATTGTAGCTTTGTTGCTAATCTTGTTTAGTGCATTTTTGTTTATTTTTGTTTTCCATGTTTAACTGCTTATTTTATAGCTTTTTATAGTTTGTTTTGCCCTGTGCACAAGTTTAGTTGTTAAGTTCATAAGCTTGTAGAAGCTTTATGACTTAGCCCTAGCTTGTGCACTTGACTGCTTTGTGTTGCGTGTGTGGCTTATTTGTTATGTTTATGCTTGCTTTTACATTTGTAGCTAATTAGATAGCTTTTTCACCCCTTATTTTGTTCCAACTAAACTCCTTCCACTGAAGCAAACAGTGGAGGTTGAGTGATTCTCTTAAGCTTATGGAAAGTTCCTCATTGAACTTGAGCTTGTGATCTTTGGCTTCATGTGAGGCTAACCAATCATACTCAGTGTTTCAGTGTTTGTTGAGCTCTCATAAGCTCATTTGATAAGTTAATTTAGAGCTTGTTGTTTGCCCATTCTCAACAGTTTACTGAGAACTCAGTGAACTTACACCATTACCAACAGCTCTAAAAAGCTCCTTAGTGATCATAAGCTTGTGAGATTTAGTTCCCTGTGGAGCTTATCTGCCCAACTTTAAGATCCTATGCTTAATTTTCCCATTGTAGCCTATTTACTAGGGCTGCAAGTAGCTTATACTTATTAGCAGTACCTTGCAATGGTTCAGCAGTATTCTGGATTCTGCTGAATTGCTTATTAGCTTATTACAAGCTTATTTGATGAAATCCAGTACACATGCTTGTTTATACTTGTTCATATCACTTGTACTTATATTACTTTTCCTTTTATTTCCTGTGTGGAGCTTATACCAGGCTTATTCAAGCCTTCACTCCATCCAAGTTAAGCTCAAAAAGCTTAACTGTCTAAACCTTAAGCTCACACTACCACAGTCCATTTTATTGTTTATATTTATCCATTGGACTTGTGTTTATCTTATTTTATCTTTTGTTTCCTGTTTATAGCTTTTTCCAAGCTTATTTCAAGCTTAAACTCCACTATGAAGCCAAAAGCTTAACTGTTGGACTCATAAGCCCACAATTTGCTTATTTTTAGGTTTGTAAGTTTTGTTTTCATTAAACTTGTTCATATTCAGTACATATTGATTTTTCAGATTTTTCAGATTCTTTATTTTATTTATTTAAGATAATTTTAGATTTTCTTATTATTTAATTCATTATTAAATACATTTAATTCATTTTTAATTTATATTAATTAATTTAATAGTGTAAAAACTTATTTTCCAATAATATCTTTTACGTTTTTAGGTTCCTGATTGCACGTTTTTAACGACATAGCTGTGACAGAGCTATTACTATTCACATTCCTAGTGTTAGTCAATCAGATTACTTTTTTTGTATATTCAATATCATTTTAGCACACACAGTCGTTCTACAGTGTTCACACCTCGTTGGGACTTAACGACCCGGGGATATAATTCTATACTCCCATGGATTTTAATTGTCTCTGGTCCTAGATTAGTTTGACTTTTATGGTTGACCAATCAAATGGTGGACTAATATAAAGATGACTAGTTTAGGACGAATCATAAAGAAAAGCGCTTCGTGGGAGGCAACTCATGCTTAATTGTTTGCTTGTTAGTGTCATATGTCTTTTATTGATTGTTTATTCTCATGTTTAAATTTGTAAAAATGCTTTATTTTGTTTTTAACCTCGTCTTAATTGCATATAAAGGTATTTTACATAAGGGATAAGTGTAGGGAGGATTACACACGTTTTCAAAAGAAACGTAAACATGAGAATAACAATTCACTAAAAGATATAGTTGTGTGTTTGTTCGAGTCAAATGCTTGTATCGAGTCATAATGGATGTTTTGCAGAAATTTTTCCAGATTCTAAAGATGTAAATTTTCCAGAATTTTTTCCCAGAAAATCGCAGACTAGTTTTTGTCAGGATAACCTGACGGCGTTAGGAAGGAGTAAAAACAGCAGATTACTTTTTTCTCGTTTTCTGAGCTACTTATAAATTTTTGGAATTTTCCAGGTCTTAATTTTCCAGAAATTCTGTAAACATCCATTCCACAAGCATTATATCCTAGTTTAAATCGAGTCTTATATATATTATTACCGCCGATTTTACGCGAAGGTTTCGTTTGTTTTCTTCAAGTGTGCAGGTTTAATTTATCAAGAAGAAGTTACATAAGATTGGAAGGAGCTTTTCACGAATAAATTTTTCTTGGAAAGGATTTAACCACTACTTCACACACGGATCCTACCGAGCTAATCAGGGGAGTACTAGTTTCTTTCGTTTTTAATTACCTTCCAATTATCATAACTTTGATACTTTCGGGGAACATTGGGGACAATGTTCAGTTTAAGTATAGGGAGGGAAAATAAAACGGGAACTTTGAAACTATGCTTATCCTTGATTATTTGCTTTGTCCAATTGTATTTGTGTAATAAACCATGAGAAAATGTCGGTTAGGGTAATTTTGGCACCAAATTTAAAATTTTTCATGACATATAGGAGTGGGCCATTAGTCTTAACAAAAGCGTCTCACGGATAGGAAGTTGCATGACTAGCACAAAAAACCCTTTACCACCTAAATTCCACCCAAAATGTGAGGATCGCCCTTAGATTAGTAGGAATTAAAAGCATTCATTTTTAATGCTTAGAGTGTGAACCGGTAGTATAATAGATTCTAGAACTTGTTTTGTGATGCATTCCGAGATCGCAAGTAAGACTACACTTGTGTAGTTAGGAATAACTAAATGATAAGAGGCACTAGGATAACCCTTGTTTGATACCCGTAATATAATTACTTCTTCCACATCGGTTGAGTAATTCCCCCACACCCTTTTCGTTGTACTCATTTTTAGTACACGATACCCCTAGTTAACCCCTCTGAGCCTATCCTTTTCGCGGTTCTCGTGATGTTTCGGTTTTTTCCGGAATATCAATGAAGAGCATTGTTTACATCCCACCCCCAAATATACACCCAAATCGCCTTAGCCTACCCTGTATGCACTCACTTTTAGTGCATTATTGTTATCACCCTAAACCCTTAGTTCAATTATCTGGTTGCTTGCATGAGTTGCTAAGTCGAGTCATATCCTTTGTATACAGTTTTGGGACGATTGGGATTCATGGGAAAAGTTAAAGTTTATGAAATGACGGGAAGGGAACGTTAAATTCAAATTCCCTTTGTTTGGATAATAATGTACCCCAAGTGTTTTGATCTTTTCAATTCGGGTCAAATTAGTGTTAGAGTAATAAAAACTCAAGTGTAGGGATGTGCCTATAAATCCCTATCATTTTGATGTTACCGTAGAGGATGGTAGAGTAAAAATGTATGAAAAAAAAATCAAAAAAAAAGAGAAAAAGAGAAAGAAAAAATATATATATATAGTGAAAAAAAAAAAAAAAAAAAAAAAAAAAAAAAAAAAAAAAAAACATACGGGCTACCATCCTACATTTATCCTTTAAATTTATGTTTGTTTATTTCAGTTAGCTAGAGTTTAGAGTGTCGAGTCTTGGCTTAGCAACGCCATTCTTCGTATGCTTGTAACATAAAGATTTTTGACTTGCCACCACTAAATATCCTATCCCACCAAACCCTTTGTTTCCCTACCGTAAGCCTAACGTAACAACCCTTTTAAGACCTCTTTGATAGTCTTTCCTAGGTGCTTACGCCAAAGCGATGGAGGTTTGATCTATTCTCAAGCCTATGGCAATCTATGTACTAGGACCGGTTAATGAGTGTTTATCTTCCATTTCCAATTTGTTATATTTCATATACACCCGAGAGAGATGTGAGTATCCATGTGAGGTGCTAGTATGTGATTTCCGTGCTTGTTATGACTTTTGCGGGGCTTATATGTGTTGTGGACCATTTTAAACCAATGCTTCATGACCCCTAACTTATAAATTAATTGGCTAAAAGCACATTTGCTTGAGGACAAGCAAATACCAAGTGTAGGGATATTTGATAAGGTTTTAAAAGGTACCTTTTTGAGGGATCGTTTAAGCGCTTATTTGATCACCTTTGTATCCGTTATTGCTTAATATCGTTCCTTTTCACTTTTTGGGTCTCTTGAAGGCAAAATGCTGGAATGGCACTTATTTGGACGAAAAGGCGCGAATATATGAAGAAAATGGCCAAAGTCAGAATCGAGACACTCAAAGCTGCTGAAAACATAAGGGGACGGCGTCACTGCTTAACTGCGACGCCGTCGGAGGATTTTGTGACGGGACAGAAGCCAAAACTCCTATTTTCAAGTGACGACATCAAGTTATAAAAGAGTAGGCCGTCGCAACTCAGACGGCCTAGATGCAATCCAGACGGCGTCAGAAGCTGAAGAGGACGGTGTCACAAGCATAAGGTGACGCCGTCGCAAGTCTAACGTGGCCAAGACGAAACCCTAATGACGGCGACACGACGGCGTCACAAAACATAAGGTGACGCCGTCGCATGTGTAATCTTATATATAGAATCCGAATTTTTCAGTATTAGTGTGTAGTCTTTTGGAGTAAAAACCTAAACCAAACCAAGGCTGTCTTGTACAGTATTTTAGGGTTCTAAACCCTATCTTACACCAAGATAAGTGTTTTACTTCATTAATTCAACTATGTCTTTGATTATTTGTGTGTATGCTTGCATGTTCTCCATGTCCGGCTAATTTACTTGTGTGTTTGCTTAGGGAATATGAAACTTAATTATTGAATATTGATTGGTTGTCTCTTATCTTAGTTGATTAATGATCTAGTAATGCGATAGGTCATTCGTTGTGTACTTAATGCTTGATTAAATCTTTGTGAACCTTAGAATATAACTCCTTGAGTAGTTGTAAGCTAAACCATCCAAAGAGTGCCTTAGAGTAAGAGTTTATTATCCCTATTGGGTTTTGTAGACGAGACCCTTTGGTAAGTTCAAAGAGTTAGGGAGAAACGCATACCCTACAACCTTAGACACACAACGCAACTAAGAATAAGGACGTGACAATTCAACCACCAATAGGAGATAATTAAGGAGTAGTAAAACCTAAGTAAACACATCTTTAACCTATCATACGAGCACACAATAATTAGACATAGACTACATACACCTTAGATTAGATAATTAGATAAGTAGAGTAATTGGTAGCAATACCAACCCCCCAAATTCAAACCCCGAGATTCGTACCTTTCTTTTCCTTAAAAATATAAAAAGATAAAAAAATAATCTTCCTCAACCCCAACCTTAGCGTAGTAACTTCTCACTAGCATTCCTATTCCCCTAGAGAACGATATCAATGCCCGTGGCTTACCCTAATACTACACTACAACGATTAGGTTCACTGCTTAGGGTGTTGAAAAACTTGCTCGACGAAAAGGAAGTTCCTTTGACCCCGAACAACGCGTGTAGCGTTATCAGAATCCTAGAGATTTCGTAGGCGATAACCTTAAGGTAGTGTCAAAGATTTAGGGAAAAACGCATACCCTACGACCTTAGAAGACACAACGTGTTAAGAATAAGGACGTGACAATTCAACCATCAATAGGAGATAACTAGGGAGTAATAGCATCTAAGTAAACACATCTTTAAATCATCATAAGAGCACACAACAATAGACATAGAGTACACTCATCTTAGTTTAGATAATTAGATAAGTAGAGTAATCGTGTTTGGATCGAATATATGGTTGATTTGGTGAATCGGGAGGTCTTGCAAGATGGAAGAACACCATCTTCAAGTTAGAGAGATAAAGTTGAGAGAGAACGTAAAATACTATGTGTTTATTATTATGGAAAAGGAAATTACACATACTAGTCTCACCCCTCCATGGAAGTATGGAGGGGTATATATACCCAAACACATACAACAGTGGGAAATTGACATAACAAGCCCATGTGTTTAAGGTAACAAAGATAGAAAATGTAATCCCGTCAATGTCATTCCATTTACGAGTTAGGAGCGATTCCAACAATCTTCCCCCAATGGGACGACATAAGGGATTACAGTAAAACCTCTATAAATTAATAGTGTTGGGACCAGGATATTTTATTAATTTAGCGAGATATTATTATATCGATAAATTAATAGTTTATTAATTTAAAAAGGTTTTATGTATTACAATTAAATTTTCAAGTCTAATATACTAGCTAGTTACAATGTATACTCATTAGAGATGAAATAAATTTGAAAAACAAGTTCCAATTTTATGAATTCACATTCACACTTTAGGAAAATAAAATTAACACTTTTTGTTGCAATACGAGAAGACAACGCACCAACTCTTTAGTGCAATAAGGAGATTTTAAGATAAACTCAATATATATAGATTTGAGGTTCAACAAATAACAAGTGACTATTGATTCATTTTTTACTAAACAATCTTAGGATTTTGAAGTATATCACACACACACACACAAACATATATACATATATATGAAATTTTTAGTAATTATTAATTTATAGTTTCATTGGGACTAATATATATACATTTGGGTTTCAAAAAAATTATTATCTTATTATTTTATCGATTGAGGCCCAAATTTGTACTGGTCCCAAGTTGGGACGGGACAAATTATTAATTTTATCGATGTTATTAATTTATCGAGTATTAACTTATAAAGGTTTTACTGTACTTACAACATTTCCTACAAGTATAAAAACAAATAAAGAAAGGTCTTCATAAGCTCTTCAAATGTTGAGGATGATGAAAGTTTACGCTCTTTGTCTTCTTCTTGTACCTTGACTTGAGAACCGTTTTCATCACTTGTAGGCAAATGATGTAATATGCATAAATTGGATTAACTTCCCCCCAATTCATGCCGCATGTCTTTAGCAGCTTCTCCGTACACTCCTTTTTGGCGAAGTTTCTGAATCAGCTTCCCCCCAAACTGACAACTGTCTTCAGCAAATTCGAAACTTTGATGTAGTGAACATTTCCTCTAACTTTTGAAATTTTCAGTACGCAGCGGGATTTGTAGATGAGCAGTAAACCACACAACGTAAATCTGACTTGTTTAGGAAAATCCGTTCGGGGGTAACATGCAAGAAATCAACAAGATCTTCTCACGTATGTAGATGCTTCACACCAAACAAACCACGTAAGACGAAATGAAATGACTTCCCCCTGAATGTTGCGATCTATTGGAATAATAGTAACCTGTGAATCTGCAATTACTCGATAAAATGACCTTGTGTGAGGCATCACAACATCATATTTAGGTAACTTCATGCACGATAACTCTTTGAAAGTGAGACGATAACACCAACTTGAGAAATTTGCACCACAGATCGTCTCATTTCTTCCCCCTGATTGAAGAAATTCATGAAGGGAAACGGGTTTTCGAAAAAAAATCCAAAAACATCAAAGAAGCAATGAACACCTATACTCTCTTCCCCCCGATGTTTTCAATGAATCAGAATCATGCACTGCGTATGTTGATGATGAATTGAAGACAGCGAAACCATGTATGTCCAAGTAATCGAACAATTGTGAAGTACCATAAATATCATGTGAGAATCAATTGCTGATAAGACTACTCGTGTATACTCTTCTCAGCTAACTCTTTACTAACCCCATTATCATTCTGACGGATTTTTGTAGTGACTACTGATGGAGAAAATCCAATATGATGAACTTGAGACTCAAGTAAAATAACCCAAACTTGTGACTTAAACTTGCACTATTGTCAGACGAAGAACCCTTTTTCTTATCACCATCGAAAAAGGGTAAACTTAAAGTTTCTCAAATTATCCACAGCTTTGTGTGACACTTGAGCACAACAACGTAACTCCTTAAAAGTGATAGCTATACGCTGTAAGCACAACAACGTAACTCCTTACATCAGGTATAACTAGACAACTCAAGTCTTTGTCATTCGTAACGGTTAAAGCTCGAACAAGGATCTCGAAGAATCATGCATCCAACCAACTCCGATATCTTCAAGATACTAAGTACACGCACCCGTGATATCCCACTTCAACCTCAAATAAATAGTAGTGAATTCGCGCCGTAGTCACATCTTGTGGTTACATGCCCAAAACTAGCCTTCATTAATGGTTTAAATGAACTTGATAATGGTTTCCCGATCTTGTCAAAATTTTTATCTCCGTGAAAATTTGTGATGACCAAAATACCACTCTAACTTAACATCAATTGTGACTTATAGATTTGGATCCAATAAATCTGTTATTAAAATTCAGCCCGCGAAATTAATAAGGCCCAAGCAAAATGTAATACTTTCACTACATAGTCGGCCCACCAAATGTGTTACTCAATCCAAAAATAAATCATAACCCGGTAAAGCCCAATCCTAACCCGATGAAGACCACAACAATATTAATTGGTATAAAATGAATACCCTAATATCATTTGTCTTAACCCTAAACAAAAACACACAGATAAACAACTACGCCTACCATCTTATCTCACCAACCTTTTCATCTCCAACCAACAAAACTTATATCAGATCGATCATCATTCACCCCATCCAATACAACCGAGCACCATAAACAATTCTATCAAAACCATAAGAATACAAACCCTTACCCCAGATGTTTGTTAAAGGTTGTTCAAGTCGAATCAAGAAGTCATTGTAAATGGCATCAAGATCCACTTGTGGGTCTCGGGTAGGTTTGTTTTGATATTTGTTGATGGTCATGAGTTACATACAACGAACCAAAGAAATAATTAATAACATAATTGTTATTAAATTTTTTCTTGATTTAGTTCGGATAAAGTTGAAGTTTAGCTTCAAATAAGAGTCAATGAGGATGATTTCGTGAGAACCATCAATGGTTTGTATTTATCTTTGAATATGGACGAAATTAAATCTGAGATTCGGTTATTATTTTGAGTGTTTCATTTATGTCCGAGTCTTGTTGGGTGTTGATGAGTTTACGGAGATGGGATATACGATAGATTGTTGGAGTTGATTATAGGGTATGGTCGAGTGGTAGATGGCTATGTTTAAATTGATTGAACATTAGTTGTCGATGTTATTTTTCAGTTTTGAAATTGACTAATGATGTGTAGACTGAAGTCACAAAGAGTTTTGGTATGTTGGTTTGGTGTCGAGGTTGAGGTCATGGTATATGGTCAAAAACAGTTTACGTTTTCATCTTCATCACTTTTCTGTTCTTATGAGTAAACAAGATAGTTACGCGTAAATATTAAAAAGGGTCTTAAGCGTAGACTCACCCCTACGCGTAAACAATGTGTTTATGCGTAAAACAGACCTTATGCGTAAGCATAGTTCTTAGGCTTAAACCAGGCTTACGTGTAAGCTTAGGCTTATGCGTAAAAAACCTTACGCGTAACAATCCTTACGCATAACTTTCCAAGTTATGCGTAAATATATCTGAAGATGGCTCCTTAGGTGTAAAACTAGGGTATTGACTTGTTGACTTTTTGCTCCGGCGAGTTTTCCGACCAAAGAATCCGTTCAGCTTCATATAACCCAGAAAAAACGATATCATAAGACCTAACATTACCCATTTTGACCATGAATTTTGACCAGGTAATGACCCACAAAACAGTCACGATTTGGTACAAAAAAAATCATACATTCAGTTTTGTTAATACAAATAAACCGTAAAAACGTTTATTAATATTTTGCGATCTCTTTGTGTTTTGTTGATAACAAATATAATGTTATCTTAAGTATAATTATAAAGATACATGTTATTTTTGTAAAGCATTTACATATAGCCATCACTACTACAAAACATCTCACAGAAACCGGTCAAAATGGCCCATGAAGAGTGGTTTTGAGACCACTCTCTAAAGGGGGTATCTCCATGATCCAAACATATAGAAACCGGTTTGGCAACCTGTCTCTATTAGAAGAATCGACACTGGTTTTCTCCTTAAATCGGTCTCTATTATAGAATAAACAAACATATTTTTATTGGACATTAACACCGGTTCTCCCACAACCTATCTTTATAGAAGCATACAACCTATCTTTATATAGAGTAAAGAGATATGTTTTAATCTCAAAACCTGTCTTCTTTTTAAATATATTTTATTAAAAAAAAGCCATTTCTAAAATTTTCTAATTTCTTAGAAATTCTATAATCTATAATCAACTCACAAAAATAAAAAAAATTTAAATGCATCAAATATATATAAAAAGTGATTAAAATACACCAGTAAATTAGGATAACATGTCAATTCAACTAAACATAAATCCTAGAAAACATCCAAAGTAAAACACTATAATTCTACAAAGTATAAAGAAAAACACTTGAATTCATCATAATTAAACATAATTCTCTGGATTAATCGCACCACACTGTAAACCATGCACCAATGATGGCGATCAACTATTTGTTCTCTAATAGACGCTCGTCACTCCAAAGTACCTACATGTAAATTAAAGAAATAAATGGTTATACAACAAATATGACGTTTTCTGTGCAAGAAACAAACGGCCAAGTTATTTAATGACAAATGACACACAACATAAAGAAATCAATCATGTCATTAGCATCAAAGAAAAATCAATTAACAGCGCACATTAGCCTAAAATTTTAAGTATATAATTTAATTAAAGTAAAAAGTCACTAAGATCTAATATCAGTTTGTGGTAAAATCAATTTTGCTACAACTTAAGCTATAATTCTTAATATATAAATCATTATAACATTAAGCTATTTCGTTTTACCCAATTAAATCAAAGTACATCAAACTATATGCTACAATAGAATACCACTTATAACTTTGAATCATTTTAACGTTATAGTGAATAAAAGTTACCTCTTATGCTTCCACGATGGACCTCAATCATTTTTTTGGTCAAATTTCCACATGTGTTTTCTTCTTTTTTTGTTAGTGGATGAACTACACGAAAGGTACAAGACGGTTAATTCTTTTACATCATTGTGAGAAATATACCTCTATAACATATCACAAAAGTTAATAGTAGGGTCATGATGCCAAGTTCAATAGTATATAAGTGAAACGAGGTGGCCGACGCCCGCCGCGGCGAGGGTTGCGCTTATTTGTTTAGGGGAATTGTCTACATTTAGACTCGTTGTTGGACTTTTTTTGTTGGAGTTTTATAACGCGTCCTTTATGACTTTATTTTAGCTAACATGAAAAGCATTCCTTATGTATAATACTAAAAAACCTAAAAGCATAAGTACATAAACAAGCTACTATTTAATATATCCCAAATGTGCTAAAGCTCGAAACGCATATGGGTTTGAACACCTTGTGAATAAAATTTGACCAATTTAGTATTACGTAGAAAATATGGACATTTAAAATTTACCTCTAAAGCAATTCGTTGTTCCCTATCATGACTCGAGTCTAAGCCTTTACTGTTGCAACACGAAAATCAACTATGTCACACTACCTGAAAACATAGGCTCAAATAATGGTCGTTAGTAGCATTTGTATATATCAATACTGCATCAGAGAAGCTCCCATCAGGTAAAACCAGTTTCAATATAGCCTGCTAAATATCAAATGTGTCCTTCAGATAACATTTACTAACCTTTGATGTTTAAAATCATTCAAGACATACAAAAACATGTCATATTGATCCATGTTCTTCAAAAAAGTGTCACGAAGGTCTGTCAAATATGCCAATAATGGTTGTACGTGTACGCTTATGTGAACTACCGCCTCCCACCAACCTGTACTCAAAGAACCCAGTTGGCGGTTCCGCACAATCATTTCAAAGAGTGAATACAGAAGCCCATCTAAGTATACTTGTCAGTAATCATAAATTTGCAATTTACCTTGGGCTGCAGAGCGTGCACGTGTAGCGTGGCTGTCTAAAAACAATTTGGCTTGTCCGTTAGTGGCCTCCTGTAAGCATCCAATTGCATGTGGTACATAGGAAAACGGTATCGATAAGTATAGCCAAACTCACTATTAACACGACGCTTCCATAAATTGATCAAACAGTAGACTCACCTTCGGTGGTAGAATCTACATGATCGATGTCTCCATGGAAGCCACTACGTCTTTGTTGTTGATTTTGCCTGGCAGTTGCAGAAGGAAAATAACACAACAGAATGTAAAGAGTGACAAGTATAGTTAAATTATCAGGTATATAAAACACTTTACATATGTAGTAACATAATTGTAAATCAGGTATCTATATACATAGGAACTTATAATTTAACATTCGTCTACATAACAAATGCTCTTGCTGCCCATCTGTGTAAGAGACATGCCGCCTCCCATCTTGAGGTCCAGCTACAATAGCTACAATGATAAACAGGCATTTTTCAACATAATTAAGAAAACTTTACACAACAGGTAAAACATATACCCAAATAAGTACGTAAAACTATATAAGTTATAGGACCCAACCTGTTATTAAAAGCAACAACTTCTGAGGTACCTGTTGCTCCTTTTTGTATACCTGTAAGTTCAGCACCAACAAAGACTTAAACTTTTACACATACAAGGATCCAAACTCGCATGAGCATTGTTTAAATACCACTCACCTTGAATCTGAATATCAACCAACCTCTTCTTTTATGTGTGACTATAAAAGAGATATGTATATCGGGGACGTTTAAAGAGAGAAATGTATATAGAGAGTAACAGTTAGGCTCAGATTTGTAAGTAAGAATCGGGTCACAAAAGCTTGGCATTCAATGCTTATAAGCCTTGCTAAAACCGACCTTTTCTTTCACTATAAAAATCATGAAAACCCATTTGAAAAACATTATCAACGTTAATACAAAATCCAATACCACAAAAAATTCATCTCCATCTGTGGTTCTCTAAACTCATAGAAAGCGCTTCAAAGTATAAGCATTCATTCTAAAGCATATGCAGAAAATAAGGCAACCATGATTAGAACCTCCGGCTTAGCAACCGTGTCTGGCACTGACCTCAAAGAGACGCGAACCTGCCATGGCTGCAAACTCACCAAACCAGCAAAGTCTGCCCCGCCAAGATACAGGTCCATGATTGTCTCTTCAACTAACCATCATCATAAACCTAGGCAAAATCAAGAAACAATGTATGAAATTGTCTAGTTTCATAAAAATGTATAGAATAAAATCTATTAGATTTTTAAATATGAGAGCAAGTTTATTTTTCAAGTTTTAGATCATCCGTACACATCGCTAAAAAAATTAATCATTTACATATAAGAATTCACCAACTCTTGCGTGAATGATTCCAACCATTTAAGATGTTTTCTTTTATAAATCAAATATTAAGTTTAAAATCAAAAAACATACAATTGTAACAAAACGTAAGAGCAAGCCTTATCACATAATCCTGGGCTCATTCTCATTAATCAGCATATCATTTATGTGGCTCATGTATATTTTGGGAAATAGTAGGTATACACGATTAGTGAATGAAATTAGAGATAATAACTAAACTATAAACACCCATATAGAACCCTAATTCATATTTTCTTAACAAATTTATAAAAATTCTAATTTTAGCTTAGGGCCAAGAACCTTAATTTCGGATTTTGATCAGGAACCCGATTTTGGCTGTCATTAAATATGGAGAGATTCAATAAAGTAACAAAAAGATCATATGAAATCGAAGATAGAAAAAATTAAAGTACTTTGAATATCGATAAGTCGACTCTGAATGGAAATAATTAGATAGCGGCCCACGTTCAAAGCGTAACCAGCAAAGGTTATGGGTGGTTTGTGTGTCTTGTGAAAAGAATAAATTGGAAGTGATTTAAAATTAGTGAAAGTGATAAAAGAGGGAAAAGAAGCCGCTTAAAATTTTGGTTGATAAAAACTGGGTTTCTGAAATCACCAGTCTTTTAATCATAACATTTTGGATCCAAGCGTATTTTTTCTTTAAAGGACCGGGTTTTAACGTAGCCGGTCTCTTTTTAGAGATCTCTTTGATCTTTTGTGTAGTAGTGCATTTAAATATAAAAATGTAGTAATTAAGCATTTGTTGTAATAGTTTATTAGGATGGGTAAAAACCATAACCCATGGACCATAACCCATGGAACATAACCCATACCTAAGTTGGCTAGATACAATGTATACTTAGATACATTGAATCTAAAGAAAACCCATGGACCAACCCATAACCCATGACCCATAACCAAAAAACCCATGGGCAAAGAGGAGCGTCCCACGGATCCCTAGGATTACACTAGACGGATCCCAAGTGGGAGGGATCCGTGGGATCCGGGGAACAGTGGAAGATTTTGCCTATAAATAGAGAGCCATTTCTTCATTCTAACTCACCCCTCTTCTTACTAAATCTCTCAAACACTCTCATTCTCTTCTAACATATAGATCACTTGATCTAGAGAGTTGTTCTTCTTTCTTTCTATTGTGATCCTCATATAGGTCCTTCCCTAAGGCGAGATCACGAGCATTCTACAAGTCATCCAAGCAAGGGGTCCTTGATTGATTTGTCACTCCGCAAGATTTCTGTAGCGAAGATATTGTATTTGATATTTCACATATTTTTTGTGTAATAGTCGTGTTGGTTTGGTCCACCGTGTTACGGACTCGGTATCTAGCTTTGTACCGGAAAAAGGTGTAAGCAACGTTGTGAAGGCTTCTCCGCCAAGTGAAGGAGTTTGTTGACATAGTGCTTGAACTCTCGAGTAGGTGACTCGGGGAGTGGAGTAGGGCAAGGAAGGTGTCCTTGTAGCCGAACCACTATACATCGGTTGTGTCTTTTCTTTCCATTTGCTTTACTTTAGTTACTTGCTTTATCATTAGATCTATACTTTCTCTACATCCATAAGATCTCACATATTAACGAATCTAAAGTTTTTGAAACTAACTTAAAATTGGCAAAACTATTCAACCCCCCTTTTAGTTTTCCACACTTGGCATCAAGAGCTAAGTTTATAAAAGTTAAAGTAATATTTTATTTTAAAAACTTTTCGATCACTATGGGTTCTGAAAATTATAAGGAAGGGCAATCTATGCAACGACCACCACTACTTGAAACTAATGGTTTTATATATTGGAAAAATAGATTCGAAACATATGTGAAATCTAAAGATGTTGATCTTTGGTACATTATTGTTGAAGGCGATTTTGAGGCTACCTCAAAAGATGATAAAGGGAATGTAGTTAGCATACCTCATGATAAACTAAATGATGAATTGAAGAAAAAGCTTTCTAAAAATAGTGAAGCAAAAATGGTTTTATATAATGCTTTACCGAAAAAGGAATTTGAAAGAATTTCTATGCTTAAAACATCTAAAGAAATTTGGAATTCTTTAGTTGTAACTCATCAAGGCAACCAACAAGTTAAAAATAATAAAATTGATTTATTTGTTCAACAATATGAACAATTTTCAATATCGGATGAGGAAACTATAGATCATTCATTTGCTAACTTTAATACTATTATTACATCTTTACAAGCACTTGATAAATCTTTTTCGAGCCGTAACCATGTTAGGAGATATCTAAGGACAGTTCCATCGAAGTGGAGATCCAAGGTGACGGCGATCGAAGAGTCAAAAGATTTGACAATCCTCACCCTCGATGAACTCATAGGCAACCTAAAAGTCTACGAGCTTGTCCTTGCTAAAGACTCCGAAGCCTCAAAGGTGAAAGAGAAACACAAATCTCTTGCCCTTAAAGCCAAAAAGGATTCGAGCGATGAAGAGAACTCCTCCTCGAGTAGTGACGACGAGGAGTACCCTATGGCGGTAAGGGACTTTAAAAAGTTCTTTAGAAGAAAGGGAAGATACGTCAAACAACCGTATGACGATAAGAAAGGCTTTCGAAAAAGCAAAGAGGACGAGAAGCCAAAAGATGATCATACTTGCTTTAAATGTGGGGACCCAAACCACTTTATTAGTAAGTGTCCCAAACGGGATGATCAAAAGGCATTATTGAGCGGCACGTGGGGAATGAGCGACGAGGAGGACAAAGAAATTTGTCTCATGGCAAATGACGAGATATGTCACGAATACTATAGTAGTTCATCACTTGATGACGACTCATTGCATAATAAATATGACAAACTATGCAATATTAGCTTAAAACTAATTAACAAAAACAAGCTTTTAAAGAGTCAAAACCAATGTTTAGATAAAGAAGTCATAGAATTAAAAGCAAAACTAAAACGTTTAGAAAAGGGTAAAATAGCAAGTGGTGAATGTGAACTTTGCGTTCAACTTCAAACACTAGTTGATCATCTAGATTCTAAAATTTCTAGAATGAGTACGAACACTTTAGATACGATATTAAATGGTGTTAAAACCGGTAACAACCAAAAAGGTTTAGGTGTTCAACAACTTGATCCATCAACTAGTGAAAGTAAAGAAACAAAATTAGTTAAGGCACTAGAAAAACCAGCCACTGTTGTGGCGGATCCCATGGATCCCCTAAAAAGGGAACCGGCTAGTGTACAAACAGGGATCCGTGGATCTGCTGTAGCAAACAGTGGTAATAACATAGCTTCTTCATCTAGAACTGAGTTTGTTATCGTTAATAGGAAGAAACCAACTCATGTCACCACTAGACAACCACCTCCAAAATATAATCCTACTTTTGCAAGAAACAAAGCTCCATCTTTTTCAAAACATAATCCATCTAGGAGACCTAATAACGTTTATCCAAGAAGTGACCATCAAATGGGATGGAACCCAAATATGCAAAATGGTTTTCCTTTTCAAAACTTTTCTCCATGGAATGCATACTCATCTTATCCATACATGTCTAACATGAAGAGGATGTTTAACACTAATGGACCCATGAAAAAATGGGGACCAAACTTTTGAGTTTATTATTGTCTTAGGTATGCTTAAAGGTCGACCTAGACCTGGATGAATGGGTCAAGGATAGCGGGTGCACGACGCACATGACTGGCAATAAAGATCTATTCTCCACATATGAATCCTTCAATGGAGGTAATGTGGTGTTTGGAAATAGCAAAAGTAGAATCATCGGTAAAGGTACGATTTCTAACAAATCTCTAACTATTAACGATGTGTGTCACGTAGAAAACCTAAACTTTAACCTCTTAAGTATAGGACAAATATGCGATAAAAAGTGCAATGTACTTTTTACCGAAACCGGTAGTAAGATATTAAAAAATGGCATAACCATAGGAAAAGGAATTAGGAAACATGGAGTCTATGTCATTAAAATCGGTAATGAACCTAAAGACAAACTATGTCTTACCTCTATGGATGATACTTCGACCTTATGGCATCGAAGATTGGGTCACACCAACATGCGAGTTCTTCAATCGCTATCATCCAAAGATCTAGTAAGAGATCTACCTAAGTTAAAATATGAACATCACTTTTGTGATGCTTGTAATGTAGGAAAACAAGCTCATTCTAGTCATAAAGCTAAAAACATGGTGTCTACAACTAGGTGTCTAGAATTACTACATATGGATTTGTATGGTCCATCAGCTATCCAAAGTTATGGAGGCAACTACTACACTTTGGTCATAGTGGATGATTACTCTAGATATACATGGACAAAATTTTTAAAGAACAAAACGGAAACCTTTAATTATTTTGAAATATTAAGCAAAAAGATCCAAAAACAACTAGGAAGTCCTATAGTGTCCATTAGGACGGATCATGGTAGGGAATTCGATAATGAAGTGCAATTTGGAGCCTTTTGTGATGCTAATGGTATTACTCACAACTTCTCGGCTCCACGCACTCCACAATCGAATGGGGTAGTAGAAAGAAAGAATATAACCCTACAAGAAATGAGTCGAACCATGCTTAATGAACAATCCATACCTCAAAAGTTTTGGTGTAATGCCGTTGATACTTCAACGTACATACTCAATCGAGTCTTAATTAGACCAATCTTAGGTAAAACTCCATATGAGTTACTCCGAGGCAAAAAGCCTACGTTAAATCACTTTAGAGTCTTTGGAAGCAAATGTTTTATTATTAACACTAAAGATTACCTTACAAAATTTGATCCTAAATCAACCGAAGGTATCTTTCTAGGTTACTCACCAAATAGCAAAGCTTACGTCATATTAAACAAAGAAACAATAAAGGTAGAAGAGTCATTAAATATAAAATTTGATGAAAGTCCACCCAAACCCTCTCCACCTCTTGTCGATGACGAGATTATAGAAAGTGAAGCTATAGTAATAAAGAAAAAGACAAATGAAGAAGAAGAACCTTTAAATGATGAAGTCATAAACATTAAAGAGTCCAAAGATCACCCCGTAGATAAAGTCATAGGAAAGCTAAACGAACGAACATTAAGGTCTCAAGTTCAAAACCAAAGTAGCTTGTTTTGTTTCGTTTCAACCATAGAACCTAAGAATACACAAGAAGCCATAAAAGATGAGAGTTGGGTAATGGCTATGCAAGAAGAACTAAATCAATTCGTTTCTAATGATGTTTGGACGCTTGTCCCTCCACCTAGTAATCAAACCATAATAGGAACCAAATGGGTGTATAAAAACAAATTAGATGCAAACGGAGTAGTGTGTAGGAACAAGGCTAGACTCGTTGCCCAAGGGTATAACCAACAAGAAGGAATAGACTTTGATGAGACCTATGCCCCCGTGGCTAGATTAGAGTCTATAAGAATACTTCTTGCGTATGCTTGTGCTAATGATCTAAAGCTTTATCAAATGGATGTCAAAAGCGCTTTTCTATATGGTTTCATTAATGAAGAAGTATATGTAGCTCAACCTCCGGGCTTCATCGATTTTGAAAAACCCAAACATGTGTATAAATTAAAGAAAGCCCTTTACGGTCTTAAACAAGCTCCAAAAGCTTGGTATGATAGACTCAAGTCATTTTTAATTAAACACAACTATACCATGGGGTTAGTTGACAACATACTTTTTACTAAGGAAAGAGAGTCACATACAATCATAGTGCAAATATATGTAGATGATATTATATTCGGATCCACTTGTCTAGACATGTGTGATGATTTCTCTAAAATCATGCATGACGAGTTCGAGATGAGTATGATGGGAGAACTTAGTTTCTTTCTTGGTCTACAAATCAAACAAGTAGAAGATAGTATCTTCTTTAATCAATCTAAATACATAAAGGAGATATTAAAGAAATTCGGTCTAGAAGAGTCGAAACCAATTAGGACACCAATGTCATCCGACACCAAACTCACAAAAGTTGAAGACGGCGAATCCGTCGATAATACTAAATATCGTGGCATGATAGGTAGTCTTCTCTACCTCACGGCAAGTAGGCCGGATATCATGTTTAGTGTTTGCTTATGTGCTAGGTTTCAAGAAGACCCTAAAACATCACACCTAGAAGCCGTAAAAAGGATATTTAGATACATTAAGGGTACAACACAATTATGATTATGGTATCCTAAGGGCACGGGAGTAGAAAAAATTGTATATGCAGATTCTGACCATGCAGGTGATTACGTTGATAGAAGAAGTACAAGTGGGGTATGTACTTTCATGGGATGTTGTTTAACATCTTGGTTTTCTAAAAAACAAACGGCACTAGCAATATCAACAACCGAAGCCGAGTACGTCTCCGCTGGCAAAGCATGCCAACAAGCACTATGGATGAAACAAGCGTTAGTCGACTACGACATTCATCTAAGTGACATAGCCATCCTATGTGACAACAAAGGTGCCATCGACTTAAGCAAGAATCCGGTATTGCATTCTCGCACAAAGCATATAGAGATTCGTCATCACTTCTTAAGAGACAATGTTCAAAAGGGGAACATCTCTATTGAGAAGGTAGCATCCGAAGACAACATAGCCGACGTCCTCACCAAACTGTTGAAGCGGGAACAATTCAACCTACTTCGTCTTGGTCTTGGTCTAATGGAACAAACGTCGTAACTTATTTGACTCTACAAGGTATGTAAACACTAGCCTTCTTCTTTCTGAGTCTAGGATCTCTATTTCATGCACAACTCACAAACAATACCGGAATTTTCAAAACCCAAGATAAGTTTTCCACTTATAGCTTTCTTATTTTTTTTCTTACAATTTGCAAACACATAACTACATACACATTTTCAAAGAAAACCTCTTTTCAAAATGTTTTCTAAAAGGATGATACATTCCCGTATCAATTTCACAAAAGCAATTTCTCACGTCTAGGACAAATTGCTTTTTCATTATTAATACAAAGTAAAAACCCGCTTTCATTGCATCTCATGTCTTATGAATGCTAAAGGGGACACATAACTAATATGTGTTTTCGGGTACATTCATTTAAGCCACAATGAATTAGGAGCATTGATAACACTAAATTACGTACTCTCAAGTACTAAATATGTGTTTTCGGGTTATCTCAATAGGATGCTTTTTCTACTTCTAGTTTATTTTTCCTTTTCTTTTTAGGGGTCGAGATAACCGTAACTCCAAATAGTTTGCATATAGGCACACACTAGGCAAAAATGTTTCCAAAAAGAAAAATTTTGTGCTTCCTGAATCACCAGACCCACGGATCCCAGCTTTCATGCTG
Organism: Chrysanthemum seticuspe; assembly: GCA_019973895.1. NCBI lineage: Eukaryota > Viridiplantae > Streptophyta > Magnoliopsida > Asterales > Asteraceae > Chrysanthemum > Chrysanthemum seticuspe. Next base: position 270,807,827 of record BPTQ01000006.1, on the reverse strand, counting down.
GACGGATCCTCAAGGGAAGGATCCGTGGGATCCGTGAGACAGAAGCTGTTTTTACCTTCTATTTTTCCCATTTTGGATGAAAAATCCACATTTGTTTTATTTTTGGGAGTATGCTCTTTAATGTTTGTGTTCTCATGATCACATGCCTTAAATTCATATCTAATCATTAGATTTTAATCCACATTTTGGGTCAAGCATTCATTACAATGCTTTGTTTTTCTATATATATAACTCCCAAAATGCTTGCATAATCCATCTCATCCTCACAAACACAATACACCATGTCATCCACAAATCCTTTAGATGAATCACCTAGTACAAACAATCATCTCCATGAAACCCAAACCTTTGTACTTCCACCTTCCAAAATACCAAAATCAAACTCTAGGATATCCGCACGGATTAACATTCGATCTTGTTGCTTAGGAAAACCATCATCATATGGCTCATCACCATCAACTAACTCACCACAAGATGATTCCATTATAGCACCTCCTTCATCACCAACAAGTACACCAACTTCATCACCAAATCATTCACCACCTAAAATCACTCTTTTGGAACTCCTTACGACTCCAACAAGATCTCCACAACCAAAGCAAAAAGAATTGGCCTTTTTGACACCTCCAACTTCTCCAAACACAATATTCAATGATCTTGAAATATCACCACCTTTAGCTCCCATTAAACTACAAGAACATCTAGGTTCTTTTCCACCACCACTTCCAATCATTCCAGAATTTGATCCGTATTTTCCTATTTTTCCACCACAACTTCCGCAACTCACAAATCAAAACAAACCGGAAGATTTCCGTACTCATTACCCACATCACCTACATTGTGAACATTGCCAATCCACTAGGGAAATTGCAATAGAAGTTAGGGAAGAAATGCGATTCATACTCAGCCTCATCCTTGATCGCATCAATAACATTACTCATCCAAACCTCCATCCATAACCTTATACAAGCATAGAAGGAATCACTACTACTATTTTCTATTTTTAGTAATTTTTCTTTTGAAGTCATTTTCAAGAACAAGTCTTCTTCTTATTTTTACATGCTTGTAGGTGGCATAAATACCACTACAATTTGTTGTTTTATTACAAGGCCTTGTTTACATACCTTGGCTCCCAATCTTGATTCTCGGCAATCACAAGATTATTTAAGCATGTTACTAACCTTTCTTTTTGTAGGATTTTTATTTTTCTTCACTTGACGCCCCAAACTAAGGGGAGCTACCGTCAAGGGGGAGTTAGCGATACGTGGACTATTTTTTTCCACACTTTTATGTTTATTTCTTTCAAGGGTTAACTTTTTGTTTTGACAAAAAGGGGGAGAAGAAGTAAAACTTAGGGGCTTTCAAAACTTACATCTATTCTTAAGTTTTACTCATCATAACATTATGTTTTGTCATCAACAAAAAGGGGGAGATTGTTAATACAAATAAACCGTAAAAACGTTTATTAATATTTTGCGATATCTTTGTGTTTTGTTGATAACAAATATAATGTTATCTTAAGTATAATTATAAGGATACATGTTATTTTTGTAAAGCATTTACATATAGCCATTTAAATACAAAAATGTAGTAATTAAGCATTTGTTGTAATAGTTTATTAGGATGGGTAAAAACCATAACCCATGGATCATAACCCATACCCAAGTTGGCTAGATACAATGTATACTTAGATACATTGAATCTAAAGAAAACCCATGGACCAACCCATAACCCATGACCCATACCAAAAAACCCATGGGCAAAGAGGAGCGTCCCACGGATCCCTAGGATTACACTAGACGGATCCCAAGTGGGAGGGATCCGTGGGATCCGGGGAACAGTGGAAGATTTTGCCTATAAATAAAGAGCCATTTCTTCATTCTAACTCACCCCTCTTCTTACTAAATCTATCAAACACTCTCATTCTCTTCTAACATATAGATCACTTGATCTAGAGAGTTGTTCTTCTTTCTTTCTATTGTGATCCCCATATAGGTCCTTCTCTAAGGCGAGATCACGAGCATTCTACAAGTCATCCAAGCAAGGGGTCCTTGATTGATTTGTCACTCCGCAAGATTTCTGTATCGAAGATCTTGTATTTGATGTTTCACATATTTGTTATGTAATAGTCGTGTTGGTTTGGTCCACCGTGTTACGGACTCGGTATCTAGCTTTGTACCGGAAAAAAGTGTAAGCAACGTTGTGAAGGCTTCTCCGCCAAGTGAAGGAGTTTGTTGACATAGTGCTTGAACTCTCGAGTAGGTGACTCGGGGAGTGGAGTAGGGCAAGGAAGGTGTCCTTGTAGCCGAACAACTATACATCGGTTGTGTCTTTTCTTTCCCTTTGCTTTACTTTAGTTACTTGCTTTATCATTAGATTTATACTTTCTCTACATCCATAAGATCTCACATATTAACGAATCTAAAGTTTTTGAAACTAACTTAAAATCGGCAAAACTATTCAACCCCCCCCCCCTTCTAGTTTTCCACAAGTTTGGACAAATAAATGACACAAACAACAAAGTATGAAAAATATGACTTTTAAATTTGACCAGGATACACATAAAATAAACTTGTTAAAAAATCAGTTAACAAAAATATGTGAAAGATTGAATCTTTGTTAAGACAGATTTTACAAGAACCATTTTTGACAAGAAAAATCACCAAAAATCAACCAATGATACAAAACCGACCTTGCTCTTGATAACAATGTTAGGATCGAAAGTATGGTTGATTTGGTGAATCGGGAGGTCTTGGAAGATGGAAGAACACCATCTTCAAGTTAGAGAGATAAAGTTGAGAGAGAAGGGAAAATACTATGTGTTTATTATTAAGGAAAAGCAAATTATACACACTAGTCTCACCCTTCCATGGAAGTATGGAGGGGTATATATACCCAAACACATACAACAATGGGAAATTGACATAACAAGCCCATGTGTTTAAGGTAACAAAGATAGAAAATTTAATCCCGTCAATGTCGTTCCATTTACGTGTTAGGAGCGATTCCAACAAATCGGTAGAAATACCACCCCCCAAATCCAATACTCCGAGATTCGTACCTTTCCATTTTCTAAAAAATCTAAAAAAGATACAAAAAAAATCTTCCTCAACCCCCAACCTTAGCGTAGTAATTTCTCACTAGCATTCCTATTCCCCTAGAGAACAATATCATTTCTCGAGGCTTACCCTAACACTACACTACAACGATTAGGTTCACTGCCTAGGGTGTTGAAAAACTTGCTCGATGAAAAGGAAGTTCGTTTGACCCCGAACGCGCGTTGTACGCGTATCAAGTTTTTGGCGCCGCTGCCGGGGAATAGAATAGCTAGTTAGATTTCCACCTCGTTTAGGTTTCCTTGCTTGATTCCTATCAAGTAAGATTTTTTCCCATTTTTAGCTTCCTCATAGTCTATCCCCCTTCTTCGTGACCTTTGTTCGTAATCCCATCACTTTTCATCATGCAAGGTGATAATCAACCACCACTCAACAACCCATCCCCAAATAAATCACTTTCACTCAAACCCCAATCCAATGACCAATACAACTGTGACAAATCGTAATTTCAAGTCATTTTACAAACTTTGAAAATTTTACTATTCATCTCGGGAATTTACTATTCACAAATTACTATTCATTATTTTACTATTCATCATTTTTGAAGTCGATATGATATTATGAGAACGTATTTCAAAATTGTACTATTCACAAAATACTATTCATTCCCGGAGAAAATCACTATTCATGAGTCACTATTCATTATTTAACGTAAACTAGGTTTACGAGTATCAAATACGCGTAACCGTAAGGGTTTAGCTGCGTATTCATGACAACATCATCGAGGACATTTCATATAGACTAGGCTTAGTCTACATATCATCAGCATCATTATCATCATATTAGTTCATGCATGGTTTTGCATCTTTCATCAAACGTATAATTTTTATTAAATAAACGTTATCGCGTAACTAATTAATTTGCACATTTGATCCGATACTTCAAAAAAATTATCCCGATATATTTTTATGCTCATATTAAGATTATAAAAATAATATTATGAGTTTACCCAGTGTTTTAAATTTATTTTGTATATAAATTGTTATATTTATATAACTACGACGGTTTTCGTAAAAACTACACGATCATTATTATTTCACTCAAATTTTGCAAGAAATGTTTTTTTATAATTTTTATGACTTCAATATATTTTATTTTGACCCGTTAAAATTTAATTTTAGCTAACGCTACCCTAAATGCTTAAATGTTTATACAAGTTACTAACTATCTTTACTTAACTTTACATCTACTTTACTTACACATTTAAAATATATATATATATATATATATATATATATATATATATATATATATATATATATATATATATATATATATATATATATATAACACAAAGAATTAATCACCCTTGTCGACACAAGGGTGACTCACACTTAAACTTTGCTAAATATCTTATACTTATATCATATAATACTCAAACATTTACACATACTTACATAATATCATTAGGTGAAAAATCAAAGTCTCTCTTCCTCTCTTCTCCACATAACCGGCCACCATAAGGACCAAGAAGGTGATCACCAAAACTTTTCTAGTCAAGTTTATATCAACCTAGTTACACTCTTAGTTTAGGTTTTGAAATAAAAACCTAGGGTGTTAGGATTAACCTTTGTTCACTTCACCTCATCAAGTTACTAGTAAGCATCTCATATTCATGTTCATCTTTCATATTTATTTTGTGTTCATTTCATCATATTTAAGAAAAACATGCAAGTCATATTGATGTTTATACCACTTTTTATTGTTTTTGAGTGTTAAATATATATATATATATATATATATATATATATATATATATATATATATTCATCATCCTATAATTACTCCTTGAAACATATCACTTTTAGTGATGTCTAAGAACCCATGACACCCTAAGAAGGTATATGGTAGGATTAGAATAGCTTCGGAGTTGTTTTGAATTGGTTAGAATAGGTTTTGCGCGAGAAAAACTCATTTCGACAACTCTAGTTAAAGGTCTGATCTTATTTTTAAAATCTGGAATTCTCGACAGTAGGTAAAAATTTTTGGACTAGATATTTAGAAAATATACTTTAAAACGAAAATGTGGTCGCTTGAACGGGTTAAAACAGAGTTATAACGAAGAATATATGAATTTTTCAAGTTTGACAACGAAAACTAATTGTTTCAGAAAATTCAGCATGTATTCTCAACTTTTTATGAGTCAGAAATGGGTCTTAAGCGTTATTAAATGTGTCGACTTATCAAAAATATATTAGTATATATTAATACGAAACCGTGGATATAAAGAACGTAGAAAACGGACTTATAACGACTAAGTTATTCACATTTTAAACAGGTTGCCGTAACTAGTTTATATAAGTATAACTAATATATTTTCTAATAGACAAATATATCGGCCACGAAGGACCATGTTGAGGGTCGTTTTTAACATGGATGCAGTACTTTTTATAACATGATGTCTTCTAGTAAAAGTAAGTACGCCTGGCATATTTTCTAAAATGTCCAACCGTTCGTCAAGCGGAGTTGTAATGAATAAAATACGGTCACTTAAACTTTGCCGGAAACCACCCTAAAACGATATTTTGGACACAAGTACCATACTTTACCTATATTCTTCTCCATGATCGAGACCTCTAGGATGAAAACTTAAATGCTAAAACTTTGAGATAATGATACAAGCTTCCCAAAACCGTTGAGTTTGTTTCCTAACACTCGACGTGCACCATTTTACGACTAGCTTTTCAAGGCCGTTTATTCACTTTCATGAAATTGTCAAATGACATTATTTTACGACGAAAAGTTATAATTTCATAATAAATCACAAAACGACTATCGTAGGATGTTGATTCAACGTATATACTTGTAAAGTATTTTATAAACATGTCGAGATGTCATAAACTTATATTTCGACGATAAATTCTATTTTCAAAAACGTACAAGTGGTATAGATTACATATGGATTTGCATGCACGACATTGTTTCATGATTTACATTAGAACATATCATTCATAATAGGTCGCGGTTAGAGATTGCGCTGCATTTCAGTGTATCCACTCTTGTCATCATTATAATTGCATCAGGTGAGTTCCATAGCCCCATTTTCAATTGTTTTTATACTACTTTTGGGGGAGATACATTCTCAACAACTTTTATGACATTCATAATTATTTGAAAACTATATGTTTATCTGAACTGAATGTTTAGTCATACGAAGTAACAATTTTGCCATACTTAGAATTTCTATATTACAATCATTGAACTGATGCTCTTTATATAATCATTGAACTGATGGTCTTGGTATAATCATTGAACTGATGGTCTTGGTATAATCATGAACTAATGGTCTTGGAATTATTTGACACAACACTCATATGTGTTATATCAATTGAATATTGAAACATTAAGTAGTGTACTATTATGTGAATTCATTTGACATCATGGGCTTGAACATAAACTATACATATTTTGGCAATGGGTTATAAACACACAGGTTGCAAGTTTTGTATGGGCGGAACTTGGAACTGAGTGGATTTACAATGCCTTTGCTGCATGAATATTCTTTAAAGGCTTTACATTTCAACACAAACTCTATGAACTCACTCAACCTTTGTGTTGACACTTTTTAGCATGTTTTATCTCAGGTATCTAAGGCATTCACTTCATGGCATGCATATGGACATATCATAGAGTCGTGGTGACGACGCGTCACACATGGGATTTATGCACTTTAAAACATCGTTTGGCTTGTAACAAACTTATTTCCGCACAAATTGATTTTTATTTGGGACCTATCTTTGTAAACTCGGATTGTTTTAATAAATCAAACGATGTGTTTTCCAAACGACACTTTAGGTCGTTCAATATAACTGTGATTGTGATGCTATGACAGTCAACCACCAGGAATTCCATTCCGCTGCAAAACAGGTAATTTGGGGGTGTGACAGATTGGCATCAGAGCTTCGGTTATAGAGAACTAGGTTGCATCATTGACCCTAGACTATAACTACATCATCATAGCATCTCATCATATCATTATAAGTACATACTCATTATACATGCGGGTTTATGACTTAACACCAAACATCATATGAGTCGATTAGTCCAAGCATTGCATAGTTACTCCTAAATTATACATAGCCTGATCACCTATGTCTAATTCAGGAAGAATTATGCAATGAAGGGAGTAGTAGGCTTATATGTGTAAGCAATTCTATGACCGAGCCAAATTTTCAAAAGACTCGTTACTCAAACCGATTTAGCCTAATCTCATGACAGTTCTTGTTTGATGAGTTGTGAGATTAAGTAAAAATCGGTTACCTAAAAGTCTTTTGAGGGTTTTGCTCGAGAATGGGAAGGCTTGCCTCATCAAACCCTAAACCGGAGAGACCAACACGAACTGAATTCAGGGACTGAATTCCTTTTTGAGTGGGCGAATGTGACAAATCGTAATTTCAAGTCATTTTACAAACTTTGAAAATTTTACTATTCATCTCGGGAATTTACTATTCATAAATTACTATTCATTATTTTACTATTCATCATTTTTGAAGTCGATATGATATTCTGAGAACGTATTTCAAAATTTTACTATTCACAAAACACTATTCATTCCCGGAGAAAATCACTATTCATGAGTCACTATTCATTATTTAACGTAAACTAGGTTTACGAGTATCAAATACGCGTAACCGTAAGGGTTTAGCTGCGTATTCATGACAACATCATAGAGGACATTTCATATAGACTAGGCTTAGTCTACATATCATCAGCATCATTATCATCATATTAGTTCATGCATGGTTTTGCATTTTTCATCAAACGTATAATTTTTATTAAATAAACGTTATCGCGTAACTAATTAATTTGCACATTTGATCCGATACTTCAAAAAAATTATCCCGATATATTTTTATGCTCATATTAAGATTATAAAAATAATATTATGAGTTTACCCAGTGTTTTAAATTTATTTTGTATATAAATTGTTATATTTATATAACTACGACGGTTTTCGTAAAAACTACACGATAATTATTATTTCACTCAAATTTTGCAAGAAATGTATTTTTATAATTTTTATGACTTCAATATATTTTATTTTGACCCGTTAAAATTTAATTTTAGCTAACGCTACCCTAAATGCTTAAATGTTTATACAAGTTACTAACTATCTTTACTTAACTTTACATCTACTTTACTTACACATTTAAAAATATATATATATATATACAAAACACAAAGAATTAATCACCCTTGTCGACACAAGGGTGACTCACACTTAAACTTTGCTAAATATCTTATACTTATATCATATAATACTCAAACATTTACACATACTTACATAATATCATTAGGTGAAAAATCAAAGTCTCTCTTCCTCTCTTCTCCGCATAACCGGCCACCATAAGGACCAAGAAGGTGATCACCAAAAATTTTCTAGTCAAGTTTATATCAACCTAGTTACACTCTTAGTTTAGGTTTTGAAATAAAAACCTAGGGTGTTAGGATTAACATTTGTTCACTTCACCTCATCAAGTTACTAGTAAGCATCTCATATTCATGTTCATCTTTCATATTTATTTTGTGTTCATTTCATCATATTTAAGAAAAACATGCAAGTCATATTGATGTTTTTACCACTTTTTATTGTTTTTGAGTGTTATATATATATATTCATCATCCTATAATTACTCCTTGAAACATATCACTTTTAGTGATGTCTAGGAACCCATGACACCCTAATAAGGTGTATGGTAGGATTAGAATAGCTTCGGAGTTGTTTTGAATTGGTTAGAATAGGTTTTGCGCGAGAAAAACTCATTTCGACAACTCTAGTTAAAGGTCTGATCTTATTTTTAAAATCTGGAATTCTTGACAGTAGGTAAAAATTTTTGGACTAGATATTTAGAAATATACTTTAAAACGAAAACGTGGTTGCTTGAACGGGTTAAAACGGAGTTATAACAAAGAAGATATGAATTTTTCAAGTTTGACGACGAAAACTAATTGTTTCAGAAAATTCAGCATGTATTCTCAACTTTTTACGAGTCAGAAATGGGTCTTAAGCGTTATTAAATGTGTCGACTTATCAAAAATATATTAGTATATGTTAATACGAAACCGTGGATATAAAGAACGTAGAAAACGGACTTATAACGACTAAGTTATTCACATTTTAAACAAGTTGCCGTAACTAGTTTATATAAGTATAACTAATATATTTTCTAATAGACAAACATATCGGCCACGAAGGACCATGTTGAGGGTCGTTTTTAACATGGATGTAGTACTTTTTATAACATGATGTCTTCTAGTAAAAGTAAGTACGCCTGGCATATTTTCTAAAATGTCCGACCGTTCGTCAAGCGGAGTTGTAATGAATAAAATACGGTCACTTAAACTTTGACGGAAACCACCCTAAAACGATATTTTGGACACAAGTACCATACTTTACCTATATTCTTCTCCATGATCGAGACCTCTAGGATGAAAACTTAAATGCTAAAACTTTGAGATAATGATACAAGCTTCCCAAAACCGTTGAGTTTGTTTCCTAACACTCGACGTGCACCATTTTACGACTAGCTTTTCAAGGCCGTTTATTCACTTTCATGAAATTGTCAAATGACATTATTTTACGACGAAAAGTTATAATTTCATAATAAATCACAAAACGACTATCGTAGGATGTTGATTCAACGTATATACTTGTAAAGTATTTTATAAACATGACGAGATGTCATAAACTTATATTTCGACGATAAATTCTATTTTCAAAAACGTACAAGTGGTATAGATTACATATGGATTTGCATGCACGACATTGTTTCATGATTTACATTAGAACATATCATTCATAATAGGTCGCGGTTAGAGATTGCGCTGCATTTCAGTGTATCCACTCTTGTCATCATTATAATTGCATCAGGTGAGTTCCATAGCCCCATTTTCAATTGTTTTTATACTACTTTTGGGGGAGATACATGCTCAACAACTTTTATGACATTCATAATTATTTGAAAACTATATGTTTATCTGAACTGAATGTTTAGTCATACGAAGTAACAATTTTGCCATACTTAGAATTTCTATATTATAATCATTGAACTGATGGTCTTGGTATAATTATTGAACTGATAGTCTTGGTATAATCATTGAACTGATGGTCTTGGTATAATGTGATGTAATCAGCTATTTACAATGACATTATGAATGAGCGACTTAAGATCATGAGAGACCCTAAGTATCCGGGTGGGGTTTGCAACTTTGTGGGAAGAGTCAAAGATGTACACGTCTTTATAAGGAATTTCACCTACTTAGTTGATTTTGTGGTCCTAGAAGACATCGGATGTGTCATTGATTATAGCTTATCCCAAGTAGTGCTAGGAAAACCGTTTGTTGAAACATCTAAAATGAGCCATAACAAGTATGAAGGAACGGTTAGGTTTAAGGAAGGGGACGATGAGATCACTTATAGGATGCCTTAGAAGACGAATGGATATGGCCCTTTATCCCTTTTTGAACGAGACAACATTAGGGCTTTTGAGGAAAAAAGCGAAGACGATGTTGAAAAAGGTTTGAACTGCATGTGGGAGAAAAGGAGACTTTATTATAAGGATTGCTTGACCCTAGGGCCTAGGTATAGAGTCGATGAAAATGTTGTCAATATGATAGAATTCTCATTGAGAATGAAAAACGAGACCACGTGGAGGCACGACTTCGAGTCTAGCTACAAGACTCATAAATAAAGAAAAGTGCTTCGTGGGAGGCAACCTATGCTTAATTGTTTGCTTGTTTGTGTGTCATATATCTTTTATTGATTGTTTATTCTCATGTTTGAATTTGTAAAAATGCTTTATTTAGTCTTTAACCTCGTCTTAATTACATATAAAGGTATTTTACAAAAGGGATAAGTGTAGAGAGGATTACACACGTTTTCAAAAAAAACGTAAACATGAGAATTACTATTATTAAAAAGATATACATGTGTGTTTGTTCGAGTCAAATGCTTGTATCGAGCCATAATGGATGTTTTGCATGAAATTTTTCCAGATTCTAAAGATATAAATTTTCCAGAATTTTTTCCAGAAAATCGCAAACCAGTTTCTGTCAGGATAACCTGGCGGCGTCAGGATCGCAACCTGACGGCGTCAGGAGGAGCAGAAACAACTTACTACTTTTTTCTCATTTTCTGAGCTACTTATAAATTTTTGGAATTTTCCAGGTCTTAATTTTCCAGAAAATCTGTAAACATCCATTCCACAAGCATTATATCCTAGTTTAGTAGAGTCATATATTTATATATTGTCACCGCCAATTTTACGCGAAGGTTTCGTTTGTTTTCTTCAAGTGTGCAGGTTTTATTTATCAAGAAGAAGATACATAAGATTGGATGGGCTTTTCACGCAAACATTCTTCTTGAAGAAAGATTTAACCACTACTTCACACGAATCCTACCGAGCTAATCAGGGGAGTATTAGTTTCTTTCATTTTTAATTACCTTCCGTTATCATAACTTTGATACTTTCGGGGAACATTGGGGACAATGTTCAGTTCATGACATGTAGGAGTGGGCCATTAGTCTTAATAAAGCGTCTCATGGATAGGAAGTTATATGACTAGCACAAAAACCCTTTACCACTTAAATTCCACCCAAAATGTGAGGATCGCCATTAGATTTGTAGGAATTAAAGCATTCCACTTTAATGCTTCGAGTGTGTACCGGTAGTATAATAGATTCTAGAACTTGTTTTGTGATGCATTCCGAGATCGCTAGTGAGACTACACTTGTGTAGTTAGGAATAACTAAATGATAAGAGGCATTAGGATAACCCTTGTTTGATAATCGTATTTGATGAGTGTCTAAATACTCATCATTTTTATACCTTTTTAAACTGCAAAAACATCTGAAAACACTCAGAAATGCATCAAAATGATAAAAATATCACAAATAAGTGTTTTATGTGTTTTAAATGCAAAAATACCAAAATCAGATGAAAAACGTATCAAGTTTGCATAATTGGCAGTTTTAGTCCCCCAAGTTTCAAAAGTTGTCAAATCTAGTCCCTGGAATCCAAAAATATGGATTTTTATCATTCAAGGTCCCTGAAATATTCTAAATTGTCAAAAATGGTCCTTGAATGAATCTTTGGGCAAATGGCAGAAAAGGTCCCTCAACTTTGAAAAATGTCAAAAATAGTCCTCGGATATTTAAAAATGAAAAATTATCAAATATTATCCTTGTACTATTCATATTTTGCAAGATTGGTCCTTGGAATAACTTTGGGAAAATTACAGGTTCAGTCCCTCAAGTATCCAGAAATTACAAATATGGTCCTTGTATTAATACCAAACCAAACGGACCCTTTGTGTATTTTGAACCCCAGCCAAAAACCCACTTGAGCCAGTCCAATATCCCATTTGAACCCCCAGCTTAATACTTAAAAACGGTCAAAAATAGTCAAACCCGCCAAAACCAGAAGCACTGTACATCTCCTTCACCATCACCTGTTAAACCAAAACCAGAGTGGTTTTTTCCACCTTTCCACCTCACTCCCCAGCTGTTTAACCACTCCCCTCCACCTCCACATCCTCCCAAACTTCTTTAAATGCAAAAAACCTGCTCAAAGATATTTTGGCGCCAAAAATTCCACATGGACGATTATGATGATTCTGAAAGATTCAATGGTCAAGATGAAGTAGGAAACATTCAGAGGTCGACAAGGAACTCAAATGACTATAAAGATCAGAGGAGAGGCAAAGAGATGAATACCTTGGGCTAGCCTTGGTCAAGTAGTATAAAATTTAAATGCTTTCTTTAAATTAAAATGTCTTTTAATGTTTTAATGTTGTAATCTTTCTTAAAGTAGTGTAATGAAACTTTATTTTCAGTTTAATTTCAAGTATCTTTCAGTTTCAAGCTTTTGCTTAATTACCTTTAAATTTCAGTCACTTTAATTTCTTGTTAAGTAGTTGTTTAAAGGACTCAATAAGCTCACATAAGCTCCTGACAAAGCTTTAAAGCTTTTAGAGACCTTAAAACAAGTTTAGTATTTAAAATTCAGAAAACTCTAAAATCAAGAAAAACAATGAAAATCCAAAAATAATGAAGTGATCTTGGTGAAACTGCATGGTGCAAGGTTAATTGTGGATTGCCTTTGGTTTAGAAGCTTTGTGGAAAGCCTTAGGATGTGTTCTGTGGCCATGGTTCTCAGTTTTAAGCAGGATATCACTTGTAAGCTCATTTTTACCATTTTTGCATTTTACTATTTCAGTGTTTTATATGCTTTAATTTTCATGTTTCTGTGTTCCTTTGATGTTTGTTTATGATATTAGAGCTTAATATTAGGTTGTTATGTTTTGGATTTGATTGTGGTTTGATTTTGTATTTGGACTGCCATATGCTAGTTTTTGACAATTCTAGGTTTAGACTTGAGTGACTACTTGTTTATGCTTAAAAAGGTCCATTTTGACACTTTGGTTCCTCTGGATTTGATGAAATAAGTTTATGCAGTCTTATGCTTTGAAAACCTCATTTTGAACCATTTTAAAGGTTGTTTGGATTTGATAGTGAATCTGTGTTTAAGGTTGTGTTAATGGTTGTTCTTGTTTGATATATTCTTTACATGACTTAAGTAACTCAGTGTAACCTTAACCAAATGGTTTAGCATGTTAGAAAGTCAACTTGACACTTGATGATCTCTATATGAGAACTGTGAGGTTGTTGGATCCTAGAATCTTGCATATGTGTTTAATTCTTGTGTATCTGTGTTTATTTCATGTTCTTATAGCTTAATATAACTTATTTAATCAGTAGATTAAGATCTAAATTCATATAAGTCAACTTTTTAGTTTTACTCAAAAAGTCAAATTTTCCTTTTTGCAGTTTTTGAATAAACTAGATAATTTTGTATAGGACTTAATATTAGCTTTCTAGATCTGTGCTTTTAGGATGTTTTAGTTTTGTTGCTAATCTTGCTAATTGTATTTTTTTTTTATTTTTGTTTTCCATGTTTAAGTGCTTATTTTGTTGCTTATTTTAGCCTGTTTTTGCCCTGTGCACAAGTTTAGCTGTCAAGTTCATAAGCTTGCAGAAGCTTTATGACTTAGCCCTAGCTTGTGCACTTGGCTTCTTTGTGAAGCCCTTGTGGCCTAGTTGTTATGTGTATGGTTGCTTGTACATTTATAGCTTATCTAGGTAGCTTAATCAACCCACCTTTTTTGTCCCATCTTACTCACTACACAGAAGCAAACTGTGTAGTTGGAGTTGTTTTTCTAAGCTCTCAAATAGCTCCTCATTGAGCTTGAGCTTGTGATTTTTGGCCTTATGTGAGGTTAATCTATCACACTCAATGTTCCAGTGTAGGTTGAGCATTTATGAGCTTATTTGATAAGCCCTATAGGAGTTTGTTGTTTGCCCACTCACAACAGTTCAGTGAACTTACACCATTACCAACATCTCTTAAAAGCTCATTTGTGGTCATAAGCTTGTGTGGTTTAGTTTTTTGTGAAGCTCATCCACCCAACTTTAAGATCCTATTCTTAATTTTCCCCTAGCAGCTTATTTGCTAGGGTTGCAAGTGGCTTATAACTTGTCCCGTTTTTCAGTACATACTGAGTGTATCAGCATACACTGAGCAGATCTGAGCCTTGTTGCTGCTTTTCTCAGCTTATTATTGGCTTATCCAGTTAAGCTGAGATCTTGACTTTTGGTTTATAATTAGTTCACATAGTTAGCTTTAAGATTACCATCTTGAATTCCAAGTTATAGCTTATTTCATAGCTGAAATCAAGTCAGCAGTACCTTGCTATGGTTCAGCAGTACTTTGGATTTGGAATTGCTTATTAGCTTATTACAAGCTTATTTGATGAAATCCAGTACACATGCTTGTTTATATTTTATCATATCACTTGTATACATATTATTTTTCTTTTGCTTTCCAGTGTGGAGCTTATACCAAGCTTTTACAAGCTTTCACTCCATCCAAGTTAGGCTCAAAAAGCTTAACTGTCTAAACCATAAGCTCACACTACCACAGTCCATTTTCTTGTTTATATTTATCTATTGGACTTGTGTTTATCTTATTTTATCTTTTGTTTCATGTTTATAGCTTTTTCCAAGCTTATTCTAAGCTTAAGTCTCAACAGTCAAGCTTATGCTTGACTGTCTTGACTCATAAGCTCTCAATTTGCTTATTTCTTAGTTTGTAAGTTTTTGTTTTCAATTAACTTGTTCAGGTTCAGTATATATTTAGTTTCAGAAAAAGAAAAGCCAAAAAGAACCACTTTAAAGCTAAGTGATAGCTTCTACTTAGAAGCTTATTTGCTTATTAGCTTATTTCTGTTAATAACATATAGTTTTTATATTTTTCCTAGCTTCCTTTATTTATTTAATAATTATGTAAAAAGTCTCAGATTTTTCTCTATTCATTTATTATTTTTAGTAAATAATAATAGTTTTTAATACTTAATAATAGTAAATAATTGATAATAAATAGAATAATTGTGTAAAAAATACATTTTCAGTTTCAAAAATTATTTTATAATATTTTAGATTTTTCAGATTCTTTATTTCATTTATTTAAGTTAATTTTAGATTTTATTATTATTTAATTCATTTTTAAATACATTTAATTCATTTTTAATTTATATTAATTAATTTAATAGTGTAAAATTTTATTTTAATTTTTCAATAATTTTCTTATCTTTTTAGGATTCCAAAAATATGATTTTCACATTTGTGGGACTTATATTGGACTGAATTCACTTTTTATTTTGTTACGTTTATGTAATTGCTATGTACACGTACGCATTTTAGTTTTTTTTTAGGTTTTCTTAACTTTTATATAAATTTGTAAATTATAGTTGAATATTTTAATTATATTTAATTTGCATTTAAGTCGCTAAGACATGCAAATCCCTATTATAGTTATAATCGTTTTATTTTTATACGTTTACGTTTAATTTAAGTTAAACGTACGTTTGTATATCTTTTACGTTTTTAGGTTTCTGATTGCATGTTTTTAACGACATAGCTGTGACAGAGCTATTACTATTCACATTCCTAGTGTTAGTCAATCAGATTCCTATTTTTGTATATTCAATATTATTTCAGCACACACAGTCGTTGTATTACAGTTTACACACCTCGTTGGGATTTAACGACCCGGGGATATACTTCTATACTCCCATGGATTTTAATTGTCTTTGGTCCTAGATTAGTTTGACTTTTATGGTTGACCATTCACAAGTGGTTGACTAATATAAAGATGACTAGTTTAGGGCCAATCAGTATTATAATTATTTCTTCCACATCCGTTGAGTAATTCCCCCACACCCTTGCGTTGTACTCATATTTAGTACACGATACCCCTAGTTAACCCCTCAGAGCCTATCATTTTCGCGGTTCTCGTGATGTTTCGGTTTTCCGGAATATCAATGAAGAGCATTGTTTACAATCCACCCCCAAATGTACACCCAAATCGCCTTAGCCTACCTTGTATGCACTCACTTTTAGTGCATTATTGTTATCATACTAAACCCTTAGTTCAATTATCTAGTTGCTTGCATAAGTTGCTAAATCGATTCATATCCTTTGTACACAGTTTTGGGACGATTGGGACTCATTGGAAAAGATAAATTTTATGAAATGACGGGAAGGAACGTTAAATTCAAATTCCCTTTATTTGCGTAATAATGTACTCCAAGTGTTTTGATCTTTTCAATTCGGGTCAAATTAGTGTTAGAGTAATAAAAAAACTCAAGTGTAGGGATGTGCCTATAAATCCGTATTATTTTGATATTATCGTAGAGGATGGTAGAGTAAAAGTGTATGAAAAAAAAATTGAAAAAAAAATGAAAAAAGAACATACGGGCTACCATCCTACATCTATCTTTAAATTTATGTTTGTTTGTTTCAATTTATCTAGAGTTTAGAGTGTCGAGTCTTGGCTTAGCAATGTCATTCTTCTCATGCTTGTAACATAAAGATTTTTGACTTGCTACCACTAAATTGCCTATCCCACCAAACCCTTTGTTTCCATACTGTAAGCCTAACGTTACAACCCTTTAAAACGCCTCTTGGATAGTTTTTCCTAGGTGCTTACGCCAAAAGCGATGAAGATTTGATCTAGTCTCAAGCCTATGGTAATCTATGTACTAGGACCGGTTAATGAGTGTTTATCTTCCATTTCCAACTTGATATATTTCATATACAACCGAGAGATGAGAGTATCTAAACACCACTTGTGAAGTGCTAGTATGTAATTTCCGTGCTTGTTATGACTTTTGCGGGGCTTATACGTGTTGTGAATTGTTCTAAACTAATGCTTCATGACCCCTAACTTATAAATTAATTGGCCCAAAACACATTTGCTTGAGGACAAGCAAATACCAAGTGTAGGGATATTTGATAAGGATTTAAAAGGCACACTTTTGAGGGGTCATTTAATCCCTTAATTGATCACTTTTGTATTCGTTACTATTTAATTTCGTTCCTTTTCACTTTTTAGGTCTCTTGAAGGCAAATTGCTGGAATGACACTTATTCGGACGAAAAGGCGCGAATATACGAAGAAAATGGCCAAAGTCAAGAATCGAGACACTCAAGCTGCTGGAACTGAAGGGGACGGCGTCACAGCTTAATAGCGACGCCGTCGCGACACACCTTGAGACGACTCAGAGAGCAAATTGCTATTTTTCACGTGACGGCATTAGGTTTAAAAGAGTAGGGCGTCACAACTCAGACGGCCTAGATTTGGATCCCGACGGCGTCAGATGATGAAGCCGGCGGCGTCACAAGCATAAGGTGACGCCGTCACAGAGTTGACGTGGCCAAGACAAAAACCTAATGGCGGCGACCCGACGGCGTCACAATTAGAGAGTGACGCCATCGCATATTGTAACTCTATATATAGAATTCGAATTTTAAGTGTGATTTACTTCATTAATTCAATTTTGTCTTCAATTGTTTGTGTGTATGCTTGCATGTTTTCCATGTCCGGCTAATTTACTTGTGTGTTTGCTTAGATCTATGAAACCAAGGTATTGAATATTGATTGGTTGTCTCTTATCTTAATTGTGATTGACCTAGTATTGTGATAAGTCATTCGTTGTGTTTTTAATGCTTGAGTAATCTTTGTGAACATTAGTTTATAATCACCTAGAGTTATTGTAGTCTAAACATCGAAAGATAACCTTAGAGTTAGTTTATGAATCCTAGATATTTCGTAGGCGATAACCTTAAGGTAGTCTCAAAGAGTTAGGGAAAAACGCATACCCTACGATCTTAGAAGACACAACGCGTTAAGAATAAGGACGTGACAATTCAAACATCAATAGGAGATAACTAGGGAGTAATAGCATCTAAGTAAACACATCTTTAAATCATCATAAGAGCACACAACAATAGACATAGACTACACTCACCTTAGTTTAGATAATTAGATAATTAGATAAGTAGAGTAATCGGTAGAAATACCACCCCCCAAATCCAATACCCCGAGATTCGTACCTTTCCATTTTATAAAAAATATAAAAAAGATAAAAAAATAATCTTCCTCAACCCCAACCTTAGCGTAGTAATTTCTCGCTAGCATTCCTATTCCCCTAGAGAACGATATCAATTCCCGAGGCTTACCCTAATACTACACTACAATGATTAGGTTCACTGCCTAGGGGATGCAACATGCATATCGGACGTAGGAAATAATGGGTTAAAACAGTTAAGGAAGGCGTAGGTGGTTTCTTTGCATGGCCAAAGAATCAAGTCGTTTTTTCAGAGGAGGTACATACATGTGTTTTTTCAACCTACATATATATAATTACTCATATTTAATTAAATGTTTGATAAAAGCGTCTTTTGTTTACTACAGGTTACACCACCAACTACGATACTAAAGCTTAGTGACAGCAATTGTGCACCAAAATTACAATCAAAGTGCAAAATTAATTATGTCTCTCGTGAAGCCGTGCAAAGGCAAGCTAGGATGGCGAAGACTCAAAAGACTTTAAGTTATGGTAGTGGAGAATTTGATTATGTACGACATTACAATTGTATATTTGGTTCAATTATATACATTCGAGTTTTATTCAATTTGAAATTGCTTTTTACTTTTAATTATGTATGTATGTATGTATATATATATATATATATATATATATATATATATATAGATGATATAGGATAAAGATCAAATAAAAAGACAAATATCCATAAAATGATAAAAAGATTTTTTTTTTCAAAAAAAGTTCTCGAAAAATTCCAAAAAAATTTCACAAGATCGGGTATGATGGTGCATGAAAAAGTTGTGAAAATCTTTTTTCTAAAAGTGGATATTTTTTCCGAAAACAAATTATGAAAAAATACGTTTGCGCATTAAATCGTTTTTTTTTTTTTGTGCATCAAAAATTGGTTTTTGCACCCAACTACTTTTGACTTTTTTCATCAAAATAACATTGTGCATCTAACTAAAACAAGTTGAAAATTTTGTGCATCAAAATTTTTTTGCGCATCAAAATTCGTTTTTTGTGCATTACAAAAAACGTATCAAAACTCAAAATTACAAAAAATATTTTCACAAAAGTTTTATGCACCAACATACCCGATCTTGTGGAATTTTTTCGGAATTTTTGGAGAATTTAAAAAAAAAACAAATTTTTTTATTCTTTTTACGGATATTTGTCTTTTTATTTTAACTTTACCCTATATATATGTGGTTTTTTAGACTTGATCTTATTTTTACAACTTTAAGTTTGATCTCACGTTAACTCTCCCATATATATAATCTAGATCAAATAAGATCAAACTTAAAGTTGTTAAAATGAGATCCAACTAAAATTTGACAAGCGACACTCTCATTACAACAAAAATAAATTTTTTATTAACTACAACTAAAATTGTCAAAGTTTAGATACATTTCTGTTTAAAATTTACGAAACCTATGTGATACACTTTGATTAGAAGTGTAATGTGTATCAGGTTTTTGTATGTGTATCAGGTTTTGAAATATTTATTAGTGTAATGTGTATCAGGTGTATCACTAATCCAAACTCATATATCATTTGGTTATTAGTTGCTAAAATGTTAATTTGTATTAAAATATTATTTTTATATGTATTATTGCTAAAATTGTTATTTATAAATGTTTTAGTAGTTTTTTAGATTTGATATTACTTTTACAACTTTAAGTTTGATTTCACGTTAACTCTCCCCTATATATACAAAAGGTCACACGAACATAAAATTACAAAAGGTCACACGAACATAAAATTCATATGGCCATTGGATGATCAATAGTCATACAAAATACACATTTCTTCACTTTAAACATCATATAGTCACATTTATTAACACTTTTGTCCACTTTTTGCTTAATTGTATTTGACTAAATACCCAAAACAAACATGCTTTTTGTGACTAAATATTACAAAAGGCTACACAAACATAAAATGCATGTGACCATTGTATTAACAATAGTTACACAAAATACACATTACTTCACTTTAAACAGCATATGGTCACACTTAATAACACTTTTGGCCACTTTATACTTAATAATATTTGACTAAATATCCAAAACAAACATGATTTGTGTTGCTAAAGATTACAAAAGGCCACACAAACATAAAATTCATGTGGCCATTGTATGATCAATAGTCACACAAAATAAACATTGTTTCACTTTAAACAGTAGATAGTCACACTTATTAACACTTTTGGCCTTTTTATGCTTAATTGTATGTGACTAAATACCCAAAACAAATATGCATTGTGTGACTAAATATTACAAATGGCCACACAAACATAAAATTCATGTAGCAATTGTATGATCATTAGTCACACAAAATAGACATTTCTTCACTTTAAACAACATATGGTCACACTTATTAACACTTTTGGCCACTTTATATTTAATTGTATGTGACTAAATGCCCAAAACAAACATGCTTTTTGTGACCAAATATTACAAAAGGCCACGCAAACGTATAATTCATGTGGCCATTGGATGATCAATAGTCACACAAAATAGACATTTCTTCACTTTAAACAGCATATGGTAACACTTATTAACTCTTTTGGCCACTTTATGCTTAATTGTATGTGACTAAATACTCAAAATAAACATGCTTTGTGTGACTAAATATTACAAAAGACCATACAAACATAAAATTCATGTGCACATTGGATTAACAATAGTAATACAAAATACACATTTCTTCACTTTAAACACCGTATGGTCACACTTATTAACACTTTTGACCACTTTTTGCTTAATTGCGTGTGACTAAATACCCAAAACAAACATGCTTTGTGTGACTAAATATTACAAATGGCCGCACAAACATAAAATTCAAGTGGCTATTGGATGAACAATAGTCATACAAAATACACATTTCTTCACGTTAAACACCATATGGTCACACTTATTAACACTTTTGGCCACTTTGTTTTAAATTGTATTTGACTAACTCCAAAAACACAACACCCGTTGTGTGACTAAATCATCACAAACGTCACATTCATTATATATTCATGTGGCCACAGGACTGGAAATAGTCACACATAATACACATTTACATGAAAAAATCATCTCAAATGTCATATATATTATATATTTAATTGGCCAAAAGACGAACAATAGTTACTCTAAAAAACCATTCGTGTGACTATAAAGTGTTTACGGTCACTAATACTGATTAATTCAACAAAACTTGTGCCTAATTTGTCACCCATATTCGGGTTTTGTTCAATTTTTTCAATGAAAAAGGTCACGAACTAAACAATGTGACCATATGCCACGTACGGTGGCGCGACCTTTGGTGACACACACCCAAAAAAACGCGTGTGACTATATGCATATCGTCACACATTTTTGGTGAGACGAGTACCAGTTTTTGTACCAATGATTATATATATATATATATATATATATATATATATATATATATATATATATATATATATATATGTATGTATTCGGGTTTTAACATAGAAAATATAAATATTTCATAACGCGTATAAGTATTAAACGCGTGACTTTTCAAACATCAACGGCTTATCGAAATCATTACGAATGAATTTTTAAGATAATAAATGATATGGTAAATAAATTGTGAAAACTATCAAAACCTTTGTTTTGAACTTTAAGTCTTTACCACACAAAATGGAAACGATACGCGTATTTCACAACCTAATATCCAATCTATATTAACTAAATTCATGAACTGGAAATACCGAAACCTAAGACTTGCCATATTATATTTAGGTTCCGTGTTGGAGTTGTTGCCACTACATGATTTGCTATATGTTGCTATTGTATCACTTAAGTGAATTCATAGCCTCGCTTTTACTTATTTTCCAACCCCCGTGAGGGAGATACATGCTATAGATAACAACACAAGTCTTTCGCAAAATGTATACTTATCTGATTATTATTCCCTAAGTAACTTGCCAAAAGACCCCTTCATCATGAACCATTAGTCACCGTGAGTGAACAAAAATATTGTGGATAGTACTATGAGGATTAACGATCTCGTCTTAGTTATCGAAAATAACGGGGCGCACTATATTTGAATTTCAATAGGTAACTGGAAATTACCTCTTTTGGGGGCAATTATCATGTACATCGCTATTTGGGTGTATGCGGTTGAGTCTTGGTGTCATGAGTTTAGGGCAATAATAACTGTTTTTTATGATTAATTATGTTCGAAGCAATTATTATCTTTTATCTTGTGTTCAACTGATTACTATTAAACCTATGCATTCACCAACATTATTGTTGACTTTTTTAAGCATGTTTATCTCAGGTAATAATTAAAGAGATCATTTGGGCACGGAGCGGGCATCCAAGACCTTTATATTTTGGTGTAAAATAAGTTATCGTTTTCCACAAACTCATTATTTCATCATTTGTGTTCTTTAAACTATTTGGTATCATTTTGTAACCAAACAATGAGTTTTTCTTGAATGATAACAACTTTTATCAAAACGTCTCTTTTAGAGTCGTTTTCTATGACTTATGACTGTAATCCACTACGTAATACCCCAATTAGCCTTCTGCTACTATGTTGATATTTTGGGGGTGTTACAGTTTTGGCCTTAATGCAAATCTATTGGGCATATGTTTTTATGATGCCAAAGACAGTTATTAAAGAGATTAATAAGACGTTAAATGGTTTCCTATAGTGTCAAGGATATTTGGTTAAAGGCAGAGCTAAAGTGTCTTGGAAGTGCATTTGCAGACCAAAAGACAAAGGTGGTTTGGGATTGAAGGATTTGTAGAGATGGAATGAGCATTATTGTTAAAACAGTTATGGAACATAGCAGCTAAAAAAGATACTTTGTGGGTCAAATGGGTTAGTACTGAAAAGTTAAAAGGGAGGAATTTACGAGATGTACAATTTGGTTCCAATAGCAGTCCTTTATGGAAATCTTTACTGGGTATGAGAAGTATGTTAAATAAATTATATTTGCTGCAAGGTTGGTAAGGAAGGAACATTTCTGTTTGGTATGATAAGTTGAGCTCTATGGGGCCATTATGCAATATTATAGCTAAAAGGGATATATATGATGCAAAGATGACTGATGATTGCACACTTGCAGATGCAGTGGAAATTGGAAATTGGAAATGGCCAATAGAGTGATATACTAAGTACCCTATACTGGGTAATATTCAAGTGCTAAATTTCAAAGAAACAAAGTTGGATGAGGCTAGATGGGTTAATAATCAAGGTAAGCTGGTAGATTTTAGTATCAAGAACTTGTAGGCTAACAAATATGACGAGGGTCAAAAAGTGGAATGGGGGTCTATGGTTTGGTATACACAATTTATACCAAAACATGCTTTTATCCTATGGATGGCAGTCCAAGAAAAGCTTCTTACCCAAGACAAATTGCTGAAGTGGAATCCTACAGCATTGTTTAAATGTGCATTGTGTGAAGAAAACAATGACTCCCATGAGCATTTGTTCTTCAAGTGCATGTATTCAGTAGAAGTGATGTGCAAAAGTTATTGATTAAGGAAAACTCTCAGGATTGGAAAAAAGTAATAAAAAATGTCTCAAATAAAAAATAGTAAGAACATTTGGTATATCATGGGGAAAATGGTATGTGCAACAGCTGTGTATTATGTGTGGCAGGAAAGGAATGCAAGAACTTTTAAAACTCTAAGAGAAGTGCAGAAATGTTGGTTCAAGAAATAAAGAATGCAGTAAACTTGAAGCTAATGATTCCATGTGTTGAGGAGACTAAAGCAGTACACAGTGTAGAAGAGAGGTGGGATGTGAAATTGCAGAGAGTATGTAAAAATGCAGTGAAAGAATAATGTGTAGATTGTATCTCAATTTTAAGAATGTCTCTATAGAATGCTATGATAGTGTAGTATAGATTTATGTAAAATCTTGTGATGAGGTCCGAGGTTCAGATACATGGGTTTTGTCTATGTATTTGTATCAAACTGTGTACTATAATGTTTATAAATACAAATTTCACCTCTAGAGAAAAGGACAAAGCCTTACGTCCAGCTGATATGTTGCTCTACTCGTGGGACGGAGGACTTGATGTATGTGTCGATCTAACAAGGTCATCACCCTTGACGCAAACTTGTATAGATGATTTTGTGCCTGGTCGTGCAGTGATTGAGGCTGCACAATGCAAACGCATCAAATATGAGGCTAATTGTGTGGATATTGGATATGAGTTTCTCCCCTTCTCATTATCCTCTTTTGGGGAACTTGAGAAAAAAAAGTGACCTTACTGAAGCGGATCCGAAAATTCAGTGTGACTCAAGACATTGAGGCACGTGTTGATACTTATATTTTTAGTATGATTAATTTTTTTTATAGCTAGAAGAGTGGGTGACTAGATAGTATCTCGGCTTCCCACTAATTTCTTGTAACTCCTTTGAATTTTTAATAACGACGACGACGAAAAAGTTTCAAACTGGACTAATTTTCTTTTATATGGGATAAATTGTTTTTACATATTATTTGCGGTATATATCATTGATCTTTACATTATACATATAAGGATACTTTCATCTATATCTTTGAAAAACTTTTTAATTACGTCAATATCCTTATAAAAATTCTAATTACATTAATATCCTTTACATTCTTAAAAATACACATACGTATCCAAAATAATAATTTATCAATTTATAATAAGATTTTCTATTTATATAAACTCAAATAAAAAATCAATTTCTTTTCTACCCTTATACTCTTAGAGATGCGATCAACTAAAACGTGAAAGAAATTAAAAAGTTTAGAAAGCCTATTATCTAGTGTCATGTGTCCCCCACCCATTCCCTCCATTTTTTTTCTTATTAAATTCGGTTAGAGGGCATTTTGGTCCTTTTAACCCCTTTTTTATTCCACCAAAAAACTTCAAACGTAAATAACTTTCAAACGAATTTTTTTTTATGAAAAACAGATTTCAGCATAATTTTTAAATTTAATTTTCTTTAACTTGGTATGCATTATGATATATGAATCGTAATTTTGTCTAGTTTAAAAGCCGAATTTTGCAAAACTTGAAACACGAAAGTTGTAGCTTTTTGGCCATTCTTTACCCAAAAATTTGAATAACTCAAATCTGATATGATATGAGTGAGATATCGCACGTCAAAGATGAACAATAACTTATGAACGTTGTCAAAAATAACGGATGAACGTTATAAAATATAACTGATGAACGTTATAATAAAATAACAGATGGACAATATCAAAAATAAGTGATGAACGTTATTTTTTCGAGAACTGTTGAACATTATAAAAACTAACTGATGAACGTTATAAAAAATAACTGATGAACGTTATTTTTTCGAAAACTCCTGAACATTATAAAAAATAACTGATGAACTTTATAAAAAATAAATGATAAACAATATAAAAAATAACTGATGAACTGATAAACATTGTGTTTTTATTAGAAAATTGATGAACTGATGAACAATACTAACTTGAACTGATAAACGTTATAAAAAATAACCGATGAACAAAATTAACTAATGACCAAAACTAACTAATGAACTCATGAACATTATAAAAAATAAGTGGATCAATTACAAAGTTGTACGGTCACTTTTTAAAAATATCGTGATATATCAAAGTAAGTTT
Organism: Chrysanthemum seticuspe; assembly: GCA_019973895.1. Taxonomy (NCBI): domain Eukaryota; kingdom Viridiplantae; phylum Streptophyta; class Magnoliopsida; order Asterales; family Asteraceae; genus Chrysanthemum; species Chrysanthemum seticuspe. The sequence goes on along the minus strand of BPTQ01000006.1, from coordinate 270,781,651 downwards.
TATCATTTTTAACTTTACTTAAGTCTGAAGAAACATTTTATATAACTTATGAACATTATAAAAAATAACTGACAAAAGTTATCAAAAATAACTGATGAACAATATAAGAAATACTAGTAACTGATGTTTTTTTATTGTGTTTTTAGTCCGATGTTTTTTTGGATGGAGAGGAAATTTAATGATAGGGTAAAGATGTATAATTACGAAACAACCCTTAATGGAAAAAAAGGAGAGGGACACGTGTCGTTGTCTCATTACTTTTTAATTTTATTTCACTTTTCAATTGATCCCCTACCTATACCCTTAGAGGAGAGGGTGTCATAACCTGAGTTATGGTATAATACTCCGTCACGTCAGCGCCACATAAGTTTTAACCTTTTCACCTTAACTAAAAAAAAAAACTCTTATCATAACTCAACCTTAACTCACTTTAACGCACCCTTAACTTGGGACGCGGTGTAGTAACTCACCCTTAACTTGAGTAGAAGTGATTTTTATTTATTTATTTATTATTATTTTTTTAAATGTTGGTTCCTTAACGCAACGTTAAGGTGGTAACGCACCCTTAACTCAAAAGCTTTAACTCACTTGGACGATGTGGTTAACGCACCTTAACTCATAAAAGTTAAACATTAACTCGCCTTCCTAAATTAAGGTACCGTGTGCTCTTATTATCAAATCTTCATCAGGCTTCAATATGATATCTTTGTTTTTAGGGTAAAAGCCATAAATGCTTAACGTACTTACAAAAAAGACTCATTATACATACTATACTTTTTTTTATTATCATTGTTTTACTAAACTTCGTATTTTTTTTCACTATACATAACCAAAATGATTTGATAAGGTTATTTTAGTCATTTCTCACATCTTCATCTTCAACCTCCATTATAACCCATTTTCGGTGAGACTCCGGCGAAGCCACGGCTCGCCACGGCTGAATGAACAAAACCAACTCCACTAATTAAACATTAAAACATACCAGCGTTATTATCATGCTTTACTACTTGAACCATAAAGATATGCATTACCAGCAGGACAACATCATATGCGAATTCTTCGACAAGAGAAACTAGAATCTAAGCATGTAAATCACCACTTCATCTTTCTCTTCATCTTCTTAGCCATTTTGAAAATGTGGGTTTGCAAACAACGTCATACTCGATCAACATGGGTATGACGTGAAATGGTGAAGTGAAAATGGGTTTTGAAAACGTTGATCCAGTATGACGTGAAAACCTTTTTGAAAACCTGGTTTGACGTGAACTGCCATACTCAAGTATACCTTTTTGATCGAGTATGACGTCAAAACATGGGTTTTGAAAATGTCATACTCGATCAACATGGGTATGACGTGAAACAACGTTAATCGAGTGTTTGTAAGCATTATACATGTATAACGTGAAACGGGTTTTGTAACCATTCGAGTGTTTGCAGACACAGAATTATCAATGTGAAATAGATTTTGCAACTAACAGTTTATTATACAAAAATATAGTCTTCGAGTTTAGTATAAAAAAAGATAGTGATCGAGTTTGACTTACCATTTTTACGTGAGAATCTTAATATATTAGTGTTCACGTTTAACAATAAGATAATGGGTTTGCGTCTTTTGAATGGCAGTGGTTACATTACGGACAACAAAAGAAGATATAATAAAGACTTTTGAATGGCAGCCAATGTTTTGAAACCCGGGTCGACCCGGCCGGGTTAACCGGTCGGACCGGTTCCGGACAAAAAAACGGGTCAAAAAAACCCGGGTTTTAAAAAACGGGTCAACCGTTTAGACCCGGCGGGTTTTAAGTGACCCGGGTCAACCCGGGTTTTGAAACCCGGCCGGGTTTGGTTTTTATCATTTTTTTTAATTTTTTTTTAATTTTCTTTTTTTTTTTTTTTTTTTTGAAAGGCAAAAATATATTAAACCTCAAAAAATAAACTTGTAAATCTCGTAGGATGCATGTCTTTAGAAGTATGAAACTTGTAATCTCGTAGGATTTATGCCTTTTGAAGTATGAAACATGTAATCCCGTAGCATTTATGGTTGTTTAGAAAATTATGCAGGTTTATATCCTTGTCCACCTTTGATTTGTTGTTTAGAGCATGAAAAATGGTTCTTTGTTTTTTTTTTCACTGCAAAACTAGTGTTTGGACATTATGTTTGGACAATTAGAAATAGATGTTTGGACATATGCATAAAACCGGGTCTAACCGGGTTGACCCGGCGGTTGAACCGGTTGACCCGGTGACCCGGTGTCTTGGCCGGGTCGATCACAAACCCGGGTTTCAAAACATTGATGGCAGCAATGGCTAGGGAAGAAGACAAGGGCTATTGCGTCTTTTCAAATATAATGTGTGGGCCCGATATGTATAATGAAAAAAATAGAAAGTTTAGTAAGAATAATGATAATAAAAAAAGTATAGCATGTAGAATGAGTCTTTTTTTGTAAGTATGTTAAATATTTATATCTTTTACCCTTGTTTTTATTCATGTTCTTTTCTTTTTCTCCCTTGATGTGAAATCGACCCTCTTCTCGAGACTTAACCACATTAATTAAGTATTATTTTAAATTCGGTTTGATTATTATATAATTTCAATTGTTACTAGTTATATGTATTAAAGTTTTATCTTTCACACAATACCTCAAATTCATTGAAAATCATAGGGGTACCTGACGAAGTCTTTCAAACAAATTCTAAGATATTTGATTAATGTACCCATTCTTGTGGTTATGATCCCATATACTAGGTACTTCTTTTATTAAAAGAATCTGCAACTGATTTTTCTGTAAGACTCGTGTTTAATATAGCTTTAAAATTTGAATTATCTTGTCTCATTTTATAAACAAATGATTTTACTCTTTGATAAAGTAATTTATATTTTAGCGGCATTGCAACTAATTCAGAAAAAGGAGGGATGTATTAAGTGAATTAAAAGAAAAAGACCATAAGGGACACAGTTGTGACTCAGCATGACTTTGTTACATCAGATTTCTCTCTCCGATAACCAGACATAATCAAATAGCCACGGCCGAGGTTTTTTTTTTTTTTTTTTTTTTTTTTTTTTTTTTTTTTTAATTCAAATATTTTAAATAACAAATTTAAAATTCATTAAAATAAAAAAACATTACAATACTAATTAAAACTTAAACTAATAAAACTCAAACATTGCAATACTAATTAAAAACTTAAACTAATAATTTAAGTTGTAGCGTGCCTTAATTGATGCCTTAATATCCATCAGTTCTTGTAGTTGTCGTGAGGGCAAATTTGGGTCGATTGGTGTATTGTAGTAAATTAAGTCTTGTTGTCGGGTTGATTGGGCCATTAATGCCATTTGCTGTTTTTGGAGCTCAATTTTCTCTGTTTTCATCTCCGGCTCTCTTTCCTTCAACTTTATGTATGCTTCTTCCTATCCTTATTTTTTTTCAGTTTTGACGGCTTGAACTTGGAAAAGGTTTTGGCTAACGAATTAACAAATGATTCTGGTGGATCACGAGAGGAGGAGGATGATTTCTTCCTAGCTGCGTCACAACCTTCTGGTCGTGATTCTCTAGTATGTTCCTCACCATCAGAATCATCTACGTCTTGGAAATTCAAAGGACCTTGTGTTGACCCCCGAGGTAGTTGTAGAACCCTTTGATTTCTTTCGACTATTCGTTCTCAAAGCAGGCATCTCAATATTCTTACAAGCATCATGATTCCTCAAAATTTTCCAACAATCCTCCAATGTAAAATCATGACCGTAAATTACACGGTATTCTCTAAGAGCTTTTTTTATATCATCTGCATCACTCTCACCACTTCTATGATTAGTCTTGATATTATCCATAATACCATAAAAATTCTCAACCCTATTACGAATCATATTCTTCCATTTGGCCGTGATCGAGTCGTACGTTCTTTGTGAACCAGTTTCCTTTTCAAAGTACTCTATCACCTCCTCCCAAAACCTATATTCTTGTTGATAGCGTTTCCTCTCTCGGAATTTTTCGACACATAAACCCAAGCTCTACAAAGCGCGATCTCTTCCGCCTTTGTCCATAGTTCGTTCTTTTTGGTTGGTTCGGCCTTTTTGCATTTGTCCTTCGCCTTTGTAGCACGTCTCGAAGGCTTCTTTGGTTTGAAGGGTGACGTCTCTCCGACATCGTAATCGTCTTCAACAGGCATGGAACCGTGGTACGAACAGTGACACGAACCTTACCCCATCGAAGCATCTTGATTCGGATAGTTTTGAGTCGAGTAATGTTGAGTCGGATATTCTGCCATATAATCCTTCAAATCCATATCAAGATTATCACTACGAATCTGGGAATACGTTTGATCGGTTGGGAAGACCGCGAGAAATCAATGTTAGGATAATACGACGACCCACTTGATTCTTGGTGATAGTCCATATTAGGACGCTGCGGTGGGACAAATTGACGATTAATGTAAAATGGGTTTTGACTTTGATTCGGTTGTGGTAGTCGTGTTGGATATTCAAAAGTGGGAGCACGAAATCGAAGACCCCGATTTTGTGGTGGTGTTATGCCGGTTAATTCAAAATTTGAATCCGGCGAGAAATTCAAATTTGGTGCATTTTGGGGTAGTCGGGATCGTCGGTTTTTTATGTGGGATGAGAAGTTGTTTGAATTGTATTTCAAAATTGTGTGTTTAGAAATGTGTTTGAGGTTGTTATTTATAAGATAGTAAAGTAGTAAAGTCGTTGTTGTTTTTTTTTTAATATGAAACGGTAACCTTTTGGAATTGTATGTTTGTGCATAATCGGTCAAAATTAACGGTGACCCATATTTTCAAAACTTGCTCGACCGACCAATATTCTTGACCTTGCCACAATGGGATCGACCGATATTAAAGTCGGTCGACCTCTCTCCATAATCGATCCATTGTGCTTAGCCTAAGAAAGTGAAAGCATTGAGATATTGGTTTTCGTTGGGTCAGGGTATAAGGGTATAAAAGTAATTGACTTTTTGTTTATCATTTGTATAAGAGTAAAAAAACATCAAAATCAATTAAATTGGTATTTTAGATATTTTTGAGTATTTTTAAGTTTTTATGTCCGATTTGTGATGAAGAGCAAGAAGATAATTCGCACCTTTTCTTTCTATGTGAAGTGGCTAGAGATGTCTCACGTCTCATTTGTCGTTGGTGGAATGTTTCTTGGTCGCCTGTTGGTTCTTATATGGATTGGCTTTCTTGGTTTAATTCGATACGTTTAGGGTCTAATGTCAAATGGCTCATGGAAGGTGTTTTTTACGTAGCTTGGTGGAGTTTATGGAATTTTCGTAACCAACTTCTCTTTACGAATAAGAACCCTCGGAGGAATGTTCTTTTTGACGATATCGTTATGCATTCGTTTACATGGAGTTAGGCTAGAAGTAAGTTTAGTTTTAGTTAGGATAGATAGCTTCAACACTCATATTTGATTTCTTTGTAATTGTTCTAGCTCCTTGCTAGTTTTTAATCAAAGTTGCCGTTTAAAAAAAAAAAAAAAAATTAATTTTACAAAAATATTGATGTAATTACGAAGTTTACAAAAATATTCAGTCAAATCACACCATGTTTGCGAAAGCTACATGTGAATAATTTGCTCGGTTTGCATAAATTATCCACCAAAACACCATTGAAAAAAATAAAGCAACATGAGTTATCATCAAATAGGCAAATTATACTTTTTTTTTTTCTTTTCTTTTTTTTTTTAATTTAATTTTTTTTTTTTTTTTTGAATGCAACAACTTTTATTAGTACTGCAAAAATGCAAAATGGTCCACACAATTTGAAGTACGTCTTAGCTACTACGCAATTAGGGATTACCTGTCAGGGCACCAGCTTGATAACACCATTAGTCAATAATGGTTTTTCATTTCTTTGTTCTCTAACAAAGGGAGGTTATTAAAATATCTAACAACCATATGGAAATCGAATGCAACAACTAATCACGTTACTATGAAAATCGAATGCAGAGTCCTTTTTTTTTTTTAACAACGACGCTATGAGTTGTAGTTAAACATTCCTTAATTAACAAATTAGCATTAAATGAGCTAATATACTTTATAATGATACACATTTATTTATTTTACATGAAATGTGATGTTAAACATGATATTTTGGTGTTCATTTATTGTTAATTTTTTAATTAAATAATGCTTAACCACAATCTACTGGTTGTTGTTAACAAAACTTTTTCTAATACAATATTTGTTTTGTGTAGTATAATTGATAATTCTGATCAAAACAATTAATGGAGCTTTCAAATTCTGTTGGAATAAAAGGAGAAAACTAGTTAACAATTGGTGTTAAGATTTGCATTTATGTTTATTTAAACAAAAATTTTGATTTTTGCAATATTAATGGAGTTTCCTACGCATATTCAGTTTTTCGTGCATAAAGGAGCTACGTATCAATTGTGGCAGAGCCACCTGGCCAAGTTCAAGGGACGACCCCAAAATACCATGTAAAAGTTGCATTACGTTTGAGGAAACATCACATATGATTTCTAGAGTTGTTTTCGGCAAGTTTTCATGCTCTGAAAATAAATTATACATAGGTTTATCTAGTAAGTTTGGTTCCATTAAAAAGGTTTTGAGATTAAGAAGAGATCCTAGCCATTCAATTATGTTTAATTTGATTCATTTAATAAAGCATTTAAATCAGTGTTATGGGTAAATTAGTAATTAGATGAAGCAAAATTTAGTTGAATTATCCTACAATTATGGGCTCCATTTATTGAAATTAAAAACTGCTACTCGACTACTACTATTGGTTTTTACACGTTAACTTTTTTTTTTTTTTTTTTTTTTTTTTTTTTTTTTTTTTTTTTATCAATCAATATTTTTTAAATATATATTTTATATTAACAATAACATAATTATATAGTAACTTGAAAGATTCACAATGAATAATGAATTAAAAAAGGATTCATCGAATTATATACATTTTTATTGAACCATATATAAAAATGAATCTTTAAATTGAATCATTGAATATTGAATCATCTTTTTTTTTTTTACTAAATCATATATAATGTGAATCTATAAATTGAATCTTGAATATTTAATCACTAGCAAAGTGTGATAGTGAATCATAAAATCATTGGTTGTGAATGAATCATCAATATAACATGTTATTTTTAAAATTTTGAATCATATAAGAATTGGTGAATCATTGACAAAAATTGTAAATTAATAAAAATGCATGCATTGTAACCGTATACATTCAATTTTGATGGAGGAAAAAAAAGAAATTAATACACATGCATTCAAGATATATTAAATAATCAAAACCTTATTAATGAAAATTGGAAATTGCCTACTTCTTTACCCTTGACTTGGTTTGATGAGATGAAAGGTTAAGATTGCTTCTCAATCTTCTCAAACTCTTCTCAATCGATCCGTATTCTATTTAGTAATGCTACCAACTAATACATATTTCTTATTGGTTCAAATTGAAATATTTAGTTCAAGTATAGTCGTAACCTTATTAATTACAGTAATGCTTAGGTTCGGTGAGCTAAGTCAAATCAAACACAGCCCAAAATTTGATCTAGAATAGCAGGTTAAAACCAAAGCTTGAAACTGATAGTCAACATAAGAAAACATAAACTTGAGCCGCATCAAATTTGAATAACTGAAAACAATCAAACCAAAACTGGATCAGGATGTAACCATAACTGCCAAACCGCATCCACGACACTTTTTTTAAGAGTTAAACATATAATTTCATATTGTATATGCCACAAATATATGGAATAAATGTTTTAATCAGCTGAAACTAACTACAGAACAATATTACCTTAAAACTAGTACCTTTAGGTTACAAAGACCTTTGCATATATCAACTCTACAGTACGTTCAAATGCTTAGTACGTAACTCTTTTAACGTGTCGGTTGTGTCACCGTTATTTGAAATAGTGCAAACCCTTTCAGCTATGCTAGCTATAATTAGCAAGACATGGTGTAGTGCGTACCTTCAACCTACCCTATAACTAGAAGACACTTGTATTAAAGTAAGAAAAATAATACTTCCTGGAATTCCTATTGTCCCACCCTTTCCATTTTTAGATGCCCTCAAAATATAACACACCAAGATTTTTGCATGTGAAACCTGATGACGTTTCGAATCATTATATTGTCGTTGATTGAATTCATAAAGCAACTTAGATTTGATGTATATTGATAATATTCTATATTCTTAGTGTGAAACTTTTTAAATATGAGCAAATAAGGAAAATAACCACATGTATATAATGTTATATATCATTAGTCTTTTGCACTTTAATTGCTAATTAAAGTTAAAGAGGAAAAAATGGTAATCATGTCCTAAAATACTCTAGCTAGCTTCTTTAGTACAGTAACTGATAACTCATGGGTGTCTGGTTTTAACTTCTGGTTGCTGTTTTTAATTTGTTTCCATGTAACCTAGCCTTAAACTCTAAAAGGCTGAATAGGCTAGAATACGCGAAATTGTATATAGATGTTGTGAGTCTTGCTGAATCCAACAAACTTTCTGTGGCGCAGAATAGAAATGTTGAGACTTGCAAATTGGTGTGGTTTTCTATCCAAACCAGAATGCAAAGCGACAATGAAAATGCCATTTCGGAATTTTGTGTTCAGCTTTGGTTTACGGTTAGCTGGTTCAAAGTAAAATGCCACGTACAACTCTTAAGGATCATGTATTGTCATGTTTTTTTATTTCAAGTCACCAATTTTGGTTTCCTGGTTTTTGTCTGCTAGTGTTTTGATGTATCTTCTAGCTAGGTGATATAATGAAGGATCATTATCCTATATCCCGTGAATTCGTTAACACACCAAAATCCGTCATTACAGACCGACATAGGGTTCAAAGGTGGCGGCATCTTTACAAGAAGAAAAGGTCAAATTAATGAGTATGATGAAGTCGCAAGACACCAAATAGAGGACTGTATAGACAATCAAAATGCATGTGTCCCTATCTCTATTATCCAACTATATATCGACCATGATTATAACTAACCATATAACGCCAACCTATTTCGCCGGGCCTTTGTTTCGTCGTATATTAATGATCCCATGTTTTTAATAATGTTCGGGAATTATCTCAAAAGAGTGAGATATTGGGTGAATATAATGTTAAATGAGTCATATTAATGGTGGTAGGGTTTGGCTTATGGCTTGTCTATTACCAAATCATGCAAATTGCTAGTAACCCATTGCCACTTGCCAACTTCATAACCATATATATACATTTTGATTAAGGGAGGTGATACTCACATCATGTTTTTTGATTAATGCACCACAAATTATGTATTACAGTATTGTATGATACAAACTGTAATGTAAAGATTGTGATATATTAATCAAAAAATGTGGTGTGAGTATCAATTCCCTTTTATTAACTTATGGCTTTAGGGGTTTATACAATCTTAATCAATCATTTGTAGTTAATTAATTATTAAAAAAGATCAATGTGGGCCCATTAATTATTGAAATAAAACGTGACCAGCACGTGGTACAAACTTTTATTTAGTCTCGATCGACTTGATAGTTGATATACAGGGAGAAGATAAGAGAAGCTTGCCTGAAAACGAAATGAGAAAGAAACAAGTTTTAAAGCTAATTAACAATCACGTGTCTCGGTCGTTATTTAGAAATATATAGTGGAAGATATCGTTCTCGATCTATATGTGCTTTAGTGTATTACTATAAAAAGTTAATAATTAAATTAGACTTTTTTTTTTACATAAAAATATATAGCATTTAACGGGTCATTTAACCACGCAACCCAATTAACATTAATCTTCCTACATCTATTGATCACCCAAAGCGAAGTTTGAGAAATAATGTTGTCGAAGATCATTCTTTTTTTAGGCTTCTTCAAAGAGAATAGGTCGCGTTCATGTAAATCCAAATATGCCACCACATGGAGAAAAAAGAGGCTTCTAACGCTAGCTTTTGGAGATTGTTGAGCTTAAGACCGTTGAACCACGTCTCCCAGGAATTCAGGTTGATAAAGTAAGGGATTTGGATGTTCCACCATCGACCAAACAACCGAAGCAAATCTAAAGACATCGATTGGGGATTCCATCTCACTCCCACAGTTCGGACACAACGTGCAAGGAATGTCCAACCCTCTATTGGAGAGATTAAATTATAGACTTTTATAACTTTTTCTAACCAGAATTAAATTATACTCCACTATAAGATGGAATCATCTCTAAGATTAACCTAGCAGTAAGGTGGTCACCAAGTATCAGACAAAAAGGTTGGGTTCAAACCTTTTTTTTTTTTTTTTTTTTTTTTTTTTAACATGGTTCAAAGTTCAATTCATTGGCTAAACATATTGTCGTGATCTGGGAAAAGTTTGAGATGAGTCACTGAAACACCAGTTACGCTTGTACATAGAGCCAAACCGGCATAACGACCCTACGCGAGCACGCTGAATAGGGATCTCTTTACAGTAAGATTTCTAATATGGAAAAACGTACTAAGCTAGTATATTACACAAAGGAACGTATATGTCGACATGCATGAACTATTGTATATATGCTTTTACTCTTCGAACCACATATACATATATATATATATATATATATATATATATATATATATATATATATATATATATATCTTTTTAATTAGAACACAAAGACATGAAAGGAGCCTAAAGCACTAATGTTCAACTCAGAAACAGACAACCTAAAAATTTTATACCATGCAAATTTTTTTTCTCTACAAACTTGGAATTTAAATATTAGGAACCAAGTACGAAGCCAGACTGACATCCTCAAAATCTTCTTGTTATTCGTAGTCATTGAACAATTAACATTGGATAATGTTGTCAGTGTGAATATAAAAAGATATATCACGCACGTTTGAGCTCTGATGTTTGAATAAACTGCACTCTAGTCAAATCTATACGGCATTAGTATAAACACATGTTTTAGAATAATATATGTGAAATGATATACATGTTACATATGATTAACTAATAATAACACCAGGGACACTGTATCAATCTTATTACTAATTAATACCGAAAGATATAATATCGATTGATGAGGATGGAAGTCAATATTACAATTTCTAATTACTATTAATCACTTTAGTCGTTTGAAAGCTTTTTAACATGCACACTCCATTTCTAAGAAACGTTTAACTTTCTAATAAGTGAAGTATGAAAATTTCAACTTACACAATTATGTGAAATGTCACTCGGCGATTTCTCAATTTTTGATCAGGATTTGTAATAAAGACAAAGAAAAAAGAGAACCTGAAGTTAAAGGTAGGATTGAGAAAGATAATAAGAAGCCACAACACGAAAGCTAAGTTTACTTAATCAATAGGGCTAGTAAGAAGCTAGGTCCCATTATGTCGCATCTGTGACAAATATGTCGATTACTATGTTGTGGATATATTACTATATGAGGTAGGTGTGTATCTTGTAGACTTACCTGACCAAATATTCGATACAAAAATAAAACTTTTTTTCCTTGTGCATGGACCGGAATGCCATTTATACATAGAATATAGATCAAATAAGATCAAATTTAAAGTTGTTAAAATGAGATCGAACTAAAATTTGACAAAAGATACTCTCCTTACAATAAAAATAATTTTTTTATTTGCTACAACTAAAATTGTTAAAGTATCGATAGATTTTTTTTTTTAAATTTATGAAACCTAGGTGATAAACTTTGATTAGAAGTTTAATGTGTATCAGGTTTTTATATGTGTATCAGGTTTTGAAATATTTATTAGTGTAATGTGTATCAGGTGTATCACTAATCCAAACTCATGTATCATTTGATTATTAGTTGCTAAAATGTTAATTTGTATTAAATATATATATATATATATATATATATATATATATATATATATATATATATATATATTTTGTGTATGATTGCTAAAATTCTTATTTATAACTGTTTTAGTAGCTTTTCTACATATATATATAATCTAGATCGATTGAGAAGATTTTCATTTTGAGAAGATTAAGAAGATTTTCAAAAACGATATATTTTTAACTTTGATTCATGTTTTTCCAACGTAAAACTCATTTAAATGTGATTAAAATTCAAAATGTGTAAAAAAAATTTGAATCAATGTTATAAATCTCTTGATTTTGCGATATATGTAGAATACTGAATCATCTGTACAAATTTAATGAATCATCATCATAACTCGATTTTAACAATGATTTGTGAATCAAATATGTGATTTATAGATTCGATTCACCATTAAGTGATGTTAACTTGTGAATCAAATCAAAAACATGAATCAGTTTGCTTAAACGAAGATTTCTCAATTTTCTCAAAATAAAAAAACCTTCTCAATAGAACCGGATATATATATATATATATATATATATATATATATATATATATATATATATATATATATATGGTTTTGGTTCCATTGAGAAAGATTTTAGATTGAGAAGGTTGAGAATCAATTTGGACCATATAAATCAATTAGTTTTAATGAATTATACAAGTCATTAATTTAAATAAAAAGGGTAAAATGGTAATTGAATCATTAAAGAATTAATTCAAGATTAAAGACTCCACAATTATGGCTTCTTTAATTCCCAATTTAATTACATGGTAATTCCTATACGTTTTTTGTTCCTTTCTTAATTTTCACATGTTTTGTGAATCATTCATTTTTTATTTTATCTATTACTAGTTCCTAATGAAAATATAAAGATATTCCGAAAATTAAAGATGAATCACAATTAAAGAATTTTTTTGTAAAATACATGATTCAAGTTTTTAAATGTAATATGTATTACACGCATTTTTTGGATTTTGAATCATAAAAGATAGTAGCATTATAGATTATGAATCTTTAGAAAAACTATAAAGTTCATTTTGAATCATTGTTAATATGTGAATCATACATAATTATTCAGGTTTACGAATAATACATAATTTATTCAGGTTTATGAATCATAATTGATTTATTGAATCAACAAAAATTTGTTAGTGTTTTGTTTTAAATAATATTTGATGTTGTTAATAAAAAATGAACTGTTATTTTTTTAATAATTTTTTAATCACTTCTTAATGGTAGGAAAAATATTAAACTAACTCAATTGTATTTTTTTTATCGTTACTAATAGTGTAATATTGAATCACTAATAACCTATATCTAATAATAAAAAAGGTTGTTTAAAATATGAAGCATTACATAAATAAATAATAGGAAGGTTGGTGTAATGTCAAGCGTATAAATATATGTTAGGATGCACTTGACACTGAAGAACATTAAAAAAAACTCAAATAAAAAAATGAATGTATTCTTGAATTTACGTTTGGAGAGAAGGACAAATAACAAGTATGCATTAAATTAGTGTTAATGCATTAATGTAGTGTTAATGAGAATGAAATATAAAGCTGTAAATGTCTATCTTGCCCTTATATTAGCTTGATGAGATGAATGATCAACATTGTTTCTCATTCTTCTCAATCTAAAACTCTTCTCAATTGATCCGGATTCTATATATATATATATGTGTCAAAACCCGTCCGATGGACGGGTATGACTTGTGGTTTTTATTTTTAGGATTTAGTAGAACAAATATGTACTAAAATGTAATTGAAAGTTTAATGAAACGGTTAATATATATAATTGATGTTACCATAATCCATAAAACGGCTAAAAGCAGGTAAGTTTTTTGATTTGTGGTTTTTATTTCGATTCACAACTGTGAAGTACCACTCGTTTCTTGGAAACTGTTGATAATGGTGTTTTTAAATTCCCAATTGCAAGCCCAACAATAGGTGAATCATTTGTTATATCAGTTAAAACTGATCTCGATTTTGTAACCCCATTATCAGATTCTTCAAATTTCCCTAAAAGAGTGAAAAAAAATTCAATATAACCATGTGATAAAAGAATAAATTCCATTTAATAAAATCCATAAATTAACGTAGTATGTTACTCACTTGTGATTCTTGTGATTCTTCTTAATGATGATGGAGTCTCCATTACAGCGAGATTAAACGTAGTAGAAGCGAAGCAGGCTGCCAGAAAATGGAATTATGGTGAAAGAAAATGTGAGATTATGTGAAACCATATATATCAATGATGCTAATTTTCTATAAAAAAAAATCCTGGCTAATAATGCTAAACCACACCTACAACATTAATTCCTTCAAATGGTCAAGTTTCAGCTTCTCCCTTGCTGACATATTTTTTTACTATAGATTGCTTACATGCTTCCTGGTTAGCCTCTTGGTTGGCTGCAGTCACGGCTCTATTCACGCTGTCATCCATGTCAGCTACATGAAATTCTTTATCAGCTATACGCCTTTCTTCCTGAAAAAACAAAACATTACTTACAAACCCCTGAATTCTTAAAAACGGATACTAATTTTGAGTGTTTCTTTGATGTGGCAGTGAATCGGTTTTTTAAGAATATTGATACTTCTAGAAAGAAACCATAATATTAGTCAGATAAACAAAATTATAAAAAAAGTAGAGGTTGAAAATAGACTTAGACCATCCTTTGCACCTTCGTCGGCGAAACTACTGATCAAGGTTGAAAATAGTACTAATATCACATTAAATCTCAATTAAAAAAATAACAACAGGAAGCTTACCATGCTTCCATAACTGAATTTACAGAACATGATGCTCTTAATTTCATACAACAGCCATTCTTTGTGAATCTTCTTTTGGTTTTTGAGCCTGCACCATCATAAGCGAGACAGTTAAAACAAAAATAAAATAATAAGAAAGGTTAAGTTCTGTGTATAGCTTACTAACCTGTTACAATTTTAAGAAGTTTATATAGTCGCTCCACACGGGCAAAGAAACAGTTTCGGATCCCGCTAACACATTTGATGTTGATAAAGTATATTTGTTTCTGGTTTCAATTATCTGCTGGTGGTTGGCTAGCTAGTCTCATTGTTACTCCTTGTCTTTAGTTTGTTTCCGGTCTACCAAAGTCGAAAGATCTTATTTTCTGCATCCAAAGAAGGGGGAAAAGGTCATTGTACTTTCACACTTCTTGTAGTTACACATTAAAATAAAAGGATTTGTCAATCACTGCGCAAAGCAGTTTGTTTTGCAGTAATTATGAATAATGGCTGAGGTGATTATTTGTTCTAGTTCATTTGATTATATTGGACAAAAACACCGCAATCAGGTACATAAAAATTCTCATGAAATGGTAAGATTGTACTTAGAGGTGAAGATGTAAGTTAGGGAAGATGAATATCCAAAATAACCCTTTCCGACCCAACCCCTGACCTTGCATAGTTGGCCTTCAAAATGATTCTCTTTTACCTGTTACCTGACCAGCCGTGCGTCACCCAACGTTCAAAAAAGGCAATGTTAGTGTGAAGTACTGGGATTAGTTGCTGTTTGCGCAGGCATGCCTAAACAAACGACAAAAATCAGGGAACATGCAAACATTACTTTCAGCTGTAAATGTATATAATTCCGAAATCACCATTGACTTACCTTGGATAGTCGCTCGCACATAGATTTCACATCTGGATAATGAGTTGCAGGTATCTGAAACTTGATCCCATGTACCTGTAATGATAATAATCAGTTGGACTAATGTTAATAGGAGGAGTGTGCATAGTTATTTAAAATACACATTTCCAAAACTTATATTACTCATCAGTAATGGCTAGTGCTAAGAGCAGACACATTTTCATAGTCAGGTGAACCACTTCTATGATCCGAGAGTGCGTATTCATTCTGAGACCCGAACCGGTAGTTGGGACCAACATTTCCAGTACGAACGCCTCCAAAGGAAAATGCGATAGTGAATAATCACTTGGGTTTTCGTCTAAGGAAAGCTTAGAGTGCCAAATGTTGTGGCAAACATCTTATTGCAGTTTCGTCAATATATCAGGGCCAAATTCCGTCGGCTTGAAAGTCAGTTTCCTCTGTTTGTTAAAAACGTTGAGGTACCTTGGTATTTCTTTAATCACGTAGTGTCTTATATAAACAGATTTGTAAAAAGGATATGTACAATTAAAACAACTACTCAAAGTATGTGCTAAACGTGCAATAATTATTAACTAATCAGTTTCGTGGCGGAGTACCAAGCAGGGAACGTTCTTTTGGCTTTTGCTCTTACTAATCTAGTGAACGACGAATTGAAGTGTAAACATAGAACATTAAAAGAAACTGATCCCATATTCAAAATTTCAAATGTACCAATTAAAGGAAACTGATCCCTTCATCAAGTTTTTCAATTAAAGGAGCCTGCACTGTGAAAAAGGGTTGTTATTAAGACATTCCTATAATAAATTTCAAAAAGGCACTGGCTTTAAAAAAATACCTTATATGCAGGTACAACAAAAGAATGGAAATTATAAGGTCATTGAATCAGTTATTTGGGTGCGTCAACAATTTCCTCTTGAACATTACGCATTAACCTTTCCCTTGTCAACAAAGCTAAGCCTGTAAAGAACAATAAATCAAGTTGCGCAAAAGAATAGGTATAAGATGTTGCGCCTATATTAGATGTTGATCACAATAAAAAAAAATCATTAACAAACTAATCCGGATGTCGCAAAATTGCTTACGTAAAGACGCGTTATCTATGCACCTTATTGTTTCGGCCTGCCCTAAAAGAAGTAAAACACCAGTATCGTCCGTCTTTGTTTTTACCTTTTTTTAGGCTATGTAGCGTATGAGATAAAAATTATCCAACGCCAGTATCGTCCACCTTTGTTTTCCCACTGTTTTCTTGGAAGCACCTACGAATAAAAGTTTAATATAAGTCGAGACATAAATACTTTTCAAAACACATCTGAATTTTCAGCAAAGTAGTTTTAACTTTTAACATTAGCAGAAGAGATAGAACATAATGGAATTACTTGGTTAGACTGTAATATGTACACAGAAGCATCAGTTGTTGATAGTTTTGATAACAAAAATTAAGTGATATACATAACTGAATCGTATGAAATAAGAGTGCATTTTAAGAAAACCAAGAACTGAAAAGTAAGCTTTATGGGATCATGGCGTTAGACCTATTGTGATTGTGTTAATAGTTTTATACTACAACTCTTAGTACCATGACAATGAAGGATGTAGCTGGCGATTTCCACCCACCTACTATAAAATGCAGTTAAAAGTGTAATGGGTCAACATGGCAAAATAATCTAATAGCAGTCGGTCTATTTTATGTTCACGAGCACCATGTAAATGCATGTAACGAACAACATCTCCATATCGACAAAATATTTATGAAGAGTCGACTTGCAGCGAGGTAGACTGCATAATGGTAGATTTTTTTTAGTACCATTAAATTTCATTAAACATAATATCAATACTTCAAAAAGAGCCTTATAAGGAGGACGAATAAAAACTCATTTAGGCCGAATAAACAATCATAAAAAAAGAACCATAATTAAAGGTATCATAGATGATAGATGTGCATACATTGGATCTAAAGAAAGAGATGATGAATTCTGATGTGGGTTGAGTTATATTTATACGTGTCTTGATATTCGACCCACTACACTAATGTAACCGTGTTGGAAAAGTGAAACTGAACATTGAATTGAAAAAAATATCAAAATCACAACCATCAAAATTGCATACTAAACTATTATGAAAAATACCTTGTGTCCCTCACCTCAAATACAATTGCCCATTGAAAAGACGGCTTGACCATTACACCCATTAAAAATGACCCAGTTCACCCCTTTGCTACTCCTATTTCACAGCAGCCCCAAACAACCATTAAGAACACCCACAATCCCATAATATCAAACCCTAAGTATACCAGAAATTTAGCATACCTGAACCAAGAATGGTCTTCAAATACTCGACAGATGGAGAAGTGTCACCTCCAAGAAAATCAAATAATACCGACTATCTCCAAAATGCATTTTTTTTCATCTACTCACAAGCAAATAACTTATCTCGTCTATATGCTGACAAGCATGGTTCCAAGCTCCAATATATGCATGGCAGTATACCCATGAGTGAAGAATTAATACATCTATCATACAATTATTGCGGCCAACCCACAAAAGGTGTGCTTATAGATACAAAATTAAGATGTGAGTGATCAAAGATGAAATTTTGCACATAGACCATGTGTGATTAAAAAGTATATAGGTGATCAAATTCAGTGTAATGTGTCTTTTAATGACAAACTCTTGAATGGATTTGGAAGTTAACTAAAACATACCCACCATGAGCTTATACGTATTGCCAATTCTATTTATGTGCAACCACCAAAAAATGTAAGAGTAGAGACTAACCAATTGGAAGTGCCAATAAGCCTCTAGCTACAGCCTTCAACTACTTCAATGTCACATCTAAAGGGGGCGGGGAACTATATTATAATTTATTTAATTAAAATTTTTATTTTAATTTATCCTATCACATAAATGAAGGCTGGTGCAAGTTAATTTATATTACCCACATATGCCAATTACTCATGTTTACTGACTTTGCGACTCATTTCATAGGGACGTGATGCAACAAAAAGCTGTAAGAGTAAGGCTCAGAGCTTGAATATCTGTCCATTTTCGATACATTCTGACTTCAATTGCCTGGTTGGTTTCGGTTGATTTAAGATCTGCAAAATAACACGTTTCTCGTTGTAGAGATATCATTTTGTCAGCATCTTTTGAGAGTGGATCAATATTTTTGCTCGTCGCCATTTGCCTATAAATGTAAAAATCAGTTGTATGAAAAGGTAAATAGCAAAGTTTGAACTATTTTAAAGTAAGCAAACTTGCCACATAATGCATGCTAGGTTTACTGTAGATTTGACAATATGGGTGGTTCGTTGAACCTCCTTTTCAGACCATTGGTCGAACTCCAGTCCTTGGCTGTAATTTGAAATTTACAATCACGATACAGTTATAGAATTCAATATACTAAAATTAGCAAAAACGCGTAATGCCAAAAGAGCTCCTATCTGAAGAATTAAGGTAACCTGATGTTGGGATTAATGAAATGAAATTAAATGAGACAGCCACCAGTAGCAAACTAAGATGGTGCAAAATATGGTATAACTCTAACCTTCAAATGAGGATGGTATCGTAAACGCGCGTCCCACATGTGTGTCCATGGAAGGAGAACAAAAGAGGTCATCGTTCCCTTGTTTGTGGACAATGTTGTAAGTAGGTTCTTTGATGGCAGCAGCAGCAATCGGCTGCTCCAACTGGTTCCCGCAAATGAATGGCCAATGGTAAGCTTGAGAACTAACGAAGGTCAACAACTGACGCCACCAATTAGAAGATCATACATGTTGATGTTCAAATAACCTAACCCAAACACCCTAAAGGTTATAAAAACCCTATTCCAATCAACGTCTTTTAATAAAAGATAAATATCATATATTCTTAATAGGAATAACTGTTATACCTTATTTTTTTTAATTATCTGATACTCACCACTCCTTGATTCAGTTTTACCCCTGGCATCTACCTGAAAAACACATTAACGTTCTCTGATGAGCCAAGGTTCAGACTGAAAACCAAACTTTGCTTAACACCCTCTGATGCACGCAACATACCATCTGATTCATTGGTGGCGTCCATGGTACAGCCTATTGATTTATATCTTACCCGTTGATTCAAACACCACACCCTGATCTTTTACGTCCATGGTATTATTCCACCTTGAGTACACACAATCAACCTATTTCAAATTCGTATCACTCCCAGAATCACAAGCTTAATAAGCTTAATCTTCAACACAAACTGAAATTCCCATTCTTTATCACTCCTTGATGTACGTCAATGATTTGTGGCACAACCATCAGTAGACCTGAGATGACCCAAGTTGACCCGAGTTATTCCCAGATCATATCCACTATGATTCATATTACTCTCTGAGTCACTCTCTGATCCTATCAGCTTAAGTTTAGGTCATGCTCATTTATCAGTCCGAATTCCAAAACACACCAACTGTTGCTTTTCAACAGGGATTTCATTATTTCCATTGCAAGTCCTGCAAACAACAATATAATTTAGCCTTTCTTCCAATATGCTAAAAACAACAACATAGATTAAACAATAATAATAATAATAATAAATAATAAAATAAATAACTGGATAAGGACGTAAAACTTCTAGGAATCTCATAAACATCTAATGTTGCAGCGTTTTGATGATCTGTGTATCCTCAGAAGGCCTTCTAAGTAGCTCCCCTGTTCATGCAACATCAAACAAAGCCATTGTTGGTTTCTTGTGAGAGCAGATATATGGATGAAATGGTGCATAAACTGTTCCCGTTGTAGCCTTCATTACCATAAAAACCGTACTTATCATAGCCAACTGTTGTGCATGTGTTGTTAGTTGGGGCCCGGATTTGTGTTTTTATTAGTTAAGGGCAATTCTTTCTTTCTAACCAATTTGGATGGACATACTCCACCTTGAATATGCTATACCTTTGCATATTTACTAAATTTATGAAAACGCCTCAGAAATTGGGTTCGAGAAGTGTAAACCAAATATTTACCTTCCCATTCTCATCGACGAACCAACTGTTAGGTCCTTTTACCAACAATGAAATTGTTTGTTTAATCTTAGAGAACACATAAATATATAAAGTATAAACTGATAATATAGATCACAAATGCATACCTTCAGTACCAGAAGTTATTTTGTCCAGTTCCATACATTTTTTTTATCTCTTTTGATCACCGTCAAAGTAACATGCTGCGATAAGAGACAAGATATATTAGGAAATATGGTTCCAAAGAGATGAGTGTTTACAATATAATTTTTCTACAAACCATGAATTCACGATCAGGATACTCTTATGGAGTTTTGGAATCTGATTCTCTTGAACAAGTTGTGACACATCCGCTTGAGAAACGTAGCCCCTTTAAGAACCCCTTCACAGAATGCCACAACAGCCAAGTGTGGAGATAAAAACAAACGTAGCCCCCATTAAAAACCCCTTCACAGAATGCCACAACAGCCAAGTGTGGAAAAAATTAATTATGTGGGTTTAAGATATCTCCATTTCAGGAATTCTATAAAAGATATAAATGCATAAAAAGCATACAAGTAGTAACACATTTCTTTTCTTCACCAGAGATACCTCTTATCATTTGATCGCCGACCATAGCATCAACACACGTTTCCAAGCCAAGTATCTATCACACGGGTATCTTCAGCTTCTTATATTAATCCTTGTACTTGTGATATCATAATCTCACAGACCCAATCATGATATAATCAGTGATCAAAGTAGTTTCTTGGCCTGGAACAGACCCGTCCATAAAAGCATCAATATCAGGATCAGGTTCAATTTCTGCTTATTTTTCCTATTCAAGATTTCTTTAAGCACATGATGTCTTGCTCCAATACCTAAGCATCGTCCTGAAATTAATAACTATATACAGTATATCACAAATGGACATAAATTAATCACAAAATAAACTTAAAAATTAAATCAAAAACAAAATAATTTTATAAATCAGATAAATAACAACTAAATACAATCATCAACAAAGAATTGTACCTTCTCAACATCAATAAACTTAAACACAGACGCCATTGATTCCTCAAAATTGTTGGCAAAGCATCATTCTATGTCTAATGTTCACACCATAAAGAGAAAATATAGATGTTATAATTTGAAGCAAAGCTTCTTGAATGCTATATAATGGCAAAAGATATTGAACTTAGAATGACGGATCACGAATCTCTTTTTTGAACAAATAAAATAGGTTCTCTTTCGTAAGCTTTTCTAGTGTTTGAATGCAGTCCTGTAAACATTTGCATAATAACAGTGCATAATTTGGTAGAAACAAAAACTTACCATCAACTAAACCTCTCCATGATTGCAAAGGCTACATCAATCCATTCATGAAGTTTGTGGATCAGGTGAGTGTTAATAACTCTTATTTTCTACCTTTTGACATAATTCAGTAATTAGAATATATACTGATTAGAAAAAATCTCATTATATACTTGACATACATGTTAATAACTGACTTTGAATACGGAAACAATACAAAATTTTAGCCTATAAAAATATAGATATTGTACATACATTTAACCTCCAGTTTCGACAACAATACCTGAACATAACATGTTTCTTGCAATCAAAAGATGGGCAATGTTTATCTGGAAATAATCACGGGCATGCATAGACTCACAAAACTAACCTAATAAACTGACCATGATTGAATTGCTGCACATCCAGATTATCATATTTGTCATGCTTGATTTCAATCCAATACCAATTCCTGCATAAAAAACACGATAAACAACCAATGCATCTAAAAGAAACATCAAAAACTTAAAGAAGGACTCTTATAAACATAAAAATTAATAGTCTCTTGCAAACCTGTGATCAAGAAAACAAAGAAAGCCGTAAATAAGTTTCATGCATAACTAAAATTCAAGACGAACGTGATACCTTGATTGTTGTTTGTGTTCTAAGGTGTAGAATGGATTTGTTTTAGGGTTGTAGAAAGTTACGTAGAATGACATGGATGAGTTGGGCCGGTTCTTTTCATTAGTTATTGTATTTAATTAGATTAGGAGTAATAATTAATTACAGGCATTTATATATTTGGACTTGTAACATATATTCCAAAACAACATGTTGCCTCAGTGGTTAACATACATGCTATTCATTAAAACAACCAAGGTTCGAATCATGCAAGTGTCATTTTTTAAAATTTTACTTCGAAAATAACTGCTTAGGTGGACAAATTGTGATGACATGGACTTTAATGTGATTATGTGGCATAATGGCGATGACATGGAAATATGACTTGGCATTATGGGATGCCAAGTGGCATTTATGTGGCATGCCTCCTCTTATATATATATATATATATATATATATATATATATATATATATATATATATATATATATATATATATATATATATATATATATATATATATAAACAAACGTGAGATTAATATGTTCTCAAAGTTCATGGATCTCTGGATAGACTACAGTTTATGTACATACAAAATAAAGGAATTATATATATATATATATGAGGATATCTTGGCTACAATTAAATAACTAATATATTCCCTTATATATATTCTAAGAACATTGATGTAGCCTTGGTTTAAAAATGCGCGCATCATTCCCAAATTGCACGCATCATTGCATTGCATTTGAAATTTCGCATCATGGTAGCTAATGCTAGGCCATCCCAGATTGCGCTCGCAATCGACCGCAATTTATCACAATTGTGTAATGCTAGCAATAGTCGCAATTAGCGCAATTTGAAATTTGGGCTATTTAGACAATGTTAATAAAACTTCACTGATAAATAAAAGAGTTTAGTCATTAAATATAGAACCAAAACATACGCATGTTTAGATTTATAAAATTCATGATTACCAGTATATGATCTTGGATCATGTCTATGCTATTTTAGTGCTTACGATTGTATTACCCAGTAGTTCAGTACTATTGAGACATTGTGCACTTTCATCTGCTTGATATTGCACTTGGAAACTTAAATTCTTTTCAATAATTGGTTTTTTAGTGTAAAAAAGCACACATCAATTGCATATTTAGTTGTGACATTTCCATTTAGTTGTGATATGGCTATTACGTTTAAATTTACTTGAAAGTTGAAAGAGAACATGAGTTTATGACATAAAAGAATTTGAGAACCACGAGTCTATGACATAATTTCATAACCACGTGTCACATAATTATGACTAGGTGGTTTAAATGGATTATTGGCCAAATTTGAATATGTTAGTGATTTATTTATAAGTTTATTGCATTTACTTGGTGGTTGGTAAAATATATTATGTATAAATAATTTTATTTTATTTTTTAATAATAAACGCATCGTGTTTAAATTGCGCTCGCAATCGCATCGCGCATCACGCATCGGCCTCTCGGACCTTGAGCGCATTGGATCGCAAAACGCAATTTTAAACCAAAGATGTAGCTTTGTATCATAGTCCAAATGAATTTATGATTTATTTGATCTATATCTCTATTTTGTTGACTTATTTTTTGCTTCTTGATGCATCATAAAATTTGAAATTAATACTATAAATGACAGTCAAATGACTCAAATGTATAGTTACTAAAATACACATATTTAATGTGGAAATTTCGTGCTTCACACATGCATGCACTTGCACTTGCATTGCGTAGTTTAGGGTCATATACGCGACTCTTTTTTATTAAATAAAATGATTTATTAGTCAGCTGATCGAGTTGATTATTTTAGTTATCAGGTTTAGCCATTTTTTTAAATTATATATATTGTGAGTTTTTGACATATTTCAAATCTTTACATTTTTTATTTCACTCTCTTCTTCCTTTTTCTGGAAAACATTGCAATAACATGCATAATTTGATCCACACTAGGCTCGTTTTGTCGTCTTTTAAATCTTTTCAAAGCTAGTCATTGTTTACATCTTATTGCGACAAATAATATGATGTAACGATATTGATTTTTCAACATAAAAAACGATACGCCTCACTGGCTTTTTTTTTTTTTTAGTCGAATGCTTCTGATCCTTCTTTTTCGGGTTTGAAATAGTTGATTAGACATGCAACCATCAAAATACCAAACACCGATAACAACACAACAACCACTCCATCAACCCGAATTTGCAGCCGCATATTACCATGGTGCAATTTTTGGCCACTTATTAGATTACCTCATCGATCGACAGATCAAGACAAAAAAAAGCCATCGCTAAACGAGTGTCCTCTAGCCTCCGATTCATTTTTTCATTCAACCTAAAATGTCGGCTTTGTTTTTAACATTTATGAATGTTTTTGTTAGTACAAAATTTAGGCTCAATATAAGACCTAGTTTAGGTTAACTCTTGGATGGGCAAATCTTGAACTAAGTGAATGTTTTTGCGGTTAAAGTTGCTAAGAAAGAAACAACACCGTTAGTCTCATTGCTGAAGGAGGTTCCCCGGTCAGCATCCGTTGTGAGAGTAAGTTTAGGGTAAAGGGTTTTTTAGGTAAAGGGTTGTGAGAGTAAGTTTAGGTAGAGAGAGGAAGTGTATATTGTGAGAGAGTTTTTGATGATGCTATTGAGAGTGACAAATGCCCTCTAATTATACCATTGTCGTTTTTATTTGATTCTTGTGATCGCGTGCCATGATGACGACATTTTTGGGCGGCAAACTCCAAAGGTCAACCCTTGTTCTTGTCCTCTTGCCTTTTATGGCAACGCTTTTGGGAGGACACTGTGGTCTTTCCTTGTTTGGAGTCTGCCTAGGTCAGATGTATGACAGCTGACAATATTCCTTACTCTTTTGGGTTAATTTGTGGTCCCGATCCTGGGGCCTGCTCCGGACATATGGTTCTTCCGCGACAATGGTGTTGAGACGCGGTTCCTCGTGGAGAGGTATTCTTGTCCGGCCCGGCCTGGCAGAGCCGGTGCCTAGTGTGGTCTCGAGGCTATTTGTCTCATGAGTGTGCCCGGCCTGGTATGTTGGATCTGGGGGGTACTATACGTGATCAGTGTTATAAGGCTAGACAGTGACACAATAGTCACCACTCCCCTCATCTTCATATAAGCGTCATATTACTATTCATCACATCACCAATCTCTTTATCTTTCAACTTAAAGGGTTACCTCAGCTTCAATGGTCATCTCTCTCTTCACTTACAAAAAATACCTCATTTTATACAAAAATGTCGCACAAAATACCTCACACACACTAAAAAAGGTAGTAAATGGTGAAGGTGTTCACCACTCTCTTCTCTTTTTTTCTTGGATAACGCGTGAGGGAGGGAGTTTTAATGGGCGTGGTGCGTGATGGGCGGAAGTGAGGGTTAAACCTTACCCTCGGTTGAATTTAGTTCTACAAAAATGGTTTCGATGGTTCAGATTCACGTCACATCTCTAATAATACTACGATAAATATGTTGTTTGATTCACGTTTTCTTACACGGTTTACAAAAATTACAAACATTTTTATTAATCGTTCACATTTATAAACGTGTAAAATACTCTTATAACATTTATGAACGGGAAGATAGATCATAGAAAATTACGTTCATTGTTTGCACGTAACATAAGTAAAAGACTTATTTAATTTGTGTACAAGAATATAACATTAACTTACACTTGAAAGTGTAAGTACAATTTTTCACGCTCAATCTCTTCACGTTTTCTGACAATTTTGCGAGATTAAACTTATGTGTGACAAATTAACTAAACTCTAAAAATTTTAGTTTGCTTAGGTTTATGTTTGTACAAACAATTCTTTTGCATATACGTGGTTACAAATGCGAAGAAATTGAAAACTTTTACAAGCAACGTATCTTATTTCTAGCATGCCATAAAGGGTGTATCGGGATCGAGATAACTTACGAGTTATTCGATATTAACTATATCGAGTCTATTTAAGATGATCGTGAAATTATTGAACTTAATTAATAAGTAGACTTAAGAGTCTGGTGCAAGTATTAAAATGGTTGTTTGTAAATCTGGTGTAATTATTGAACTTGAGCTATTTCGTGCTTTTACCGGTAGTTTCTGTGTATAGTTACACAATCATCATATCGTTGAAACTATATATTTTGGGTTCCAAAAATAATAATTAATGAATGGCAACGAGATTAGATTTGTACTATACCCGCATGGCACACTACAACACAATTATATGTTAATAAACGAATCAATTGTAATAGAGCAGTGGATCACTACCGACACAAATCATGATAGATGTCATTCTATGAGGATAGGGAGGTGATTTTGGACATGAGCAAATTTAGTGCTATTAACAAAGAAAAAAAGAAAGAGTAAACTGCAAAATGTTTTTGTAATTTGTTAATTTTCAACTAAATTTCTAGCCAGCGAGTTTTTTGCAATCATTATCTATTCGTTAATTAGTAAAGTAAAACACCTCTCTCAATAAACTCAACCCCAAACAATCGGACCTCATATCCGGTCACAATGTTAGTTGGCTGAGGTAGAGATGGTAGATGGTGGGGTCATTGTTGAAAAATTGGTTGGCAAAATTAACTTTTGATCAACTTGTTACACAATTATCTATATATATGTGTCATATATATAAGTAATAGTTTGTAGGTTTGCGTTATACTCGATGAGAGCTTTGCAATGAGCCTTTATTTGTCTAAAATAGAGTTGATTTGAATAAGATATCAAGTCTCAAATTTAGTCATTCGGTACCATGACTAAAGTGGAGAAAAATTTTACTTTCTATCCCACGTCGGTATGAGGGGTAAACTAGGGTGGAGTTATTGGTATAAATAGAGGCCCTAATCCCATAGCTTGGACATACATCAAATCAATAAGTATTATTGATTTCCAACATAAGGAATACCCTTAAAAACAGACAACGAATCTGTTTTAAGGGAAGCGTGTCAAACACGTATCTCGGCTTTTTAGTGCTTTGTTGCTGATCTTCGTTGGTGATCAAGTAAGTCTTCTCGACTATTTTATTGTTTTATTTGATTATCGTTTATAAGAGTCTGTCTCTACCTCTATTCTGTTTGGTTTTAGTTTTCTTTTATTTATTTATTTATTGTTAATTTCATTTATCATAATATTGATTTTATTAATAAAAGTGTAATGTTTCCTTACAATCTTAAAACGATTATGTGTAACAGAATTTATAACACTTTTCTTAAAATCGGACTAATTTAATTAACAGATTTTATATAAACTGTTTTTCTACTGAAACCAGGATTATATTTCTTTGAAAATTAGTTACTAAACAGAATGTTAATTAACATTTTTGATATAACAGATTTATAAACGATTTTGACAGTTTATTGAATCAGTTTCTATCGAGACTATGATGAGTTTTTTTTTTTTTTTTTTTTTTTTCAAACTGGTTTTTTTATTACATATGTTATTGTTTAAATATGGATTTATTGGAACAAAGATTATGTTTCTTTGAATCATATTTGGTACAAGTTTACATAAACCAAGTCGAGTTTATTCGATACCATATTGTTTTAACAGTTTTTTAAACTGTTTTATGTAAAAATATCCACAAGGTAACTGATGGTAAAATAATTTGTGACCTAGTGAATCTTTTGAATGTAATTGGTGCGCCGATTACTAACATGGATGCAAATTATGATGAAATCAGAATCATTGAAATCAAGTGGAGTTTCTTTGAAACAAATCTCATAAAATACAAGTTTTTATTTTATTAGATTACTAGAACGTTTTTATTGAAATAAAGATGAGTTTGTTCGAAACAAAATATGATAATATACAAGCTGTTATCATATTTTGGTAGAAAAGTTTCTTTGATTTGTTTAGCTTATTTAAACCAGGTTGACTTTAGTTATAAACTAAATATAGTTTTTGAAACTTTATGAATTTTGAAAGTAGATCGATGGAAACCTTGTTGTGTTTCTTTAGAAGAGTAAATCTATTTTGAAACCTTGTCAAGTTTTATTGTAGAATTAGACCATGTGATACAGATCTATTAAGATATTCTTAAAGAAGATTGACAAAATCATATTACAAATGTGTTTTTGTTTAAAAACATTATGTAATAGATGATATTGTTTAATTGTTCAAATCAAAATACTTCTTTGAAAGCGGTTTTGTGTGATGCATCTTACAAACATTAGTGTTTTAAACAACATTCAATCTAATCATTTTTGTTAAGAAACACTTTGTGATTTAGCTAGTTGTTAATTATTCCAAATTTAGTTTTAGACTAATAACGGAATCTCTTATTAGCAGAATGTTTGGAATATCATGAGTGACATCTAAAGGATCTGCTCCCGAACTTGATGAAAGGGGACCGATACTCGATTTATGTGTACAGTAGATGCTTTGAAGCATTTTGATTCTATGTGCCATAACAATGCGATAAATGGCTTGAATGACATGAAAATTATGGCGATGGCTAGATCCAACCTTAGATAATGGTGGAAAACACTTGGGCGTCATCTCATGCGTATGACGATAATAGTTTGATTAACTTTATCAACACAGTTGAAAAACGAGAGATGCAAGTTATGGGAAACTAGACAATTGTAATATCAGGAGAAAAGGATATGTTATGCTGAAATTCACATTTGTAAAAGAGCTTAAGTTAACCAACACGTTGTACGTGCAAGAGATTAGTAGGAATCTTGTGCGTGGATGGTTGCTTAATAAAATTGGCTTTCATTTTATTTTTAATCAAATAAAATTGATTTACCATAGAACAAAATTTTGGTCAGTATAGGTTACGACCTTCTTTAAATGCTTAAGCTGAATCAATTTTATTTAATGGTCGTCTTAATAAACTGAGTATGAATTCAGTTTATTTTGATACTTTAAATGTATAGCATGGCCGAATTGGACATGTTAATTTTAACTCAATACGTTGATTAATTAGATAAACGAACATGGATTACAAAAGCTAAAACTTGTGTTGAAGTCATATTGACAAAATTGTCTTTTCACTCGGTTGAACGGAAATTAACCGAACCCCTTGATATGATTCACATGGTTTTATGTGATTTGGAATCATTACCTACTAAGGCAGCAATTAGTGAGTACTTCATCATAATTGTTGATGGTAGTACAAAATATCGCTATTTGTACTTACTTGAGAGTAATGATATAGACAAGACTGATCTATACAAAGAAGTTGAGAATCAACTTATTATCGAAAACAAGGCGGTTCGAAGTGATATCGGAGGTGAATATTTGTCTCAATTTCCAAATACATGTTGATAACATCAAATTACCTGATATTTTACATATCAAATTCCCGTGTTTATTGCCTCATTTATATAAATATGGTACTTAAGTTATTCATAATCTTTCATATTTACATTTCAGGATAAATAAGGCGTTGGAGCGAAAAAGGTACAAGAAAAGGCCAACATATGCAAAAATATATTAGGAATACATGTTACGGCGTAAGTGGGCGATTGACTTACGCCGTGACTCGTACTACGAAGGCCAAAGTATTATGTGTGAAGGTTACGCTGTAACTGTTTAATGATGTTACGGCGTAAATATGATGGCAAGAAGGATATGACGTAACAAAATCTTAGGGTTACGCTGTAATTTTTAATTGTGAAGGTTACGGTGTAATGTGGTAAATTAGTTACGCCGTAAAGAGAAGTAGGGAACGGATAAGAATATGCTTACGAAGAATTACGGCGTAACTGAATAAATAAGTTACGCCGTAATTAATGACTTGAGCGCCAAGGAGTTAAAGTCCAATGGCTGAAAGCGACAAGTTGATACAAGGTTTATTATGGACAAGTAATAATTAGAAGAATTACGATGAGGGGCTAAATGTGTAAAGATGGCATGAAATTTTAAAATAGGTTGACATGAAAAAGTACGAAGTAACTAATGGCGTAATTGAAATTTAGTTACGGCGTAATAATAATTTTAATTATGACGTAGTTTTTCTATTTCGTATTTCTTTGCGCCGTCAATGGTTACGGCGTAATTAATCATAGAGGTTACACCGTAACCATGTCGGGGCCTATAAATACAATCCTAAATCTGCATTTTTAAGTATCTCTTTTCACCCCTCTCCTAGGGGTCGATTAGGGCATCACTTCAGGGCAATTTCCAGCAATCCCAAGCTATCTTTTAAGGAAGAATTCACTTGCAATAATCATCACTATTAGCTCTACATCAAGCAATTTGTATAAAAAAATATGGTCAATTCAATTCATATTTTAATCATTTTTGTTGGTATAATTTATTGTATGTTTGGCTAACTTTGGTGCTAGCCTAGTTATGATTCCTTGATTGTATTGTTTATATTTTCATTCTTCAATTATTGTTTCTAGTGTATGCATGCATAGTTCGTTGGTAGTTACCCTAGCTTCGGTAGTTTTGAGTTGCGGTCGTATTTATTTGCCTAGGAGAATTGACCAAAAGACCCTAGGTAAGTAGGTAGAGAGGGTTGGTAAGAATTGACCAAAAGACTACCAATCCCTCTTGTGCAAATTGACCAAAGGATCATCGTTCGGAAGGATGAACTTAAGAAGTTAGGGATGTGTGTCTAAGATGCTAGCGCCCGGGCACACATTATTTCGAATCTTGCATGTAGGGTACTTAATGACTTGGCTTAGGTTGCTTGAGACCCTTGACTCCCTAAAAGGTAGGCCTTTGACGTCGGGTAGGAACCTTTGTTGATAGATTATGACGAATTGACCAAATGCTGTCATAGCGACTTGAACCCCCACTTGAATCAATAGGAAGCAATTAGAAAACATAGACATAACATGATATGATGAATAATTAGATTAGCACACTTTCTCTCTACTGTTCAAAACCTCAATTTAATATTCCGCATTTTATTTCTTGTCCATTAGTTTAATTAATCATTTCAAAAACCTTTTAAAACCGTGACATTAGACTTAATCAGGATCCTCATCTAAATAGCTTTTGGGAACGACCTCGGTTTTACCACCTTCTATACTACGCACGATCGGGTTCACTACTCGTTTGTGCAATAAGTAGACCTTAGGTAAACGAGACTTATAAATATTTAATCCTGGTCGGAAAACCTGCATCAGAATTTTGGCGTCGCTGTCGGGGAGCTATTTAGGATTTTAATTTAATTTTTCTTTTATAGTTTTATTTTCTTTTATTTTTTTTAGTTTTCTTTTTCCCTTCTTTTCTGTTTTTGTTTGTTTTTGAAATTTCAGGATATGGGAAATTCATATTTTGACATGCTCACTATGGAGGAATACATGGCTTTGACTCAAGGTAACCAAAGACCGGGCGTGGTAAGTCCCGAAATCAGTAATAATATCAGCTTTGAGATCAGTAGCCAGTTTATGGAGGAGCTCATACATAAGCTTTTCATAGGAACTGATGATGAAGATGCCCACCTGCATGTGCGAAGAGTATTAGAGATCGCAGATCTTTTCCACACTCCAGGAGTCACTCAAGATGCATTAATGCTTAGAGTATTTTCTATTACACTCACAGGTGCAGCTAGAAGATGGATGTACAAGCTTTCTGCTAAATCAATCAATACATGTCATCTTCTGGAAAAAGCATTTATTCTGAGATATTGTCCTCCTTCAAAGATTGCCAGTAAGATAGAAGAAATAAGGAGTTTCAGATAAAAGATGGATGAAATGCTAGATGAAGCTTGAGAAAGATATAATGACCTTCTTTACAGGTGCCCAACGCATGATATCAGCAACCATCATATGATCCTTATTTTCTACAATGGTTTAAACATCCCCACCAAATGATCGACTCTCAAGGGCCAATCCCTATGATGCCACCGGCACAAGCCCTTAGGTAAATTCAAAAGATGGCTGATCATTCACGAAATTGGTACGATGGAACAACCACTTGGGCCACAACTAGCAATAGCATTGGTGATATCACCAAAAGAGTTGATAAACTTGGATGTGATATGAAGAAGGTTAAGGAATACATTCATGCTATTCAAGAGAAATCCCTCCGAGAAGAATGCAAAGCATAAGAGCAGGTCAGGTATATAGAGTCATTGGAGGAAACCATCAATAAAAAAATGTGATAATTTAAAAAGGACGCACGACTCGAATGACGAATGGATTAGGAAATTCAAGGAGGGCACAAACTTGAATTTAAATAAGCTCGACACTCAGAGGAAAAGTTTGGAGGCTAAGCTTGAAGAATTAAATCAAAAGCTCCTGGAAAGTAAAAAGAATGCGGTTGAAAAATCCAATGCAAAAATGGGAAAGATGAAAGAAGTCAACGAGGAGTCGGTTCCTCATGATTTACCTAATGTCAGACCATATGTACCACCTATCTCATTTCAGGACGTTTGAAGGTTATGAGAAATGAAGAAACAAGCAGAGATCAATTGAAGAAGATGGAAGCAAAGAGCTTACAGGGTGACGAAGCAATTCCACAAGATAATGTGAAATCAAATATAACACAGAATGATAACACTTCTAACTCTTCTTTCATGCCTATTAACGATCCTTTTAGTTTTCCCATACATGATGCCGAAGTGGAGCATGAAATTGTGCAACTGATAAGGTTTTAAAATGTACATTTTTGAGGGGTCGTTTAAGCCCTTATTTGATCACTTTTGTATCCGTTATTACTTAATATCGTTCCTTTTCACTTTTTAGGTCTCTTGAAGGCAAATTGCTGGAATGGCACTTATTTGGACGAAAAGCGCGGATATACGAAGAAAATGGCCAAAGTCAAGAATCGAGACACTCAAGCTGCTGAAATACAAGGGGACGGCGTCAGGTGTTAATTGCGACGCCGTCAGAGCACTTCTGTGATGGCTCAGTAGCCAAATTTCTTATTTTCAAGTGACGGTGTCAGGCTTTAAAAGAGTAGGCCGTCGCAACTCAGACGGCCTAGATTTGATCCAGACGGCGTCAGAGACTGAAGGGGACGGCGTCATAAGCATAAGGTGACGCCGTCGCAAAACTAACATGGCCAAGACGAAACCCTAATGACGGCGACCCGACGGCGTCACAAATCATAAGGTGACGCCGTCGCGATTGTAATCTTATATATAGAATCCAAATTTTTCAGTTTTAGGTGTGTAGTCTTTTGGAGTAAAAACCTAAACCGAACCAAGGCTGTCTTGTACAGTATTTTAGGGTTCCAAACCCTATCTTACACCAAGATAAGTGTTTTACTTCATTAATTCAATTATGTCTTCAATTATTTGTGTGTATGCTTGCATGTTCTCCATGTCCAGCTAATTTACTTATGTGTTTGCTTAGGGAATATGAAACTTAATTATTGAATATTGATTGGTTGTCTCTTATCTTAATCGTTAATGATCTAGTAATGCAATAAGTCATTCGTTGTGTAGTTAATGCTTGATTAATCTTTGTGAACCTTGGACTATAACACCTAGAGTAGTTGTAGGCTAAACCATCCAAAGAGTACCTTAGAGTTAGAGTTTATAATTCCTAGAGATTTTGTAGACGAGACCCTTTGGTAGGTTCAAAGAGTTAGGGATAAACGCATACCCTACGACTTTAGACACACAACGCGATTAAGAATAAGGACGTGACAATTCAACCATCAATAGGAGATAAATAAGGAGTAATAAAACCTAAGTGAACACATCTTTAAACTATCATAGCACACAATAATTAGACATAGACTACATACACCTTAGATTAGATAATTAGACAAGTAGAGTAATCGGTAGAAATACCAACCCCCAAATCCAAACCCCGAGATTCGTACCTTTCTAATTCCTAAAAAAACATAAAAAGATAAAAAATAATCTTCCTCAACCCCAACCTTAGCGTAGTAACTTCTCACTAGCATTCCTATTCCCCTAGAGAACGATATCAATACCCGTGGCTTACCCTAATACTACACTAAAACGATTAGGTTCACTGCCTAGGGTGTTATAAAACTTGCTCGAAGAGAAGGAAGTTCCTTTGACCTCGAACGCGCTGCGTAAGCGTATCAAGTTTTTGGCGCCGCTGCCGGGGAATAGAATAGCTAGTTAGTAGTCCACCTCGTTTATGTTTCTTTGCTTGATTCCTATCAAGTAAAATTTTCTCATTTTTAGCTTTCTCATAGTCTATCCCCCTTCTTCGTGACCTTTGTTCGTAATCCCATCAGTTTTCATCATGGAAGGTGATAACCAACCACCATTCATCAACCTACCACCAAATGACCCGCCAAGAGCCCGTACTCTTGGTGAATACTCGAGACCAAGCCACCTAGGCTATAGGAACACCATTGAGCTTCCCGATCAAGCCCAAACTACGGCCCTGCGATCCTACACCATCCGGTTGGTGCAAAACGGATGTGCATTCCATGGACTTCGTTCCGAAGATCCTAATCAACATCTTAGGGATTTCCTTAAAATTGTCGATTCCATTGACCTTGATGCTACAACTCGGGAGACCACGCGTCTGCGTCTCTTCCAATTTTCTCTACGGGACCAAGCTAGTAATTGGCTTGAGCGACTTCCCGCCGGCTCCATCTCAAGTTGGGATGATCTCACCTCTCGCTTCCTTGCTCAATTTTTCCCACCAGGGAGAACCACTAAGCTTAGGAATGACATCTTGATGTTCCAACAACGTCAAGGTGAATTGATAAGGTTTTAAAAGGTACCTTTTTGAGGGGTCGTTTAAGCCCTTATTTGATCACTTTTGTATCCGTTATTGCTTAACATCGTTCCTTTTCGCTTTTTAGGTCTCTTGAAGGCAAAATGCTGGAATGGCACTTATTTGGACAAAAAGGCGCGAATATACGAAGAAAATGGCCAAAGTCAGAATCGAGACACTCAAAGCTACTGAAAGCATAAGGTGACGGCGTCACAGCTTATACGCGACGCCGTCGGAGGATTTTGTGACGGGACAGAAGCCAAAACTCCTATTTTCAAGTGACGACGTCAAGTTATAAAAGAGTAGGCCGTCGCAACTCAGACGGCCTAGATGCAATCCAGACGGCGTCAGAAGCTGAAGAGGACGGCGTCACAAGCATAAGGTGACGCCGTCGCAAGTCAAACGTGGCCAAGACGAAACCCTAATGACGGCGACCCGACGGCGTCACAAAACATAAGGTGACGCCGTCACAGATGTAATCTTATATATAGAATCCGAATTTTTCAGTATTTGTGTGTAGTCTTTTGGAGTAAAAACCTAAACCGAACCAAGGCTGTCTTGTACAGTATTTTAGGGTTCCAAACCCTATCTTACACCAAGATAAGTGTTTTACTTCATTAATACAATTATGTCTTTGATTATTTGTGTGTATGCTTGCATGTTCTCCATGTCCGGCTAATTTACTTGTGTGTTTGCTTAGGGAATATGAAACTTAATTATTGAATATTGATTGGTTGTCTCTTATCTTAGTTGATTAATGATCTAGTAATGCGATAGGTCATTCGTTGTGTACTCAATGCTTGATTAAATCTTTGTGAACCTTAGAATATAACTCCTTGAGTAGTTGTAAGCTAAACCATCCAAAGAGTGCCTTAGAGTAAGAGTTTATTATCCCTAGTGGGTTTTGTAGACGAGACCCTTTGGTAAGTTCAAAGAGTTAGGGAGAAACGCATACCCTACAACTTTAGACACACAACGCAACAAAGAATAAGGACGTGACAATTCAACCACCAATAGGAGATAATTAAGGAGTAGTAAAACCTAAGTAAACACATCTTTAAACTATCATACGAGCACACAATAATTTGACATAGACTACATACACCTTAGATTAGATAATTAGATAAATAGAGTAATTGGTAGCAATACCAACCCCCCCAAAATTCAAATCCTTTCCTTAAAAAAATATAAAAAATATAAAAAAATAATCTTCCTCAACCCCAACCTTAGCGTAGTAACTTCTCACTAGCATTCCTATTCCCCTAGAGAACAATATCAATTCCCGTGGCTTACCCTAATACTACACTACAACGATTAGGTTCACTGCCTAGGGTGTTGAAAAACTTGCTCGACGAAAAGGAAGTTCCTTTGACCCCGAAAGACGCGTGTAGCGTTATCAAGTTTTTGGCGCCGCTACCGGGGAATAGAATAGCTAGTTAGTAGTCCACCTCGTTTAGGTTTCTTTGCTTGATTCCTTTCAAGTAAACTTTTCTCATTTTTAGATTTCTCTTAGTCTATCCCCCTTCTTCGTGACCTTTGTTCGTAATCCCATCACTTTTCATCATGGAAGGTGATAACCAACCACCACTCATCAACCCACCACCAAATGACCCGCCAAGAGCCCGTACTCTTGGTGAATACTCGAGACCAAGCCACTTAGGCTATAGGAACACCATTGAGCTTCCCGACCAAGCCCAAACTACGGCCCTGCGATCCGACACCATCCGGTTGGTGCAAAACGAATGTACATTCCATGGACTTCGTTCCGAAGATCCAAATCAGCATCTTAGGGATTTCCTTAAAATTGTCGATTCCATCGACCTTGATGCTACTACTCGGGAGACCACGCGCCTGCGTTTCTTCCAATTCTCTCTACGGGACCAAGCTAGTAATTGGCTTGAGCGACTTCCCGCCGGCTCCATCTCAAGTTGGGATGATCTTACCTCTCGCTTCCTTGCTTAATTTTTCCCACCGGGGAGAACCACTAAGCTTAGGAATGACATCTTGATGTTCCAACAACGTCAGGGTGAATCTCTCTACGAAGCATGGACTCGATTCAAGGACTTACTTCATAAAGTCCCTCATCACGGCATTGATCTTTGGCTCCAAGTTTAAATCTTTTATGATCATGTCAACTTCCCCACCAAGCGATCTATTGACCAAGCGGCCGGTGGAAAACTTTGTGATCTCACCGCGGAAGAATCATGGGGTATAATAGAGGACCTTGCTCTCTATGACAACGAAAGTTGGAATGACCCCCGTGAGTTGCCCAAAACCGTTAAGGCAATCTCCTTGCCTCCCATTACCTCACAACCTTCCAACCGTAGGATGATCGAACTTGAAGATCAAGTAAAATTCCTAATGAGTTCCTACGTAAATCCTAAGTCTTCACACCATGTGAACAAAGTTTCTTCCTCGTGTGAGCCATTTTGTGATCCTCATAACACGCGCACTAGCACCCGATCCCCCGAACATGCCTCCGTTGACTACGCATCCTCGCGTATTAATGGAACGGGAGGAAGATTCCCTACAATACCCGGACCTAGGAATTTTAATGAAACCCGAGAGGCATGGAAAGGCAAGCCCGACTTCTATTGGGGACAAACCAAGGAATTCACTTCCAATGATTTTTCATGGCCCCCACCCCACGGTCCTAACCAACAAAACATCGAAGGGATGTTGCAAAACCTAGTTGCAACCCAAGAAGCCCAAATAGCTAAGCTCTCGAACCGCTTTAACCAACAACAAGCCGAAATGGATAGGAAGATAGGTAACCTTTTGAAAGCCATGACCAATAGTGATAGGAAGGTTAATGCTATCTCAACTCTCGAGCCTTCCGGTGTAGAGATTAAGGACCCAAGTAAGTTAGCTAAGCATGTCCAATTCGTCAATACAATCGCCTTAGTGAAACCTAATAGAACCAATGATGAAGAGGACCATACACTTGAGAATAATGAAACAACCGAGGAAGTAGATGAAGTAGACAATGACTATTTCAATAAGTTTCCTACGGAAGAAGAACTATCTCGCCACCCTCACTTAGTGCGTGACCTCCGTCACATGTACGTTAGGAAAAGCCCTAGAATCAAGTTTGGGAACCCTTGGAATCTTAACATACTATGTTGCATAGGACACCTTTTTGTGGCAAAGGCCTACATTGATCGCAAATCCCCAATCAACATAATGACTAGCACCTACTACAATTGGGTAATGAAGAAGCCTATTCCAACTAGGCAAGACCCCGATAATCCTAGGGTTAAGTGCAATTTTCTTGGTAGAGTTAAGGGATTGCCCGTTTATGTAGGTAGTTTCACGTTTCCTATTGACTTCATAATTGTGGATGATATTAGCACGGCCATAGACCCTAGCTTGTCCCACGTTATTCTAGGAAAACCTTTCATAGAAAGCACCGGGATGACCTATGATCCCTCGTTAGGAGTAGTGCGATTCAAGGATGAGACCGATGACATAGCTTACCAAATGCCGTTTAAGATTGAGAAGTTTTCATCACTCTCTAATGATGAAAAGGAACTTAAACTGTCGGTCTATTATAGGAATGATGAGGATAGGGAAAAAGGAGTAGATTATGTTATGGCTAAGATTTTCGGATTCTATAAGGATTGCTTGAACTTAGGACCAAAATATAGGACCGATTGGGGAGAGGACGAACTCTTAGAGAGGTGCATCATAGGGCACTTCAACAACATGGAATCCCCCATTAGAGACCGTCAAGGTGGCGGTAATGAAGTCACGTAGGAGCACGACTACGAGTCTAGCTACAAGACTCTTAAATAAAGAAAAGCGCTTCGTGGAAGGCAACCCATGCTTACTTGTTTGCTTGTTAGTGTCATATGTCTTTTATTGATTGTTTATTCTCATGTTTAAATTTGTAAAAATGCTTTATTTTGTTTTTAACCTCGTCTTAATTGCATATAAAGGTATTTTACATAAGGGATAAGTGTAGGGAGGATTACACACGTTTTCAAAAGAAACGTAAACATGAGAATAACAATTAACTAAAAGATATATATGTGTGTTTGTTCGAGTCAAATGCTTGTATCGAGTCATAATGGGTGTTTTGCAGAATTTTTTTCAGATTCTAAAGATGTAAATTTTCCAGAATTTTTTCCAGAAAATCGCAGACCAGTTTTTATCAGGATAACCTGACGGCGTCAGGATCGCAACCTGACGGCGTCAGGAAGGAGTAAAAACAACAGATTACTTTTTTTTCTCGTTTTCTGAGCTACTTATAAATTTTTGGAATTTTCCAGGTCTTAATTTTCCAGAAATTCTGTAAACATCCATTCCACAAGCATTATATCCTAGTTTAAATCGAGTCTTATATATTATTACCGTCGATTTTACGCGAAGGTTTCGTTTGTTTTCTTCAAGTGTGCAGGTTTAATTTATCAAGAAGAAGTTACATAAGATTGGAAGGAGCTTTTCACGCATAAATTCTTCTTGGAAAGGATTTAACCACTACTTCACACACGGATCTTACCGAGCTAATCAGGGGAGTACTAGTTTCTTTCATTTTTAATTACCTTCCATTATCATAACTTTGATACTTTCGGGGAACATTGGGGACAATGTTCAGTTTAAGTGAAGGGAGGGAAAATAAAACAGGAACTTTGAAACTATGCTTATCCTTGATTATTTGCTTTGTCCAATTGTATTTGTGTAATAAACCATGAGAAAATGTCGGTTAGGGTAATTTTGGCACCAAATTTATAATTTTTCATGACATATAGGAGTGGGCCATTAGTCTTAACAAAAGCGTCTCATGGATAGGAAGTTGCATGACTAGCACAAAAACCCTTTACCACCTAAATTCCACCCAAAATGTGAGGATCGCCCTTAGATTAGTAGGAATTAAAGCATTCATCTTTAATGCTTAGAGTGTGAACCGGTAGTATATTAGATTCTAGAACTTGTTTTGTGATGCATCCCGAGATCGCTAGTAAGACTACACTTGTGTAGTTAGGAATAACTAAATGATAAGTGGCATTAGGATAACCCTTGTTTGATACCTGTAATATAATTACTTCTTCCATCTCGGTTGAGTAATTCCCCCACACCTTTTGCGTTGTACTCATCTTTAGTACACGATACCCCTAGTTAACCCCTCTGAGCCTATCCTTTTCGCGGTTCTCGTGATGTTTCGGTTTTTCTGGAATATCAATGAAGAGCATTGTTTACACCCCACCCCCAAATGTACACGCAAATCACCTTAGCCTACCTTGTATGCACTCACTTTTAGTGCATTATTGTTATCACCCTAAACCCTTAGTTCAATTATCTAGTTGCTTGCATGAGTTGCTAAGTCGAGTCATATCCTTTGTACACAGTTTTGGGACGATTGCGACTCATGGGAAAAGTTAAAGTTTATGAAATGACTGGAAGGGAACGTTAAATTCAAATTCCCTTTATTTGCGTAATAATGTACCCCAAGTGTTTTGATCTTTTCAATTCGGGTCAAATTAGTATTAGAGTAATAAAAACTCAAGTGTAGGGATGTGCCTATAAATCCCTATCATTTTGATGTTACCGTAGAGGATGGTAGAGTAAAAGTGTATGAAAAAAAAAAATATCGAAAAAAAAGAGAAAAAGAGAAAAGAAAAAAAATAGAGTGATAAAAAAAAATAAAAAAAATAATAATAAAAAAAAAACATACGGGCTACCATCCTACATCTATCCTTTAAATTTATATTTGTTTATTTCAGTTAGCTAGAGTCTAGAGTGTCGAGTCTTGGCTTAGCAACGCCATTCTTCGTATGCATTTAACATAGAGATTTTTGACTTACCACCACTAAATAGCCTATCCCACCAAACCTTTTGTTTCCCTACCGTAAACCTAACGTTACAACCCTTTAAAGACCTCTTTGATAGTCTTTCCTAGGTGCTTAAGCCAAAGCGATGGAGGTTTGATCTATTCTCAAGCCTATGGTAATCTATGTACTAGGACCGGTTAATGAGTGTTTATCTTCCATTTCCAATTTGTTATATTTCATATACACCCGAGAGAGATGTGAGTATCCAAACACCCCATGTGAGGTGCTAGTATGTAATTTCCATGCTTGTTATGACTTTTGCGGGGCTTATATGTGTTGTGGACTATTTTATACCAATGCTTCATGACCCCTAACTTATAAATTAATTGGCTAAAAGCACATTTGCTTGAGGACAAGCAAATACCAAGTGTAGGGGTCGTTTAAGCCCTTATTTGATCACTTTTGTATCCATTATTGCTTAATATCGTTCCTTTTCACTTTTTAGGTCTCTTGAAGGCAAAATGCTGGAATGGCACTTATTTGGACAAAAAGGCGCGAATATACGAAGAAAATGGCCAAAGTCAGAATCGAGACACCCAAAGCTGCTGAAAACATAAGGTGACGGGGTCACAGCATATACGCGACGCTGTCGGAGGATTTTGTGACGGGACAAAAGCCAAAACTCCTATTTTCAAGTGACGACGTCAAGTTATAAAAGAGTAGGCCGTCGCAACTCAGACGGCCTAGATGCAATCCAGACGGCGTCAGAAGCTGAAGAGGACGGCGTCACAAGCATAAGGTGACGCCGTCGCAAGTCTAACGTGGCCAAGACGAAACCCTAATGACGGCGACACGACGGCGTCACAAAACATAAGGTGACGCCGTCACAGATGTAATCTTATATATAGAATCCGAATTTTTCAGTATTTGTGTGTAGTCTTTTGGAGTAAAAACCTAAACCGAACCAAGGTTGTCTTGTACAGTATTTTAGGGTTCCAAACCCTATCTTACACCAAGATAAGTGTTTTACTTCATTAATACAATTATGTCTTTGATTATTTGTGTGTATGCTTGCATGTTCTCCATATCCGGCTAATTTACTTGTGTGTTTGCTTAGGGAATATGAAACTTAATTATTGAATATTGATTGGTTGTCTCTTATCTTAGTTGATTAATGATCTAGTAATGCGATAGGTCATTCGTTGTGTACTCAATGCTTAATTAAATCTTTGTGAACCTTAGAATATAACTCCTTGAGTAGTTGTAAGCTAAACCATCCAAAGAGTGCCTTAGAGTAAGAGTTTATTATCCCTAGTGGGTTTTGTAGACGAGACCCTTTGGTAAGTTCAAAGAGTTAGGGAGAAACGCATGCCCTACAACTTTAGACACACAACGCAACTAAGAATAAGGACGTGACAATTCAACCACCAATATGAGATAATTAAGGAGTAGTAAAACCTAAGTAAACACATCTTTAAACTATCATACGAGCACACAATAATTAGACATAGACTACATACACCTTAGATTAGATAATTAGATAAGTAGAGTAATCGGTAGCAATACCAACCCCCCCAAATTCAAACCCCAAGATTCGTACCTTTCCTTTCCTTAAAAAAATATAAAAAAGATAAAAAAAAATAATCTTCCTCAACCCCAACCTTAGCGTAGTAACTTCTCACTAGCATTCCTATTCCCCTAGAGAACGATATCAATTCCCGTGGCTTACCCTAATACTACACTACAACGATTAGGTTCACTGCCTAGGGTGTTGAAAAACTTGCTCGACGAAAAGGAAGTTCCTTTGACCCCGAACGACGCGTGTAGCGTTATCATGAATCTCTCTACGAAGCATGGACTCAATTCAAGGACTTACTTCATAAAGTCCCTCATCACGGCATTGATCTTTGGCTCCAAGTCCAA
The DNA here is from genome assembly GCA_019973895.1 of Chrysanthemum seticuspe. Classification (NCBI taxonomy): domain Eukaryota; kingdom Viridiplantae; phylum Streptophyta; class Magnoliopsida; order Asterales; family Asteraceae; genus Chrysanthemum; species Chrysanthemum seticuspe. The sequence goes on along the minus strand of BPTQ01000006.1, from coordinate 270,739,003 downwards.
CTTTTCTATGATCATGTCAACTTTCCCACCAAGCGATCCATTGACCAAGCGGCCGGTGGAAAACTTAGTGATCTCACCGCGGAAGAATCATGGGGTATAATAGAGGACCTTGCTCTCTATGACAACGAAAGTTGGAATGACCCCCGTGAGTTGCCCAAAACCGTTAAAGCAATCTCCTTACCTCCAATTGACTCACAATCTTCCGACCGTATGATGATCGAACTTGAAGATCAAGTTAAATTCCTAATGAGTTCCTACGAAAATCCTAAGTCTTCACATCAAGTGAATAAAATCACTCTTCCTTGTGAATTATGTAGTGGTCCCCATGACACTCGTGATTGCACAAGACTCCCCGAACAAGCTTTTGCGGACTACGCCTCCATGCGTACCGACGAAGCGGGAGAGAAGTGGTACACTTTCAAGCCCGAACAAAACAACTTAGGAAACTCTTACAACCCCTCATGGAGAAATCACCCTAACGTTAAGTGGAACCAAAACTCAAGCACACCCCAAAGCTCATTTAGTCCACCTAATAGGTTCAATTCTCTAAACACCTGGAACCCCACTAATCTTGAGGCAATTGCATCTTGATTCAGGTCATCTCAAGAGACTCGATTGACTAAGCTTGAAGCCGATTTTAAGCGAAGACAAGGCGAGATGACAAACAAGCTTGATGCCCTCTTAAAAGCCTTTAATGAACGAGAAATTGGAGCACTCCCAAGTGATACTATAAAGAACCCAAAAGTGAATTCGATTTCATCGACTTCATGTTCTTGTTCACCATGGGAGAATGCACATCCATGTCCCTCACACCTAACGGTTCACTCGGTAAACGTTATCAACAAGGGTTCCAAGCCATCCAAAATGAGGTACCAAGGCCCTGCACCATTAGTAGAACCTACTCTTGAGAAACCTGTCAACCAAGAACCCAAGCCTAATCTAGAGGACGAGTACAAGGAACTCCATCAAGAAAAACCGGTTCTTGAAGTCTTAGCTCATGCACCTTATTATAATGCTTTAAAAGAAAAATATGAGTTAGAACTTAAACTTGGAAAACATGGGCCCGCTTTTGTGCAGAATAATCTACCTAAGAAGTTGGACGATCCCGGGCTATTTACTCTTCCATGTAGGCTTGGAACTTCCAAACCTCTCGACGCTCTAGCCGACTTAGGATCATGCAACAATCTTGTTCCATTTTCCCTCCATAGAAGCCTTAACTTAGGTAAAATAGAACCAACGGAAACCATCTTAGGTCTAGCGGACGGTAGTGTTGCATATCCGGTAGGGATAATAAAAGACATGGTAGTACACGTAGGAGAGTTGACTCTTTTGGCCGACTTTCATGTACTAGACATGAATAAGGATCCGACATGCCCATTACTAGTAGTAAGAGGATTCTTAGCTACCGCTAGCGCCATCATCGATTGTAAGATGTCCAAGATAGTGGTAGGAGAGGGGAGTGCTAGGTCAATTTACGATGTCAAAAAGCATACGTACTACAAAGAAGAGGAAATCCCACATGAGATTAGGTTGGATAGAGAGCCTTCTAGATATGGACCTTGGATAGATAAGAACCTCATAGGTCCACAACGACCTTTCTACTTAGATGAAGCCTTTGCTAGTAAAGCAACTTTCCATGAAAAAGAAATGGCTAGGGACATGGAAGTAAACCCGTTCGAGGACGCCTTAGTATTTAGGAAGATGACCGAGTTCCTAGGAAGTTTGCCCGTCAACCTTGTCATGAATAAGTGGAAAATTGAGAAGCCTAAACATAAGTGGGATTGGGATAGACCGCCTAGTGATGGTAATGGAGAGTGGCACATTAGGATAACGATCTATGATCCCGATGGAGAGAAGTTTGAAAAGGCATATCGAACCAAACGTACTACTAGGAACTTAAATGATAAGTTTGATCCTTATGACATTGTTAAGGATAGGCTTATTTATATCGGTACGTAGGAGCACGACTACGAGTCTAGCTACAAGACTCATAAATAAAGAAAAGCGCTTCGTGGGAGGCAACCCATGCTTAATTGTTTGATTGTTAGTGTCATATATCTTTTAGTGATTGTTTATTCTCATGTTTAAATTTGTAAATATGCTTTATTTTGTTTTTAACCTCGTCTTAATTGCATATAAAGGTATTTTACATAAAGGATAAGTGTAGGGAGGATTACACACGTTTACAAAAGAAACGTAAACATGAGAATTGCAATTAATTAAAAGATATATATGTGTGTTTGTTCAAGTCAAATGCTTGTATCGAGTCATAATGGATGTTTTGCAGAAATTTTTCCAGATCCAAAAGATGTAAATTTTCCAGAATTTTTTCCAGAAAATCGCAGACCAGTTTTTGTCAGGATAACCTGACGGCGTCAGGATCGCAACCTGACGGCGTCAGGAAGGAGTAAAAACAACAGATTACTTTTTTCTCGTTTTCTGAGCTACTTATAAAATTTTGGAATTTTCCAGGTCTTAATTTTCCAAAAATTCTGTAAACATCCATTCCACAAGCATTATATCCTAGTAGAGTCTTATATATATTATTACTGCCGATTTTACGCGAAGGTTTCGTTTGTTTTATTCAAATGTGCAGGTTTTATTTATCAAGAAGAAGAAACAAAAGATTGGAAGGAGCTTTTCACGCATACATTTTTTTCTTGGAAAGGATTTAACCACCACTTTACACGGATCCTACCGAGCTAATCAGGGGAGTATTAGTTTCTTTCGTTTTTAATTACCTTCCATTATCATAACTTTGATACTTTCGGGGAACATTGGGGACAATGTTCAGTTTAAGTGTAGGGAGGGAAAATAAAACGGGAACCTTGAAACTATGCTTATCCTTGATTATTTGCTTTATCCAATTGTATTTGTGTAATAAACCATGAGAAAATGTCGGTTAGGGTAATTTTGGCACCAAATTTAAATTTTTTCATGACATATAGGAGTGGGCCATTAGTCTTAACAAAAGCGTCTCACGGATAGGAAGTTATATGACTAGCACAAAAACCCTTTACCACCTAAATTCCACCCAAAATGTGAGGATCGCCCTTAGCTTAGTAGGAATTAAAGCATTTATCTTTAATGCTTAGTGTGTGAACCGGTAGTATATTAGATTCTAGAACTTGTTTTGTGATGCATCCCGAGATCGCTAGTAAGACTACACTTGTGTAGTTTGGAATAACTAAATGATAAGAGGCATTAGGATAACCCTTGTTTGATACCCGTAATATAATTACTTCTTCCACATCGGTTGAGTAATTCCCCCACACCTTTGCGTTGTACTCATCTTTAGTACACGATACCCCTAGTTAACCCCTCAGAGCCTATCCTTTTCGCGGTTCTCGTGACGTTTCGGTTTTCCGGAATATCAATGAAGAGCATTGTTTACACCCCACCCCCAAATGTACACGCAAATCACCTTAGCCTACCTTGTATGCACTCACTTTTAGTGCATTATTGTTATCACCCTAAACCCTTAGTTCAATTATCTAGTTGCTTGCATGAGTTGCTAAGTCGAGTCATATCCTTTGTACACAGTTTTGGGACGATTGCGACTCATGGGAAAAGTTAAAGTTTATGAAATGACTGGAAGGGAACGTTAAATTCCCTTATTTACTTAATAACGTACCCCAAGTGTTTTGATCTTTTCAATTCGGGTCAAATTAGTGTTAGAATAATAAAAAACTCAAGTGTAGGGATGTGCCTATAAATCCCTATCATTTTGATGTTACCGTAAAGGATGGTAGAGTAAAAATGTAGGAAAAAAAAAAAAAAAAAAAAAAACGGGCTACCATCCTACATCTATCTTTAAATTTATGTTTGTTTGTTTCAGTTATCTAGAGTTCAGAGTGTCGAGTCTTGGCTTAGCAACGCCATTCTTCGTATGCTTGTAACATAGAGATTTTTGACTTGCCACCACTAAATAGCCTATCCCACCAAACCCTTTGTTTCCCTACCGTAAGCCTAACATTAAAATCCTTTAAAGACCTCTTTGATAGTCTTTCCTAGGTGCTTACGCCAAAGCGATGGAGGTTTGATCTATTCTCAAGCCTATGGTAATCTATGTACTAGGATCGGTTAATGAGTGTTTATCTGCCATTTCCAACTTGTTATATTTCATATACACCCGAGAGATGTGAGTATCCAAACACCCCATGTGAGGTGCTAGTATATAATTTCCGTTCTTGTTATGACTTTTGCGGGGCTTATATGTGTTGTGGATTGTTTTAAACCAATGCTTCATGACCCCTAACTTATAAATTAATTGGCTAAAAGCATATTTGCTTGAGGACAAGCAAATACCAAGTGTAGGGATATTTGATAAGGTTTTAAAATGTACCTTTTTGAGGGGTCGTTTAAGCCCTTATTTGATCACTTTTGTATCCGTTATTACTTAATATCGTTCCTTTTCACTTTTTAGGTCTCTTGAAGGCAAATTGCTGGAATGATACTTATTTGGACGAAAAGGCGCGGATATACGAAGAAAATGGCCAAAGTCAAGAATCGAGACACTCAAGCTGCTGAAATACAAGGGGACGGCGTCAGGTGTTAATTGCGACGCCGTCAGAGCACTTCTGTGACGGCTCAGTAGCCAAATTTCTTATTTTCAAGTGACGGTGTCAGGCTTTAAAAGAGTAGGCCGTCGCAACTCAGACGGCCTAGATTTGATCCAGACGGCGTCAGAGACTGAAGGGGACGGCGTCACAAGCATAAGGTGACGCCGTCGCAAGACTAACGTGGCCAAGACGAAACCCTAATGACGGCGACCCGACGGCGTCACAAATCATAAGGTGACACCGTCGCGATTGTAATCTTATATATAGAATCCGAATTTTTCAGTTTTAGGTGTGTAGTCTTTTGGAATAAAAACCTAAACCGAACCAAGGCTGTCTTGTACAGTATTTTAGGGTTCCAAACCCTATCTTACACCAAGATAAGTGTTTTACTTCATTAATTCAATTATGTCTTCATTTATTTGTGTGTATGCTTGCATGTTCTCCATGTCCAGCTAATTTACTTATGTGTTTGCTTAGGGAATATGAAACTTAATTATTGAATATTGATTGGTTGTCTCTTATCTTAATTGTTAATGATCTAGTAATGCGATAGGTCATTCGTTGTGTAGTTAATGCTTGATTAATCTTTGTGAACCTTGGACTATAACACCTTGAGTAGTTGTAGGCTAAACCATCCAAAGAGTACCTTAGAGTTAGAGTTTATAATTCCTAGAGATTTTGTAGACGAGACCCTTTGGTAGGTTCAAAGAGTTAGGGATAAACGCATACCTTACGACTTTAGACACACAACGCGATTAAGAATAAGGCGTGACAATTCAACCATCAATAGGAGATAATTAAGGAGTAATAAAACCTATGTGAACACATCTTTAAACTATCATACGAGCACACAATAATTAGACATAGACTACATACACCTTAGATTAGATAATTAGACAAGTAGAGTAATCGGTAGAAATACCAACCCCCAAATCCAAACCCCGAGATTCGTACCTTTCTAATTCCTAAAAAAAACATAAAAAGATAAAAAATAATCTTCCTCATCCCCAACCTTAGCGTAGTGACTTCTCACTAGCATTCCTATTCCCCTAGAGAACGATATCAATACCCGTGGCTTACCCTAATACTACACTACAACGATTAGGTTCATTGCCTAGGGTGTTATAAAACTTGCTCGAAGAAAAGGAAGTTCCTTTGACCCCGAACGCGCTGCGTAAGCGTATCAGCAACCTTTAACCTCGCTTGTCACACCACCCGATGATGGTTATGTAGCTCCGGCTACAGAACCAATTTTAGTTGAACTTGCGAAGAAATTAGAGGACAAGGTCTTGGACACTTCAGTGATTAACGAGGGAACCTATGTAACATTTTAGCCGATTAATCAGCCACATCACGAGGTGAACCAATCATCAATGCCATCAACTAAAACGGGTAAGGTATGGAGGGAAATGACATCTCCTTTAAGGTATGATTATAATTCATCATTTCCCCATCCCATAGAAAATTCACACCCTCATGGTGTTTATTGCTATTTTCACCCACACTTGATTTCAAGTGAGGGGATTAGCACCCTTTTACTTAGTAAATAAGGGTGGAGTCAAGCTCGTGGCTCGAACAAAAACATGCGCTTCATGGGAGGAACCCCATGCATATCTTTTCTTTTTAATTTTATTAGTATAGTTGGGTTTGGTATGTTTGTATTTATATTTTGCAGGAAATGGAGCAAGGAGGATGGCATTTAAGCTCACCAAATATTGGAACCAGTCTCGAATTTCCATTTGTGCAGTGGTTATGGCGTAATCATAATCCAGGGTTACGCTGTAACCCTCCTCCAGTATCGAAAGTCTCTAGGTTTTAACTAATTACAGCGTAACTCACTTCTGTGATTACGTCGTAACCTCTCCTGCAACCGAAATTTTATTTTAAACTTACACACCATAATCTTGTAGTAATTCTAAATGAACTTTGTGGGTGTGTTCACTATAAGCCCTCATGAGACTTCACTCGTCCACTCGGGACACCGAGTGGTTTAAAAGGCTTGTTGCATACGCTAAATGCAACCGTGATTCCTACAAAAGTGAGTTTCTTTATCTTTATTTTTATTATCTTTTTATACTTGTTGTTTTTCTAGTATGATGCATTTGGTTATCTTAAGTGAATTCAGGTAATTAAAGTTTGCTCATGGATCTCAAGGCGAGACACGTTTTCACGTGTATCTTCGATATATTCGAGCAAATCCAGGGGAGTTTTTTGTTCCATTTCTAACCCTTCTTATTTTACTCTTTATGCTTAGTGTGACCCAAGTGGGGGGAAGGGATTAGACATAGACACCCGCTTGATTTACTTGCCTTTATTTTTCTAGTTTTTAATGAAAAGTGTTTTATTAATAAAATTTTGACATACTTTTCATTACTTAACTAGATTGATCTAAACTGAGCACACCTACCCTATATTTCCATTGTGTGAGGATAAGTTTTTTCGTTTTTCCCTTATACATAATACCACAAAAATGAGTGTGTCGGTGGCTGTAGTAGACTTTAGAACTTGGCCTTGCATATCTTTTCGAAACCATTATCATGAGCATTACAATGAGGTAACTTGGTGTAATCGGTGCAACTAGGATATAAGGCAATATAGGATTAAACTCAAATATCCCATCCATTTATGTTATGTAATGTGTATATTGACTTTTCACATCGATCAGTCAATCCCCCTGTTAAACCTTTTTTGTTGCACTCATTATTAGTGAAAGATACCCCTAGTAAACCCATCTGAGCCATTCTTTTCATTTTTTCACCCAATATATGTTTTTTCGTTACACTTATCGCCTAGCCTACCCTGTAGTTTCCTTATGTCCATGGTCCAGGCGCTGTTAGTTAATTTTGGTTCCACTGGTGAAAGTCGCGGGTTTTGAATAAAAGGGTTTCGGAAGGAAATCGGTTTTAGGTGATAGTTGATCTCAAGTGGGGGGATGCTTTATATGTTCGTATCGTTTTTATTTTTCTTTCATGTATACATTGGCTTGGATAAAAAAAATGCAAGCAAGAGTTTGTTTATTAGTTTATAGTTTATCGCTATATAAATCAGCCTATGTGTCGTATTGTGGTAAGTACTCCCACCTTGCATAGTTTAACCCGTGCATTTCTATCTCTCCTTTCTATTTAAAGTGCCAATTTGTACAATGAGGGCATTGTACATCTCAAGTGGGGGAAGGGGGATAGAAATGATTGATTTTATTATTTTTGCTCAAAATATGTGCTAAAATTACCCAAATTAAAATTTTTTTTATAGCACATACCTTTTTTTACATTCATGATGAAGGCTGAGCTAATGCATCTTATTTACCAAATTTTTGGAGATTATGAGGCACTACATTATATTTTATATGCATTGAATCATGTATTGAAGTCCCCTTGACTCTTGACCCTCGGTTTTTGCCATGGGATTGAATGCGACTAGTGGTGGGGCGATTGTGGACTTAGAAAATTATTTGTTTCGTGCCTTTTTATTTACACCCATTAAATGTTTTCCCATGTTTCATCCTACCCTTGGTCGTGAAGCGAGTTTAGGTGAGGAAGTGAGCAATCATTGGTGTCTTGGCCATGGATTTGGTCATGTATCATTGGTTTTGTCCTCTGCGCCATAGCTCGTTAGTAATAACAAAATAACCCCGTAAGCCTTTATGTTGTGTCAACTCATTGTCTTTTAGAATAGCTGCATCTATAGACTCTAGTGGTGGTGGAGATTAGTATCTTTGCCAAGCCTATGATAGAATGCTCGCCATGACTGAGTAGTTGAGTGATCACCCCAAAAAATAAAAACGTAGAATAGTGGGAGAGAGTGTGATTTCAATTCCCTTTTCGTGAGGTGCTCGGTTTGGAATTTTTTAGCTTAGGTGATTTTTAAACGCATATCTTCCAAGACTTCTTGGGAGATATCTTTTTAGAAATTATTTAAAAGGTCTACTTGAGGGCAAGTTGAGTTCAAGTGGGGGGATATTTGACAACATCAAATTGCCTGATATTTTACATATCAAATTCCCGTGTTTATTGCCTCATTTATATAAATATGGTACTGAATTCATTCATATTATTTCATATTTACATTTCAGGATAAATGAGGCGTTGGAGCGGAAAAGATACAAAAAATGCCAACACATGCAAAAATATATTATGAAGACATGTTACGGCATAAGTGGGCGATTGACTTACGCCGTAACTCATACTACGAAGGCCAAATTATTATGTGTGAAGGTTACGCCGTAAATGCTTATTGATATTACGGCGTAAATATCATGGCATGAAGGATACGGCGTAACCAAATGTTAGGGTTACGCCGTAATTTTTAATTGAGAAGGTTACGGCGTAATGTGGTAAATTAGTTACGCTGTAGAGAGAAGTAAGGAACGGATAAGAATATGCTTACGAAGAATTACGGCGTAACTGAATAAATTAGTTAAGCCGTAATTAATAACTTGGGCGCCAAGGAGTTAAAGTCCAAGGGCTGAAAGCAACAAGTTGATACAAGGTTTATTATGGACTAGTAATAATTAGAAGAATTGTGATGAGGGGCTAAATGTGTAGATGGCATGAAAGTTTAAAACTAGGTTGACATGAAAAAGTACGAAGTAACTAATTATGGCGTAATGTTGAAATTTAGTTACGACATAACTTTTAGTTATGGCGTAATTAATAATTTTAATTACGACGTAGTTTTTCTATTTCATATTTCTTTGCGCCGTCAATGGTTACGGTATAGAGGTTACGTCGTAATCATGTCAGGGCCTATAAATACAGCCCCTTAAATCTTCATTTTTAAGTATCTCTCTTCACCCCTTTCCTAAGGGTCGATTAGGGCACCACTCCAGGGCAATTTCCAGCAGTCACAAGCCATCTTTCAAGGAAGAATTCACTTGCAATCATCATCTCTATTAGCTCTACATCAAATAATTTGTATCAAACAATATGTTCAATTCAATTCATGTTTTATTCATTTTTGTTGGTATAATTTATTGTACGTTTGGCTAAGCACCTTTGGTTCTAGCCTAGTTATGATTCCTTGATTGTATTGTTTATATTTTCATTCTTCAATTATTGTTTCTTTTGTATGCATGCATAATTCGTTGGTAGTTACCTTAGCTTCGGCAGTTTTGGTTGCGGTCGTATTTATTTGCCTAGAAGAATTGACCAAAAGACCCTAGGTAAGTAGGTAGAAAGGGTTGGTAAAAATTGACCAAAAGATTACCAATCCCTCTTGTGCAAATTGACCAAAGGATCACCGTTCGGAAGGCTGAACTTAAGAAGTTAGGGATGTATGTCTAAGATGCTAACGCTCGGGCACACATTGTTTCGAATCTTAAGACCCTCGACTCCCCAAAAGGTAGGCCTTTGACGTCGGGTAGGAACCTTTGTTGATAGGTTATGACGAATTGACCAAATGCTGCCATAGCGACTTGAACCCCCACTTGAATCAATAGGAAGCAATTAGAAAACATAGACATAACATGATAGGATGAATAATTAGGTTAGCACACTTTGTCTCCATTGTTCACAACCTCAATTTAATATTACGCATTTTATTTCTTGTCCATTATTTTAATTAATCATTTCAAAAACCTTTCAAAATCGTGACATTAAACTTAATTAGGATCCTCATCTACATAGCTCTTATGAACGACCTCGGCTTTACCAGCTTCTATACTACGCACGATCGAGTTCACTGATCGTTAGTGCAATAGGTAGACCTTAGGTAGAAGATACTTATAAATATTAAATCCTGGTCAAAAAACCTGCATCACATATGTTAAACATTAGAATAAGACACAAATTTATTGCTTCTTATATGCCTCAATAGAATTTTTGAATGAAAGGAAACGTGCCTTAATAGATATGGTTATGCCATGTTATTAAAGTCCTGGTTAAAGCCATGGCATGTGGGGGAAAGCTATTTTATCGGCTACTTATCTTCTAGATAAGATCCCTTGTAAGGAAAAGAAGATAGGTCGATGAATTATATATGGGAGTAAAACTATCCTATAAGTACTTACGAATGTGGGGGGTGTCTATCTGCCTCGACACCCAAGGTTCAAAATATTGGACCTAAAACTGTGGATTGCATATTTTTAGGATATGCTCATTATAGTAGTGCTTATCATTTGTTTGTATATGCTACATAAAATCTGAATATATACAAAGATACGATAATGGAATCAAGGAAAATTTTTATTATCTAAAACTGTGTTTCCTTATCTACCCAAGGAAAATGGATGTTCATCTAGATTAGATGGTACAATTGTCCATGACGAGGGACAACTAAATAATGATGTCCTTCATGATGAGAGACATCAAGATGATAATGTTGTTGGTGATAAGAGACTACAAGTGATTAATTATGATCTCCATGATGTAAGACAAGATCAACCCAGAAGAATAGGCTGAACCTAAAAGAAGCAAGCGGGCAAGAAACGAGGAATCATTTTGACTTGATTTTGTTTCTTTTAAGGTAGAAAATGAACCTACTTCTTACAAAGAAATGACAACTTCCTCAAGTGGGCCTCAATGGAAAGAAGCCATCAAAAGTGAAATAGATTCTATTTTACAAAAAGGATACATTATAGCTCGTGGATTTACCTCTTTGTTGTAAACCACTAGGCTACAAATGGGTTATACCTAACAGCTACAAAAGTTGTCAATAGCACCATTGATAAGTATAAAGTAAATTTGATAATCAAAAGGTTTAGACAAAATAAGGTCTATCTAACTTTGATACATATTCATGGGTTACTCGAATAACCTTTATTACAATGGTACTTGCTATATCCGTCTTAAATTTTTGGAAGCTTACCAAATGTATGTGAGAATGACATTTCTAAACATGGATTTAGAAGAAGAAATTTACATGAATCAACCTGAGGATTTTAGGGCTCCTAGAAAAAATAGGAAAGTTTGTGGGCTTGTTAAGTTATTGTATGGCTTAGAAAAAGCTCCCAAACAATGACATCAAAATTTTTTACCATGTCATGTCAGAACGTGGATTCAAATTTAATGGATGTCTATGAAAATAAAACAATAGTATATACGTAATCGTGTGTTTATACTTAGATGGTATACTTATCATTGAAAGTGATAACAAGATGAACAAATCTAGTAATGAAATGTTGAAGTCAAGATTTGACATGAACTACATTGGTTGTTCGATGTGGTTTTTTGAACTAAGTTAATATGAAGACAAATGGATTTGTTTTGAAGTCAAAAACATATAAGGACAATATTCTTGAGAGGTTCAATGTGGGGGATTCCGGCCTAGCTAGAACTCAAATAACATCTTTTTAAATATATTTATAATAGAGGTAAGAGGTCTTGCCCATTTTTAATACTCAAAGAATATTGGGTGTCTTATGTGTCTGATAATGTATGTGAGACCTGATCTATAAATTATGATCAGGTTTAGTAAATACACCAATAATTCAAGTGATGATTACTTGAATAGTATTACACGAGTACTATGATATTTACGATGCATTTTGGAAGATATCTTGTGTGAAGTGTATTGTCGTCTACATAAATAGTAGCTCAGTTCAAATACATCGTGTCTACTGGCAGCTAGGAGGCTACGTGCATTTCACAATGGAAGGTTCAAAGGGTCACACCTACCTATCCTTTGCAAGATTCAACTATTGAAATTTCATCATAATTTTTATTATTACGACCGATCTCCATTCATGTGGGGGATTGTTGGAAAATTGGTTGGCAAAACTGACTTTTGACCAGCTTTGGACACCATTATCTATATGTATGTGTCATATATAAGTAATAGTTTGTAGGTTCACATTCTCTTTAAAGAGAGTTTCGCAATGAGCCTTTAGGTGTCCAAAATAGAGTTGATGTGAATGAGATATCGGGTCTCAAAGTTAATCATTCGGTATCATGACTAAAGTGGAGAAATAGTTTACTTTCTATCCCACAACGGTAGGAGGGGTAAACTAGGGTGGAGTTATTGTGTATAAAGTGAGGCCCTAATTCCATAGCTTGGACAAATATCAAATAAATAAGTATTATTGATTTCCAACATAAGGAATACGCATCTCTTATTATGAAATTCATGGCAATTTAGTTAAGTCCGACAGTACAACTTATTTTTTTGGCTGTTGTATCCTGGATACAGACGGAGAATCTGTTTTAAAGGAATCATGTCAAACACGTGTCTCGGTTTTTTAGTGCTTTGTTGCTGATCTTCGTTGGTGATCAAGTAAGTCTTCTCGACTATTTTATTATTTTATTTTATTATCGTTTCTAAGAGTCTGTATCTGCCTCTATTCTGTTTGGTTTTATTTTTCTATTATTTATTTATTTATTGTTTATTTTATTTATCATAATCTTGATTTTATTAATAAAAGTGTAACGTTTCCTTACAGTCACATTCTGGCTACTAGAGATCCGAAGGATGGTGATGGTCATTGATTCGGTCACCATAGATCCGAAAAAGGTGGTGGTGGAGATGGAGGTGGCCAATAATGGTGATTGAAGTGGTGAGAAGAAGATGATGATCGGTTTGGGTATTTTCTAGTGGTTGGGGGGTGACTTTATGGTTGAAGGTTTATGTATTTTATGGTGATTGCAAGTGATTTTATTTTTTGGTTAAAGGTTTCTCCGGTAAAATATATTACACCAAAAAAACAGTTAAGTAAAATGGAATGTAGTTGATACACCACATTAACCTCAAGTAACCGCTTGAACAACCACTAGATCATTTGTGACATTCCACAAAATGAGCATACTAACTACAAACACAAACTAGAACACCAAAACTATCCAACATCTACTTTTGAACATCGTTATCCTCCATCCATTACGCATATGCGCTCTTCTTACCAGCTCCACTACCACTTTTAGAACCGTCAATTGCCATGTAACTAGAGGTTTTATTCTAAACCTCCAAAACTTCATCATCAACACTATCAAATGTTGAGCTTCCAATAACATCATTATTTGTCTTAACCCCACTTCTAGTGTAAAAATATTGTCTTAAGTGCATTAAATGAGTTCTTTAAAGAGACAATATTAATAGCATCCTTCAATGTGTTTTTATAAGTTACATGAGGTTTGGTAGATGTCACCTTGTTACTAGTTTATTTCGATGTCGAAACCCCAACCATATCAGGCTCCTTGGAACTACTTGGTTGATCCTTATTTTGCACACCTTGGGGCTGTGAAGGCGAGGATTTCTCACTAGCATTGGTAGACTTGTTAATAGGATGATAATAATAATAATAATTTGGTTTGGGTTTTGTCAACCTAATATCATCAATTGGATGCGACTTAGCAGCATGCTTACCTTTCCCATTCTTATGAGCCACTTCCACAAACCCATCATCCATAACCTGAACCGATGTATCAACCTTAACCTTCTTAGGGCATTGTTCATCTTTATGATCGAAAATTTTGCAAGTATCACAACGTGAGGGCTACCATTCATATTCAACATCAATGGCTTCCAATGAATGCCCTAACCCATTAGGAAACGGGATAGCCACAACAAGCGAATCCAAAAGGGCAGATTTAGAAGAAACCTCAATAAAGGCATGAGCATAGGTATCACAACCCCAAGACTTGAGACACATGGTACTTGTATAAGAATCTAACATAATAGGTCGACTAAACATAGTAGTAATTAGACTCAGCCTAACTTTCGAATATGCAACAATAGGCACATTATATAACTTAACCCAAATCGGAGCCGTGGTGATCTGATCCTTTTTTAAACGGTATTAGGCACCAAATATTCAAGATAATGGGAACCAACCTAATAAGCCACGGGCCATTTTCCAAAACTTGTTGCATACCAGTCTTGGTAGCAAATTGAAAAAAAGAAAAACCCATTGCGAAGCATCACACGTTCCAATCCAACTTCGCCCAAGTATTTTTTACATAATTTTCGAATATGGGGAAAGCAAGGCATTTTCCTATAAAATACCTATACAAGGTATTATCAAAACGAGTACTAACCTCATCCACCACTTGCCAAGGAATGGCAACATGCACTCCATCAACACGCTCATCATTCTTTAATTCAGAAATTTTAACCATTTTCTGGGGCGTATGATCCTAGAACATGGAAGCAAGCGACGTACCTCCATTACTAGTAGGTTTCGAAACGCCCATTCCACAAGTATTTGAGTATCATCTTGATTTGGCCTTTTATCATACACAAGTGATTCATCCTTCCTCACATTATGTACATCAGTACTAGCCTTAGTATCATTCGAAGCATTAGTTTCAAGCTCACAAATTCATTAATATTGGTGTCCACCTTTTTAGACGACCCTGAGATACCATCATCCATTGTAGTTCAGTGAAAAACCAAACATCACGTCTCGATTTAGTGGGTATCTCAACATTCAACCCCATACCATCCATTTTCTTCAGTCGTGTAGCAACGCTACTCATCAGCTCCACATTCGTTTCCCTAGTTTAATCAACCAAACTATTTTTCTCTCCCTTATTCTCATTACCACTCCTTCCCGCACCCAATATTCCGCTTTTCATTAACGCAAAAACAAAGAAACCAAACCTAATGACCCAACAATACACAAACAACAAATAGCAGCAGCATAAACAATAGTGAACAAGGAAAAAAACCCTAACTAAATCGTTAGGGTTTTAGCAGCACATAAAATACGCCATAGCCGTCTTCCATATGAGAACATTAATTGTGAAATGGACCAATAATGAGTTCAGTGAAGGTATAAAAAGCACGCGAAAAACCCTAAAGAAAATGACGACACCCTTAACCCTAGTAGATTAGCGACCAAATAATGAGCAATTATAACATCATAATTGTAAAGTGAACTCAGTGAAATTCTTTGGGAAATTCTTAGAACACTTATTCTCAACCATGCCACGAGCAACTTCTATGTTAATATTGGTTTAGTAACTAATGTAAGTCATACCAATTCATCATCTGATATAATGACGACAGGAGGATCTACAATCCAAAAATCATTTGGTGATTTTGATTCAACTTCTTGCTGGTTAGAATCAACCGTACGATGTTATAACGATGTATTACCATATACATAAACGATATAAGTATAATAATGGACAATATATATAAACTATATAGATAAAAGTTTCTTTACCTTTGATGACTTAGGATGATCCATCTGATATTCTTCAACAAAGTTTTACAAAATAATATATGTAGGACCATAAATATGTATGATTTATGTGGTTCGGGAGGTCGAGGTTGATCAAACATGATGAAACAATACATGGTTCTAGTGAGAGAAAGTAGTGAGAGGGTGAAGAAAAACAATGTGTTTATTAGATTAAAAGATGAAGCTTACAGAATGATTTCCCACACACCTCATGGAGAGTCATGAGGGGTATTTATAGGTTCATTACAACATAAGTATCCTACTTGCTATAGTAGTCAATGCGGGCACAACTAATAACGTATCTAGTCCATTTCACGTGTAAGACGTTATCTTTATAAAAAAAAAGCGAGGCTAACAATCTCCCTCCAATATATCGTCATACGTGAATGGTTACAATGAGACCTATAAACAAAGTAAATTACAATAAGAATAAACAATGTTGACGTTGTTGAAGCGCAGAGTCTCTGTAGTCTAGATACTGAGGATGACTTGAAGTTTTATCTTCCGACGATCTCGGCATTTGATCTTTGTAGCTCTGATACCACTTGTAGGATCGTAAAACATGTAAGATTTATGTGGTTCGGGAGGTCTAGGCTGATCAAACATGATGAAACAATACATGGTGAAGAAAGAGGGTGAAGAAAAACTATGTGTTTATTAGATTAAAAGATGAAGCATACACAATGATTTCTCACACCCCACATGGAGAGTCATGAGGGGTATTTATAGGCTCATTACAACATAAGAATCCTACTTGTACAATAGTAGTCCCTGCGGGCACAACTACCTACGTATCTAATCCATTTCTCGTGTAAGACGTTATCTTTGTAAAAAAGGGAGGCTAACAGTATAAGCAAATGAATTTAGTTTATAGTTGATAGTATATATAGGATTTAAATTGAAATAGATTTTAGGAAATGATATTGATAAAAATAAAGTATAAATGTATATGAAACCTTGATACTTTAAAATTGGAAGTTTGTTACTATTATTTTAGTATTGGATTTATAGTAGTTTAAGATTTGAATTGTTGCTAAAGATTTGTCGGTTTGTTTTCATAGGTGTTTTTGATTTTGATTATAAATTGTCGTTGCTTCATATAAATGGAAATGATATAGTTTGTTACTTCAGTTTTGTAAAGTACTTAGACGAAAATGAATACGTTTATATTTCTTCAATAAAATTGTTTTGTAACATTAATAACATAATCATATTCATTCTTAGCACTCTTTATCGATAATGTTGTTTATGATTTTCGTTTTGTTTACTTGCAAACTGGTAACTTTAGGTTTTTATTTTAATAAATCAATAATGACTTTGATTTTTGGTTAGGTCTTGAATTTAGGTAAATGCAAGCTAAAAAGAATATCAGTTTTTTTTTTTATTAAAAATGTAAGAAATTTTTATTTATAAAAAAAGTGTTATATCGTGATCAAGCTGAAAAGTATAATGTACAAAAGTATTATATGGCAACATTTATGAATTGGCTTTGAATAGAAAAGAGATACCTTAGATCAAAAATTGAAATAAAAATAAGAATATATCATCCTCATAAGCTAAAGATTGAAAGTCTTTTTTTTTTTTTTTTTTTTTTTTTTTTTTTGGAAAACCACCCAAAAAAACAAAGCTATTAAAAGTCTTGCTCAAACCAAAGCAAATGTGCAAACAACCCAAAAGAAACTTGTCTAAAATAACAATGCTGAAATCAAATAGTACCGGAATCATAAAACATTGAAGATGATATATCAATTAGAAGCAGATCACTCCTCAGGATCGATTTTCAATTGAACGATCTTCTTTGCCTTTTTTGCTTCATCATCATCTTCAGGATAATCATCCAAGTCAATGTATGTGCACTTGGCGCTTCCAGAACTGCTCGTATCACCACCAGAAGCTTAAATCTCTGAATCACAAATGAAAGATTGATTTCCTTTAACAGACTTTGGTGTTTCTTCAATATTAAAAGGAATGTTGTCTCCAGTTCTGAATTTTTTTTGTGTTGGCAGCATTCACTTCAGAAGTTTGGACCTCATCAACCACCTCCTAATAAGATGTATTTAATAACATCAGTATAATACTTGTTTTATTATTAAATCAATTCATTATTCATTATTTACTAATTAAAAGAAGATATAATTAGTAAATTATTACCTCGGTGATGAAATCCTTCTTAAAGTTGTTGATCATAGCCTCCTCTTCCGAAATCAATTTCACTTGTTAAACATGGTTGTTATTGTTTATGTTGAATTCTGTATATTCAAAGCGAAATAGCAACTTTTTACCAACCATGACATTAAGCTCGGCTTGAAAATAGTCATCAACTTCAGGTCCATATTCCTTGATGTGACTGTAGCATTGTACTACATAAAGCTTCACTATCATATCATCAAACATCAACAATGATGCAGATCCAGTGTCATCAATAACACAGACTATGACTTTCATTCTGAAATGTAGAAAAAGTAGAGTTTATATATTAGCATAAAATTAATTGTAAACAAAGAACCTAAAAAGGTATAAAATGTAAAAGAGAAAAAATCATATATACTTCATCCCAACAGCAGTGATTTCCTTGTGATTCTTGCAATGCCAGACATGTTGCTTTTTGAACTTAGAACCACTCGATGATGTTTGCCCTTTCTCAAATTCTTTGGCAACACATCCACACCTCTTGCAAGCAAGGTATGCCCAACCATGCTCTCGATGAATCTTGGGTATCTTGGCATACATAGTAAAATTAAATCTCCGCAAAAAATAGTTTAAAAGAATATAATATGGAATTGACATAATTAAAATAAGAAATGACCACAATTTTATAATATAAACCCACATTTTCAGAATCACGGGTATTGCCAACCATTTTCTTAATGGCCCCTATGAAAAAATCTTTCGGGGCCAGTTTTTTTTTTTTTTTTTTTTTTTTTGCAGGGGAGAAATAGAAATGGTATGTTTCGCGGGATCATACCCATTTATTTCTATATACCTATAACAACGTATGGCATTTATAGTTAACTAAACCTTATTGATATACAATTTTTAGCCCCACATAGCATTTCTCACAGAAGCAAAATATAGTATTTTTAATTAGCTACACGTATAGTATTTATAGTTAACTAAACCTTATTGATATATCAGTAAGCAAAATATAAATGATAAAAGCTGGTGTTACCTCTGTTTGAAGGCAGAGAGTTCTAGAATATTATCATTGATATACAGTTTTGAACCCCACATAGCATTGCTCATAGAAAGCGTATATGTATCAGTACATACCCAATAGCAATATTAACTGAGTGGAAAACAATATAATTGAAAGATATTAGATAATATGATGTTTACCATTAAAATACGTCACTTTAGCAAGCTGCAGTATCATGACAACATGACCCACTTTGTCCCTCTGAGCGTGTAAATTATTATATTTTGCCACCCAAGCATCAAAGAAACAACACTTAAGCTTCCACCCTTTGTTATGGATGATATATAAAAATATCAGCATATTAAAATTTAAATTTTATGGTTAATAAAATGTTTACAGAAAACACTTACTCAACATCTTCAAGTATAAGATATCTTCTTGTCTTCTCCGTCCCATATTTGTTAAAGGAGATCAAGTCAGAAATCGACACAATGGTTCTAATCACATCTGCATTTTAATAAAAAAAAAAACATCGAATGAAAAAACACAAAAGGATCCTGTTAATGGATGCAGTTTGAAACAGATAAAATACTAACCATGAGACTCTGATTCAGCAAAACGTCTTATGAAGAAGTTTGGGAACGGCTCAAATATGAATCCATGAACGTTGTTGTCAAAGTTGGCAAGCCTTGTCACAACCGTATTCTTATAGAGATTCATCTTGTAACGGTGATTGACTAACAGAAAGTTGCCTCCGTTCTCTCCTACTCCAAAGTTACCAATTCTATAGCAGGATCCTTCAGCCAGAAAAAGTTGGAACTTGTTAATATGGTCCTTCTTACATGTACCGTGAACACGGTTACCCTGAAATATATTATCACTGTAAAAAGATAAGCATATTGATTATCTAAATTGATATACATCAAATAATAGCTTTGATGATTATGTAAATCATTTATAGATGCATATGCAAACTGTTGATCTAAAAATATACTTATATACATATCTTGTTGTAACTAATACACATCCGGTATGGAAAAAGAGCATTGCACAATTCATATTAGCAACAATTTCAAATCTATTTACATAATCATATTTCAGACTGTTATCATTCAACAAAACTTTAGTTTACATGACAAATTTAAAATGTGTAAACTGATTATGTTAAACATGCCTAAATTTAAACTGATGATGTAAACCGTATAGATCAATATAAAAACTGTTGTATCAAAAAATATACTTATCTATATCTTGTTGTAGCTAATACACATCATGTATAGGAAAAGAGTAATGCACAATTCAATAAGCACCAATTTCAAATATATTTACATAATCACATTTCAGACTGCTATCTTTCAACAAAGCTTATAACGCATGACAAGATGTAATAAGTGTAAACTAATTATGTTAAACATGCCTAAATTTAAACTGATGATGTAAACTGTATAGGGTTGTACATACCTGTGCATCATGTAATATAAAGTATATTGACCAAAAATCATTGGGTTTCCACTTTCTAATGCAGCGTGCAACTACCTTTATATCATCCGACATATGATCTATGTCGCACAAGGGAGTCAAATTTTGTTCCATTTTTTGTAGCTACAAAAAAAAAACAGAGATCGTTGATGTATATTACATATGTATACGGATCAAATAGCTATCAATATGAATTAAGATTTTCACATTACTGTGTTTAGGTATAGAGAACATTACCTTATGTTTCAGAGAATAAGATATAGGGGAGATGGGGTAGATAATAATTAACTCTGCATATGAGGAACAAATTTATATAAAATTCTTAGGTTAACTTGTAATTCATTCAAAACTGGTGTGGATAAGTAAGGAAAATATTTTTGAAAATAATTAGTTACCGAATAATACTGTGTGATTGTTACAAAAGTATCGATTTTTTTCAAATTTTGATACACTATATCAATATTTTCAAAGTTTCTTATATTATCATCATTTTTGTTTCAAGTTATGATACACTATATCAATTCATTCTAATTTTCGATATTATCAACATATAATTATCCTCTACAACTTAAAAAATAAAAAATTCTAAGTTGATGGCAAATCAAAGTTTTTTAAATTCATCATAAAAATATTTGACAATTTGTATTTTTGGGTCATTATTTAAACTCGAACTTTTACAATTACTCCCTGAAAAAGTTACTATTCATCCTCGTAGTTTCCACCATTTATTATTTTACGTAAATTAAATAAATAAACGCTTTTACACGATTTTATGCATGAACAATATACTTGATACTTCCAACAATGGTTCTAATATATTTTTACACTCAATAAAATGCTACAAAAATTCAACTATTATTTTCCTTTACATTTTGACTACTTTTATTATATATATTTAAAAATATATATAATTACGATAATTTAAGTAATTACGAAAAGATACTTATTTTAAACCCTTGATACTTGTATAAAATACAATTTTATAATTTTTATTAGGGGTGAGCAAAACAAACCGAAAAAACCGAAACCGAACCAAAAACCGAAAAAACCGAACCGAAAAAACCGACCGAAACTAAAAACCGATGGTTCGGTTTTTATTTTTTCAGAAACCGAAAAATACGGTTCGGTTTTGGTTTTCATCCGAAAACCAAACCGCAAAAACCGAACCGAACCGAATCGGTTTTATTATATAATAATATCTAATTAATATAATATGATTAAATAACTAAATAAATCAAATTTATAAATTCATATTCATTTTGTGAGTGGATTTATAATATATTTATCTTAACGTTTACATTTATATGGGTGTTTGTCGTGTTGCGTGTTTTGTGTGAATATATCAATAAGTATTCGATAATGATTATACTACGTGTATGTTCACTTGTATATGTATGTCTCATTTATATGTTTGTAATTGTAGAATTGTGCAATAAACATTATTATGGTTAGATTGAAAAAAAAGTAAAGTAGAATAACTAAATTTGTACGTAAAACAAGTTTGTTGGTATAATTTGGCCGTACCCAAAGAAACCGAAAAAACCGAAAAACCGAACCGAAACCGCTAACAAACCGAAAAAACCGAACCGCCAAAAATCGAACGGTTTCGGTTTTGTGTTCTACAAAAACCGAACATTGTGGTTCGGTTTCGGTTTTAGCCAAAAACCGACCCAAACCGAACCATGCACACCCCTAATTTTTATGACTTTATTATATTTCATTTTGTTCCGCTAAAATTTATTTTTAGCTAACTTAATACCTAAACATATAAAATCGTACACAAAATCTACCAAATCGTATAAAATCTAACCAAATTCTTACAAAATCTATCAAAACATTAATGATAGCCATCCCCCCCCCACCCCCGCGCCTTTCTCCCCCCATTCCTCATGTCATACAACCATCACCACCATACCACCTTTACACTCTGTTTACAAGTTTTTAAGATCAAAGAAAAGAAGAGAAGAGTTAAAAACAGGCAGAAAAGAAGAGGAGATGAATGAAATTTAATTTTTTATGTTATGTTCCCAAGTTAAGAGAGAAAAGAAGAGATAACCAAAAATTTTACAATTATACCCTTTATTATATTCAAAAGTTATGTTTTATATTAGGTTATTTAAGTAATTACATTTATTAAAAGCTTCCAAATATAACTTCTCTTCAAATCATCCCACTTTTGGGAAGAAAGTTTTAGAGAGAAGTTTAGCCAAATTTCCTCTCCTCTTCTTTTCTCTTATCTCATAAAAAAAACTTAAAAACGCGAATTTATTTTGTTTTCTTTCCACTTCTTTTCTATTCTTTCAAAAATAAAAATCAGGAACGCAGCGTTACTTACTTTGACTAAATTTACATTAAATGCAAATACTAACGAATTTTTATATAATATAAACCTAGATATTTCCACTATGTATAGAAAGGAACTAGCTTCATTCATTTTTGACACAAACAAAACACAAAAACTCTCTCATCCTTGTTGCAAAATTCGGCCAAGGCAAGAGGAACAAGAAGAAAAGGGATTTTTGCTTATTTCTTAGCTTATTAGTGCTTATTCGGGTTTATTACTTTGTATTTTGGAGTTTTGGAGTTATACTCGGGTTCAATTGTTCTTGATCATATCACAAAAATCCGTCATCTTCAAGTTACCAATGAGTATTCACGAACCCCATTTTCTAGCTATTTTAATCATTTTGGGGTGGAATGCATGAACTATACTTAAACTATAATGTTTATACTTATATGAACTTAAATAACCTTTGTTTCGCTATTTATGCTCGTAAATAAATTATACTTGAACTAAATTAACTACTATTTTATTAACTTATTTAACTCTCGTATCACTACTTATGCTTGTGAGTCATAGCCCCAACTTTACTCGTTTAAATTACTTTATAAATTCTTTGGGGAAGATACATGCTCGTTTTACTAACATCTTTTCCTCGTTTACCTGAAATATTTTACTCGATTTCCTTAATACTTTACTTGTTTTATCAAAATACTTTACTCGCTTAATTTAAATACATGATTTGTATTTACGTACGTGCACAATACTCTAAACTATCAGAGAGGTAGTGATAGTACTTGGAGAAGATGCCCGTGCTCGTGTGTCCCAGATTCATGACCTCGGGTGACTATAGTACTATTTGGGAATATGCCCTGCCCATGTGTCCCAGATTCATGACATTAGGTGAATATAATATAGTGTATTGTGTAAACTTGTGTATTCTTGACAATGTGTGCTTGACCATCAACTGTACGACCTTTTACGCAATGGTTTGTGAAACCATAGGTTACAAGTCTTGTATGGGTGAGATTTGCAACTGAATGGTTTGACAGAGCCTTTGCTTTGGGACTTTTCTCAAAGACTTTGGATTTACTTTTATGTACGTTTTCTAAACAGATTGTCAATTTATATAAAGCGTGTGTACTCACCAACTATTCTCATAGTTCACCCGTTTTCTCGTGCATTTCAGGTGATTATCAGTAAATATATATTTGGAGATATTTTGCATAAAGGAGTCTTCATGTGTCATGTTTGGACATTATGTAATAAAACGCTATCTTTTGAGAAATAAACTTTATATTTTAATTGCCGATGTTGGCTAAACACTATTGTAATATATTCCTTTTTCCTTAAATTTTAATTATGGTATTGTATTATATCTCTTTTGCGATGTATATTGATTTCGTCGCACCTCGTGTTTTAACCTTCGGCGAGGTGTGACACAATAGCAAAATTAATTCCTAATATCACATCCTTAAAACACAATCACAAAAAACCTAATTAAAAAACAAAAATGCCCCAAAAAATAAATAACACACCTGTTGGCAAATTGGAACTTGGTAATTAGTGATATATTCGTTTTTGGTTTATGATGATAGAAAGACACAGTGATTGATTTATTTTGACATTTTTATGATTATTTTTGTGATCATTTATTTGTGGAGATTATCGGATCATTATAACTAAAATTTGAGATGAATTAATTAGGGTAAACTGATTTTTAAGGTATGAATTGATGTGGAATAAACTGATGTAGGGTTTTATTTTTCGGTTATGAATTTGTTCTAGGGTAAACTGATTTGTGAAAAATCAGTTTTTTGGTAAATGAGGTCGGAAGCCTTTTTTTTAGCTAAAATGATTGTGGGCCGCTAAATGAAATTAAATGTCATTTGTCATTTTTTAAGAATTTTGATGAGAGACTTTCCTTACTCCAACCTTGTTTTATATAGTGTGAGATGTTATTTAAATAGCTAATTACAATTTAACCCGCTTCACTTTCTCTACAAATAAATATGTACACACAAATTGACACAATTATACAGCGTCGGCTCTACGCACATATAATCGTCTAGTGTTATATTGATATTTATATCTATAGTGATTTCTATCAAAGAAAACTTCATATTTTTTATAGAGACGTTATTTAAGAAAATAGTTATAAACATTAAAGTATTGTATCATAAAGATAGTCATCCACACATTGGATGACGTATAAGGGAGATGCTACTGACATAAGTAATATCTTGACATTACTAGATACAATACGTTTTGAGTGAAATTTTCAAAAATTGCCAGTTAAACATGCTCTTGGCGAGTCGAAAAGTCTTTACATGTGAGCCACAAAAATAAAGTCATGAACTCAAGTAAAGCGAACAATATTATGATATGAGTCGACCAATGTTACTAGCAATTACTACATTTTTCGAGCCCATAAAACCCTAAAAACAATTGTCAAACTACAAAATGACAAACCACATGTGGTAACCAAATAATGCTTTTGACAAAATGACAAACCACATGTGGTAACCAAATAATGCTCTTTCCTCTACTTGTTAAATAAATTTCAACAGAGACAACGTAAATTTTCATCTGTGATTTCATATAACGTGAAAGAACTTCGTTAATCAATCATATCCGTATGTTACAAGGGGTTATATACCAATCAAATACCCAAAGATAGAACTCGATAAACATAACAGTCTCACTATTCTAACTTATTACAAAATGAAAGTCCTATTTTAGTTCTACCCCTTACTGTTAGGGATCACAACCAAGCACAACATGCCCAACATATAAGTCTACATGATATTAACAATCTAAAATTAGTTGGCAATTGATGACGTAGCCCATCAAGCTTATATGAAGGTATTTTTTACGACGTGCGATTCAATTTGTGCTTAAGAGATACAACTATATCCAACATCTATCCTCAAATTTTGAGATTCACTCGTGTACAAAAATGCATCAAAACTTGGTGCCCAGCCTATATATCTTTTGCTTAATTGGCCATTACAACGTTATTCGATAATCCTGCAATGTGATTCACATAACATGTATGCTCTAGAACAAGATTTCCTGTGTTTACAATCACTTTTGGAAACAAAAAGGTAACAAATAATTCAATTTAAACCCCGTTTATTATAACATATCCAAATGTAATAGGACTAATTGACTAAAAGCACATGTAACAGGTAATTCGTTGAAAAGCTCTTCAAAATTGTGCATCAAATACTCATGACACATCCCTAAACTGATAACAACATGAGGGAAATGAAAACCAGTATCATCAACAAGGGAAAATCCATAGCATAAGTTATTGACTGACATCCTGTATTGTATTCCCGTTTGTGACCACACCATAAATGGCCAATTGGCCTATCGTGTCATCCCTCAATTCTTCGAATGACCATTCGCCGCAAATATATCAATAAGAGGGTGTCATCATTATCATCATCAAGGTACGATTTATCTTTCTATATTATCGCGATTAATACGTGCAACCGACAACCATGTACGATCTCTAAACTACCAAAACATTTTGTAAATCAAATAGCATGTTAAGTCATGCAAGCAAGTTTTTACAACTCATGTAAACTATTGTTTAGGCAGAAGAAATTGCACTAGAACGATAAACACACACGCCCTCAATCCGTCAATCCTACCCCCTAACACGAGACACCCACAATCTATAAAGCGAACAAAAACAACAAATTTATTTAGATTTTAGTTCACACCGAAAACCAAATGTTTTGTACTCCGACATGTCTAAGAAGAGTAACTAACTTAGTTAACTGCATGTACACGCTTATCTTATGTAAATTAGACTATTAAAGTCAATATCTTAAAGGTCATGAATGACATGAAAAATATGATAATCAAGCTTAAGTTGATTATCGTTTTTGTTAGGGGGATCATGGGGCTGGGTGCGACTATTTTATGGTAAAACCAAAAAATTAAATCGAAAATTTTGGTTTCTGAAAACCTCAAACCGTTTGGTTTTAATTTGTTCGGTTTCGTTTTTTGGGTTTTTGACATTAAACGGTCTGATTTTGGTTTTTTCGGTTTTTTCTTGCTTGACAACAAGCACGTTTTAATCTTACATAAAGTTTACAATTCCAAATTTCAAGCAAAAAAGTTTTAAAAATATCAATAGTAGCATAATATCCAACAATCTAAAACTACAAAAAAACATACGAAACAACCAAACAAGAATCAAAAATATAAAATGCATGTCTTTGCCCGTTTTCGTCTGCAATAAGGCTAGTAGCAATGGAACGGAATTGATCGGTCAAGCATCAAGGGTGACCGATATTCAAATCGCTCATGGCCATTGTGGTGAGCCGTTTACACACGTATACTTGCATGCATGTATAAATATTTAAAATATTTGTTTTTTTTTTTTAATTCCGTCATGGACTGTGGCAACTTGGTCATGTCTGATTACCGGAGAGAGAAAGCTAATGTGGCAGGCGGTGACCCAGGTCACGATTGTGAGTAGCCTAACATTCAACAAACACCCTTGATTGAAAACAAATATATAGGGTATGTTTGACAAAATCGGTTGGGGATGGAGCTGGGGCTAGGGCTGGGACTTATATTATAAGTCGAAATTAAAATTTGTATTTTTATAGACTTGTTTGGCAAATGGGCTGGGGTTGGGGCTTATTATTACAAAATTACTAAAAAGAACATAATTAAATAAGTTTTTGTGTATGTTAGATATTTTTTGTAGATAACTAACTAATTTATTCTTCAAAAGCCCCGGGCTAAAGTTTTTAGCCCCTTTTATAGGGCTAAAGTTTTTAGCCGACTTAATTTATAAGCCCATCCATAAGCCCTAGGAGAAACGAGACTTATTTTATTAGCCGGCTTGTTTTAAAAGCCCAAGCCCCAATAAGCCCCAATTAAGCCCTTGCCAAACATAACCATAATATCTAGAAATTGTTAGTGAATGTTCTATAATGTAATAGGCTCAATCCTACTTTTGTAATACTATATAGAGTTTTGGTCGTACAGTAGCAAGAAACTTTTTCAAATAAATCAATTTAGTACGTGTACTATTTTTCGTCCCACTTAATGTAACGAACTTTCATTTTTTGTTCCAATCTACCCACAAGTTACCGGCTACTAGTTAAAAAGTATGAAAACCGTAAAAACGCTACATGGCATATTTAATACTTGAGTAAATTGCATGGATCGTCCATCTAGTCCATCTAGTTTGTCCCAAATTACATCTAATGTCCCTGATGAATTCATATTGAATTGACGGTCCTTTTTTTCTTTTCTTTTTTTAATTCTAACTTTAGAACAACTAATTATGTCACAATATACACACCACATACTTTGTGAACATTTTTACACGTTTGTGTACGTTTTTATACGTTTTTTGACGTTTTCTTACGTTTTTGCCCGTTTTATACGTTTTCGGCCGGTTTTATACGTATTGTAACTTTTTCTTATATTTTCTAACGTTTTTATCCGTTTGTATACATTTCCATTCGTTTTTATATGTTTTTTACGTTTCCATACATTTTTATCCGCTTTTACACGTTTTTGACGTTTTCGCCCATTTTCTTATGTTTTTGTTCGTTTTTATATTTTTAGGTCGTTTTTATACGTACAATACCAAAATGTATAAACACGTACCAAAACGTATAAAAATCGTTTTCATCCGAGAAAAAAAAATTATGCGTTTTTATACGTTTTCATCTGTTTTTATACGTTTTTATTCGTTTTATAGGTTTTTGTTCGTTTTCGTCCGGTTTTATACGTTTTCATCCGTTATTATGCGTTTTTATGCATTTTTTGTATGTCTTTATACGCTTTCTTACATTTTATGCGTTTTTATACATTTTTATCTGTAAGAAAGTGTATACAAACGGACGAAAACGTATAAAAATGTATAAAGATGCATAAAAACGTACAAAAATGGATAAAATGTACAAAAACATATGAAAATGGATAAAAACATACTAAAACGTATAAAACGGATAAAAACATACAAAAACGTATAAAAGCTTAAGAAAAACGGATGAAAACGTATAAAACCGGATGAAAACGTAAGAAAACGCATGAAAGCGGACGAAAACGTATAAAAACGGACGATGATCCGAGCAAAAAAAGTGTAGGGACGATTTTTGCTACACCCGGTAAACCACAGGGACGGTTTATGAAATTAACTCATTAATAAGTTTTTGTTTTCGGTTAAACAAGTTCGATGGGGTACATTGGCACAAAACATGAAAGTTCATTACATTAAGTGGGACGAAAAACAGTACACATTTTCTAATGGATGGTTCTTACATTCCTTAATATTGACAACTTCATCAACTTCTAATGTTTCATTCTCAATATCATTTTCTAAGGTCTTCTTGCCAATGTCCTTCATGGCTTCTTCTTAATCTAAATCATCATAAGGATGATGTTTTAGGTGGGGGAGGACTTTTATCTAATGTCACATTTAAGGACTCTTCGACTTTCATTGTTTCTTTATTGAGAATGATGTAGGCTTTACTATCTTGGGACTAACCTAGAAAAACACCTTCGTATGACTTTGGGTCAAACTTGGTGAGGTAGTCTTTTGTGTTTAAAATGAAGCACTTGCTTCAAAACACTCTAAAATAATCTTATTGTAGGTTTTCTACCTCTAAAGATATCATATGGTGTTTTTCCTAAAATTGGTCAAATTAAAATCCTATTTAGAATGTAGGCTGAGGTGTCTTTCGTTACACCAAAACTTTTGCGGTATTGATTGTTCGTTCAACATGGTTCTACTCAGTTCTTTTAGAGTACAACTTTCCCTTTCTACTACACCATTTGATTGTGGAGTACGTGGAGCCAAGAAATTGTGAGTGATCCCAACAATGTCATAATAAACTCCAAATTGTACTTCATTATCAAATTCCCGACCATGATCCATCCTAATTGAAACTATTGAACAACCTAGTTGATTTTGGATTTTCTTATTGAATATTTTAAATTGCTCGAATGCCTCAATTTTAGTCTTAATGAATCTTGTCCAAGTGTACCTAGAATAGTCATCTACTATTACTAAGGTGTAAAGGTTTCTTCCGTAACTCCGTACGGCGGATGGACCAAAGAGATCCATGTGTAGGAGCTTTAGGCATCTAGTTGTTGATACTATATTTTTAGTCTTGTGACTAGCATGAGCTTTTTTTCCTATTTTACAAGCATCACAAAAGTGTTGATCAAACTTAATGTTAATACAAATAAGTAAAAATGTTTATTTATATTTTACGATCTTCTAATGTTTTGTCGATAACAAACGTAAAATCATTTTAATGAAACAAATAAAATACGTAAATGGCTTGAGCCAATAGTTCACTAACACATTTACATTTTCACATAAAACACTAAAACAAGTAATAGTGATTTTATGATTTAGTGATACATATTAATAACAACTAGTGTTTACATATTGGGTAGATATATACATAATTAGTATGTATTATAATGGGTAGAAGTTTAAGTATTTGACCCATTGACTTAATACATTGAATGTAGTTGGGTATAACCCAAATTCCATGACCCATACCCATGAAGCATAACCCATAACCCATAACCCATTGCATGGCATCATGCATAAGTCATATACGGATATTATCCATGACCCATGGTTTTAACCCATGACCCATGGACTAGATGCATTGAATCTTGTAGATACATTGTATCTACTTCGATACCCATGGTCCAATGTCTAGGACCCATGACCCATAACCCATGACCCATGACCCAAAACCCATGGGCAAAGAGGAACGTCCCACGGATCCCCAGTAATACACTGGACGGATCCCTCAAGTGAGGGATCTGTGGGATCCGTGGAACAGTAGCATTTTCTCCTCTATAAATAATGAGCCATTTCTTCATTGTAACTCACCCCTTACACATATATTTTCTCTTTGAGTTATAAACTCTCTAACCACAAATCCAAGTGATCTATGTATGTAGTTTTGTTTTTGTGTGATTCTCTAGGTTCCTCTTAAAGGCGAGATCACCACCTTTTGAAGTCAAGCAAGCTCAAGACCATGAGTTGCCATGCTTCGTCATCAACAAGACTACTGAGGTTCTCTTGTTGATAGTTCTCTTCTTTCTCATTAGAAGTGTAGTGTCGAGGACATAAGTGAAATATTTCTATAGGTTCAAGACAAAGACATTAGTGAAAGGTGTCGAACGTCCATATTGTAAGCACTAGTGAAAGGTGCTTAGAAGTCAAAGCTAAAGGCATTAGTGAAGGGTGTCTAGAAGTCAATTCACAAGGCATTAGTGAAGGGTGCCTAGAAGTCGAGTCAAAGGCATTAGTGAATGGTGCCTAAGGTGTACATTCGATATGGAGTGTTCGATGTACAAGATAGATTTGTATTGGTTCAAAGGATATTAATATCCTTGTTGATGTTGTCATAAGGAGTGGATCTCCTTAGGGATAGGATTTGTGTAGTGTTGGGTAGTAGTTCCTCCATTGTAATGGAACTCGGTATCTAGCCTAATACCGGATAAAGGGTAGGCGACGTTGTGATAGGTTTGGTTCTACCTCGTGGAAGAACCCGGTATCTATCCTTGTACCGGATAAAGAGTAGGCAACGTTGTGAAGGCTTCTCCGCCATAAGGAGTTGGTGTCGTGTAGTGTTTACGAACTCTCGAGTAGGTGACTCGGGGAGTGGAGTAGGGCAAGGAAGGTGTCCTTGTAGCCGAACCACTATAAATACTCGCATTGTGGTTTTGTGCTTCTTACTCCTTATTCTTTCATTACATATTTATATATGCTTGTCTATCAACATCCATAACACGTGTTTAAATAGATTGACATAAGTTGATCTAAATAGTTTAAAACCAAGTTTTAATCGGTAAAACTATTCAACCCCCCCCCTTCTAGTTTTCCACAATTAGCATCAGAGCTTCGTTACCAAGTTTCTTAGAGTATGTTGTACTTTAAAAACTTGATACGATCCATGTTTAATTGAAAACTACAAAGAAGGTCTTTTACAAAAACAAACACCATGTTTTTAAAACACTTTTGTAGGATGTTGATTAGATGACAACATTTTTTTCTTTCTTACTAAATTGCACTAACCTTCCTTGTCATGTTACTTAGTTAAAGCTCATACTTATCAAGCCATAGGAATTGCTTGGTAACAAGAATAACTTCTCTAAGAAGGTATCTTAAACACGAAGGAACCGGAGTTGTCTACTGACATTTGTTTTGTCATTAGTAAAGACACTCCTAAGTGCATTAGAGGTATGATTTCCCACTTATCTCTAAAAAACATTAGCTTAAATAATAAGTATGCTTACATAGGAATATATATGATTATCTTGTCACATACTCATATATTACACGTAGCTTCGTTAGGAAACTTTTCGTGCATACGTGTTACTCTTTCGTCTAAAGTCTAGGTTTATAAAATTTGTGTCTTATTTCACTTAATCCAAAAATCATATCTTTCTAAAAATAAAACAAAACACAAATCTCAAAAGTTCCTCCTTACCCATAAATATCCCCTCCGATCGTTCACTCCACCAAACCCTCATTTTTCAAATCTTCCACTTTCAAAAATTACCTCTCATTCAAAACTTCATCTTCCTTCTCATCTCAAACCGAAACCAAGAAAGAACTTCATCATCATGGTTTACATCGCCTTCGTACTCATCGTCTTGACACTCATCGCTCTCGTGTTCCCCGTGATTAAGTTTTCTTATGGAGACATGTATTTTGTGTTCTTAATCTACATTGGTGTTATATACCCAATCCTTTGTATCGCTCTTAGCATTGAAATGAAATATTACTAATGTTCTAGTTTATCTAGTTTATTTTTCATAATGTGTTTGTCATTTCTTTTACTTTATATCTTTCGTATTTTTGGTCTCGAGATACGTTAGAAACCGATAATGCATGCTAAAAGTAAATGATGGCTAATATACATATCTTGGTATAAAATTATAAGATGCAAAAACCTATGTTTTTATCAAAACCCTTTTTCTGTCACTACAGATCCACGGATCCCTGTAGTTCTACTAGCCGAACCCCTCATGAAGGGAACCGTTAGAACCGTCATTCTGGAAGACAGTTTCTCATGCAATATAAAAACTGCTTTCATCCTAAAAAGAAATACTCCACTAGATTGTTAAAATACTAAGTGAGTCAATTGTCATTGTTAATAAATATCTAGTAAAAACGTTAGGTGATCATATTTTGTGCTTTAACGAGTCTCATCATTTTCTTTTCACTTCCATAGGTCTCGTCATGTCTCATGAGTATGAGTTCGACTTTTCACTCACTTATGTTTACATTCCTAACATCTCTCTTGAGCCCAACACACCTGACAATCATGTCCGTGGGTTCAATAATCTCGAAACTCGTCACTTCCATGAAGGACGTATTGTCGACACTCCTCTACAATACGAAGAAGGTATCAATACCTCCTTCCGAACCATAGGACTGGAATGTCTTCTCAGAACTAACAAGAAAATCTGTCCGAGGTTTGTATTGGAATTCTTCCGTCAAGTCGAACTTGTTCGCAACGAGGATCGATCTCTATCTCTTTGGTTTTGGATCAAAAACCAAAAGTTTTTTTTAACCCTTGAGCAATTTGCTCACATTCTCCGAATTCCAAATCATGGACAATGTGCCTTCACTGAAGATTGGTCTCTTGATTCTCTCTTCAACTATCGTGAAGAAAATAGTCCATATTGTTCACACATACCTTCCCCTCAAGACTTGACTCGCATGTTATGCAAACCTCGACCCTATTACTCTGATCCAAACATTATCTATACACGGGATATCTGAGAAGAGTACAAGCCTCTCGCACTCATCCTACGTGAAAATGTTTGGAGTCTTAGGGCAAATCGAGAAATCCTTCCCGCTTGTTGTGCTCACATAATGTATTGTTTGCTAACACAAGAACCATACAATCTCGCCTATTTCTTCGCAAGGCGAATTGTAAACCTTCAAGGCTCCAAGAACAAACTAATCCCTTATGGAATGTTCTTGACACACCTTTATCATCACATCCTGTACTTCCACCCTCAATTTCAAAGTCCGTTGTACGTACTTGTGAAAAAGATGATGGAACGTCTAAGCACATCCCTCATGAAGACTTTCTTCATCCCTGAATCGGCAAATACTCATCAACCGTTTGATGATCCATCTAACGAAAACGCTCAAGAAACTTAGTTTCTTTTCAAAATAGGGTCAAACCTTAGTACTCATGCTTTATCATTGTAATGTAATTTCTCTCATGAAATAAAACATTTAACATTTGATGTCTCAACTATACTATCGTTCAAACTTCTTAAACACTAGCTTTGAAATATGATGCATTATGCAACCCTTGCATACCTTTTGTAAAGGTACTGTTTTGCAAGTGACGGATCCCTCAGTTTGTGCTAGACAGATCCCTCCACTTAGGGAACCGTGGGATCCGGGCAAACAAAAATGATGTTGCATTCCTTATACTTCAAACCATGTCCTTAGATCACTTCACACTTGCTAAACATAGTGCCTTAGGATCAATTAAGTCTTTCTCAAGCTTAGTAAAGCTTCACACTCACTCGTAGCTCATCTAGGATCATACTCAAAGTGTTTTTTAATTTGTCATATCACCAAAACTCATCATCCTTCCGCTATTATACTCACACATCATCTCTCACATATCAACACATCTAGTTTTATAAATCCATCAATTTTAGCAAATTGATTTTAGGCATCTTTACCTCAAAATGGGTCAAATTCTAGTTTTTCCATTTTCTATAACTTTTAAGATATTTTCCAAAATTATCTTAAGTTACTATCTGGTCTTTAGGATCACTTAGCTCCACTTGACACTTCAAAATTTTCTAGTGTCATCCTTGGTCATTCATTGGTACTCATAGAAGTTCCATCTTTCTTCCATAAAAGGCAATAGTTAGCTACATCACTCATTGCCCTTGATCATTTAAGTATTCTTTCATTTAAGACACTTAGGAAGAATGAAACACTCAAGGAGGTATAGGTATTAGACTTCACAAACATCATTTTTCCTTTTCTTAGCTGTTGAGAGCCGGATCCCTAGGATTAGCCTAGATGGATCCCTCATTGGAGGGAACCATGGGATCCGAGTGACAGATTCATGCTAACTCTAGCTAAAACAATCATTTCAAGCTCATCTTGCTAACTTGAACACTCCATCTCATCTTAATTAAGTCCCTAGATCAGTACAACTCTGAAGTTGACTCTTGTGCATGCTAATCATCACATTCCAAAGGATCTTAGTGGCTTAAGTCTTGAATGCACTTGCCAAATCCTTTTCTTTATAAACCACCTTGTTAAGACTCCTAAAGTCATCATCTACATCCCCATTCCCAGCACTTAGAAACTTTTACAAACCTCTTTTAATCATCTCGTCATGAGGAAAGCTCCTAGTGGTAACTCATCCACCAAAGAACCACCCAAGAAAATTGCTCGTGTTGTACACAAAATTTCCTCAACTGAATCATCTCCCGTTAAATCCACAAATGGTAGGATCTCCCCTCCACCTATCAAACCAATCCCCAAAAGGATTGTTCCCACAAAACTACCAATGCCAAACACCAACATACCTCCTAAACCAAACAACCCCATTTTCACTAAACCATCACCCTTGGTGCCTAGAGCCCTATCATTCACCACCCCACTCTCATCACCACACCTCTACAATCTAGAGGATTTACCTCCTAGGCCATCCCATCCTCCACCACCGCCAACATTCTCCTCTTTAGGAGGAATAGTGAAACAAAATCAAGGTGTTGAGTCAACACTAGCTCCGGCTTCCTTTTCTCCGTCACCATCAAATAATCCCTTTTGGATTATGAGAAATCATCAAAGTCAACCACCCAACCACATGGAAGTTGACACCTCTCAACCACCACCATCATTCTTAGTTGAGCCATCCTCAAATGCGCCTCCGCCAGTTCCTCCTTCTTTTGAGGCTCCTCAACCCTCTTCACTTGATCCTTCACATCGAGTAATTTCCTTTCTACCACCACCACTACCGAGCCATTGCAAAGATTGTTATCATTGTCAACATGTTGAAATTTTGATACATGAAGTACGTGAAGATCAACGTTTTATGTTTTATCACCTCCTCGAACGTTTCGACGATATCAAACCTAAAACAAACTTGAGCTAGAGGATTCAATTGGTGTCCTAGTATCAAGAGCAACTTAGATAGTCTAGTAATGCAAAGTCATGTATTATTCATTTTCTTAGTTTTTAGAGTCATGTCCATCATATCTCTAGTTTTATTAAATGAAATTACATGATATTTGCCTCATTGTTCTGAGTATATGCTTGTTGCTCTAATACATATCTCACTTTGATGATAACATCACTTGTTACATTACCTTTGCTGTATTTTTTTTACAGTCAGACGGATCCCTACGTCTTGCCCAGACGGATCCCTCCAAGGAGGGAACCGTGGGATCCGTGCAATAGAAGACTAGTTTTCTACTAACTTGAGTCTTATTTGCAGGAAATTATGCATTATATACTCGTTTTCTAACCTTGGTTTTGTAGATTTTCAATTTACACATGAAGACTTTGACACCCTAAGCTAGGGGGAGCTTTGTGTCAAAGCAATACATTGCAAAATCATTTGCAATATTAGGATTACATTTTATGACGTCTCTTTGCAAAGTTGCAATCATCAAAGGGGAGCATATTCGTCACATAGACGAAATTTTTTGCAAACATAGTTGCAAATAAACTAGATTAGTATTTTTTTTTCTTGCTTGATGCCCTCACAAAGGGATGGACTCGTCAAGGGGGAGTTAAGACAAGAACACTTCTCGTCACTTGCTCTCTACTTTTTCACATTATCTTTTTCCTTTACATGTTTTTCTTAAAACAATGTGTTAGTTTCTTTTCGAAGCTCTTTTTGTTTAGACAAAAAGGGGGAGAAGAAAGTAAAAAACTACAATTCAAACTTTTACAAATTTTGGATTTTCCTTTTTCCTTAAAATAATTGTATGTTTTGTCATCAACAAAAAGAGGGAGATTGTTAATACAAATAAGCCGTAAAAACATTTATTTATATTTTACGATCTTCTAATATTTTGTCGATAACAAACGTAAAATCATTTTAACGAAACAAATAAAATAAGTAAATGGCTTGAGCCAATAGTTCACTAACACATGTACATTTTCACACAAAACACTAAAACAAGTAATAGTGATTTTATGATTTAGTAATACATATGTACAACAACTAGTGTTTACATATTGGGTAGATATATACATAATTAGTATGTATTATAATGGGTAATATAATGGGTAGAAGTTTAAGTATTTGACCCATTGACTT
Organism: Chrysanthemum seticuspe; assembly: GCA_019973895.1. Classification (NCBI taxonomy): domain Eukaryota; kingdom Viridiplantae; phylum Streptophyta; class Magnoliopsida; order Asterales; family Asteraceae; genus Chrysanthemum; species Chrysanthemum seticuspe. The sequence continues at coordinate 270,702,093 of BPTQ01000006.1, read as the reverse complement.
AATACATTGAATGTAGTTGGGTATAACCCAAATTCCATGACCCATACCCATGAAGCATAACCCATAACCCATTGCATGACATCATGCATAAGTCATATATGGATATTATCCATGACCCATGGTTTTAACCCATAACCCATTGTAGATACATTGTATCTACTTGGATACCCATGGTCCAATGTCTAGGACCCATGACCCATAACCCGTTGTAGATACATTGTATCTACTTGGATACCCATGACCCAATGTCTTGCATAACCCATTGTAGATACATTGTATCTACTTGGATACCCATGGTCCAATGTCTAGGACCCATGACCCATAACCATGACCCATGACCCAAAACCCATGGGCAAAGAGGAGCGTCCCACGGATCCCCAGTAATACACTAGACGGATCCCTTAAGTGAGGGATCCGTGGAACAGTAGCATTTTCTCCTCTATAAATAGTGAGCCATTTCTTCATTGTAACTCACCCCTTACACATATATTTTCTCTTTGAGTTATAAACTCTCTAACCACAGATCCAAGTGATCTATGTATGTAGTTTTGTTTTTGTGTGATTCTCTAGGTTCCTATTAAAGGCAAGATCACCACCTTTTGAAGTCAAGCAAGCTCAAGTTCATGAGTTGCCATGCTTCGTCATCATCAAGACTACTGAGGTTCTCTTGTTGATAGTTCTCTTCTTTCTCATTAGAAGTGTAGTGTCGAAGACATAAGTGAAAGATTTCTAAAGGTTCAAGACAAAGACATTAGTGAAAGGTGTCGAACGTCCGTATTGTAAGCACTAGTGAAAGGTGCTTAGAAGTCAAGGCTAAAGGCATTAGTGAAGGGTGTCTAGAAGTCAAGTCACAAGGCATTAGTGAAGGCTGCCTAGAAGTCGAGTCAAAGGCATTAGTGAAAGTTGCCTAAGGTGTACATTCGATATGGAGTGTTCGATGTACAAGATAGATTTGTATTGGGTCAAAGGATATTAATATCCTTGTTGATGTTGTCATAAGGAGTGGATCTCCTTAGGGATAGGATTTGTGTAGTGTTGGGTAGTAGTTCCTCCATTGTAATGGAACTCGGTATCTAGCCTAATACCGGATAAAGGGTAGGCGACGTTGTGATAGGTTTGGTTCTACCTCGTGGAAGAACCCGGTATCTATCCTTGTACTGGATAAAGAGTAGGCAACGTTTTGAAGGCTTCTCCTCCATAAGGAGTTGGTGTCGTGTAGTGTTTACGAACTCTCGAGTAGGTGACTCGGGGAGTGGAGTAGGGCAAGGAAGGTGTCCTTGTAGCCGAACCACTATAAATACTCGCGTTGTGGTTTTGTGTTTCTTACTCCTTATTCTTTCATTACATATTTATATATGCTTGTCTATCAACATCCATAACACATGTTTAAATAGATTGACATAAGTCGATCTAAATAGTTTAAAACCAAGTTTTAATCGGTAAAACTATTCAACCCTCCCTTCTAGTTTTCCACACTTAAGCTTAGGTAAGTTTCTAACTAATTCCCTTGATGCTAATGATTGATTAAAATCATATTAGCGTGTTCTAATCTCCTATGCCATAATGTGGATTTTTCGTCTATGGTTGCTAAGTAAAGTTTGTCTTTCGGCTTATTTCGTATTTTCATCACGTACAAGTCGCTTTTCCTAGTTCCTTTACCTATAGTCTTACCATCTTTAGTTATCTCACTACCATCCTTGGAAAATATTACCTTACACTTATTATCACATATTTAACTTATGCTAAGCAAATTAAATCCTGAGTTATCTATATGCTCAACATTTTTAATAGTGAAGGAATCATGAGAAATTGTACCTTTGACAATGATGTTTCCTCTTAAATTACTAGCAAAAGTAACTTTGAGTTATCTATGTGCTTTGAATCGGTGGTTTTGAGCACTCTCCAATAAGATGATTTGGATCTCCACATCTAAAGCGTGTCCTATCTCCTTTGCCTTTCTTGTCATCCCGGTTCTTTTGAATGACTTCTTTTCGTCTCGCAGTTGTCTTACGTATCTACCTCTCCTTCTAAAGACTTCTTAAAGTCCCTAACCACCATTGCATATTCCTCGTCTTCACTTTCAGAAGTCGAATCTTCATCATCACTAGACTTATTCTTAGCTTTCAAGGAAAGAGTTCGCTCCCTCTCTCCTTTACCTCTAACTATTTCCGAGTTTTTCTTCATTATCACTTTGTGAACTTTTAAGTTGCCGATAAGTTCATCAAGTGATAGTGATGTCAAGTTTTTTGACTCTTCAATCGCGATGACTTTTGTTCTCCATTCAGGATGTAGAGCCCTAAGAAACTTCCAAACGTAATTCTTGATAAAGTAACCTTCATCAAGAGATTTTAGACTAGTAATAATAGTGTTTGTGGAAAACTAGAAGGGGGGTTGAATAGTTTTGCCGATTTTAAGTTTAGTTTCAAAAACTTTAGATTTGATCTTATGTGAATTCGTATGGATGGATAGAAAGTATAAAGCAATAAGTAAAGTAAATAATGAAAGCAAGTAAAGTACATGATAGAGAGTAGTGACACAAGTGATTTATAGTGGTTCGGCTACAAGGACACCTTCCTTGCCCTACTCCACTCCCCGAGTTCCCCACTCGAGAGTTCAAGCACTATGTCAAAAGTTCAACAGAGCGGAGAAGCCTCACAACGTCGCTTACACTTTATCCGGTACAAAGCTAAATACCAAGTCCTTAACACGGCGGACCAAACCAACACAACTATTACACAACAACTACGTGAAATACTAAATACAAGATCTTGCTACAGAAATCTTGCGAAGGAACAAATCAATCAAGGACCCCTTGCTTGGATGACTTGTAGTATCTCGTGATCTTGCCTTTGAGAAGGACCTATATGAGAATCACAACAAAAGAAAGAAGAACTACTAGATAGATCAAGAGATCTGAGAATAGAAGAGAGAAGTAATATATGTGAGAGTTTTTAAGAAGAGGGGTGAGTAACAACGAAGAAATGGCTCACTATTTATAGGCAAAAATCTCTACTGTAACCCGGTTCCTACGGATCCCTCACATGGGGGATCCGTCCAGTGCAATCCAAGGGATCCGGCAATATGGGTTGTACTAGTCCGGGTTTTGGGTTGCAAACCGGGTCATGGTCATGGGTATGAGCCTTGGGTACCCAACACGGTACAATGTATCTAGACATTGGGTCATGGGTCTAGGGTTATGGGTTATGGATTTGCTCCATGGGTATTGGTCATGGGTCTTGGATAATATCCATCCTATTAAACTATTACAACAAATGAATTAATACAACATTTTATGTAAATGACCAAATATATATATATATATATATATATATATATATATATATATATATATATATATATATATATATATATATATATATATATATATATATATATATATATATATATACTTTACAAAAGTAACATGTATTCTTATAATTTTAGTTATGATAATATTATATTTGTTATCAACAAAACACAAAGAGATCGCTAAATATGAATAAACGTTTTTACGGTTAATTTGTATTAACAATCTCCCCCTTTTTGTTGATGACAAAATATAATGTTATGATGAGTAAAACTTAAGATTAGATGTATGTTTTGAAAGCATATGTAAGTTTTACTTCTTCTCCCCCTTTTTGTCGAAACAAAAAGCGAACCTAACGAAGAAATAAATTGTGGAATAAAAGTAAGTGTGATCCACAAAGCACTAGCTCCCCCTAGAATTGGGCGTCAAGTGAGAAAATATAATACCTACAAAGAAAATGTTAGTAGTAACATGTAATATAATCTTGTATGGGACGAGAAACAAGATGGAGAGCAAAGGTACGTAAACAAAGTCTTGTAATAAAATATCAAAGTGTAGTGGTATATAGGCCACATACAAAATTTAAAACTAAGAACAAGGTTTGTTCTTTAAAATGACTCAAAAGAAAAAAATAAAGAAAATAGTAATATTATTCCTTCCATGCTTGCATAAGGTTAATTATGGAAGTTTTGGTGAGTGATGATGTTGATGCGGTCAAGGATGTGGTTAAGTATGAAGCGCATCTCGTCCCTTATTTCTATTGCAAGTTTCCTAGTGGATTGAAAATGTTCACAATGTAAATGGTGAGGGTAGTGTGGGTGAATGGTTTCTGGGTAAGTTTGATTTGTGGAATGCGGAATATGTGGTGGAAATGTTGGAAAATATGGATCAAAGTCCATGAGGTTGGTGAGTGGTGGAGGATACGAACCTAGATGTTCTTGTAAGATAATGGGAGCTAGAGGTGGTGAAGTTGCAAGATTTTTGTAAAGTGTGTTTGGAGATGTTGGTGGTTTTAAAAAGACTAGTTCTTTTGGGTTTAAGTTGGAAGCTAGTTGGGTAGATTTGGATGATTAAAATGGAGTGGGTGGTGGACTAGACACGGGTAGTTGGATTGTTTTTGGAGTCTGAAGGAGTTCCGATAGTGTGATTTGAGTGTTAGGGAGAGATATGGTAGTTTAATGTAGTGATGAGCTTGTTTAAGATGATGGAGGTGCTACAATGGAGTCATTTGGTGGTGAGTTAGTAGTTGGTGATGGGCTTTTTGATAAAGATTTAGCTAGACAACAAGGTCGGATGCTAATCCGTGCGGTTCTTCTAGATTTGGGTGGAGGCACTACGGAAGGTGGTAGGATGAAGTTTTGGATTTCTTGTAAAGAATTGTTTTCACTAGATAGTTCATCAATGTTTGAGGATCTTGTGGATGACATGATGATGATTGTTTGTGAGGTTGAGAGTGATGGATATGCAAGCCTTTTGGAACCTTATTTATAGATGAAATAATTGCAATGAATGCTAAAACCAAAATGTGGACTAAAATCTAATGATTATATATGAATTTAAGGCATGTAATCATGAGAACACAAGCATAAGTAACTTACTCATTAGTGAAATAGCTAAAATGTTGAAAATATGAAGTTTTATAGCCAAAGTGAGAAAAATAGAAGAAAATTTTTGCTTCTGTCACACGGTTCCCACGGATCCGATCCTTTAGGGATCCGTCCAGCGTAAAAGCTGGGATCCGTGGTACTGGTGATCTCAGGCAACTCAAATTTTTCCTTTCGGAAACAATGGTGCCTAGTGTGTGCCTATATGGAAACCATTTGGAGTTGCGGTTATCTTGACTCCTAAGAAGAGAAAAATAAACGAAGAAGTGAAAAAGCATATAATTATGTGAGATAACCCAAGTGCTCCTTAATTCATTTTTACTTAAATGAATGTACCCGAAAACATATATTAGTTATGTGTTCCCTTTAGCATTCAAAAGACATGAGATGCAATTAAATAGGTTTTTACTTTGTATTAAGAATGAAAAAGAGTTTGTCCTAGACGTGAGAATGATTTTAGGAAAATAATATGGGGAGCAGTATCCTTTTAGAAATCATTTTGAAAAGTTTCTTGAAAAAAAAATGTATCTTGATTTTTGAAAATCCCCATATTGTTTGTGAGTTGTGTGTGAAATAGAGATCATAGACTCAGAAAAGAAAGTAAGGCAAACGTCTACGTACCTTGTAGAAAGAAATTTCATGACGATTATTCCATAAGACCAAGACCAAGATGAAGCAAGTTGAATTCTTCCCGCTTCAACGGTTTGGTGAGGACGTCGGCTCTGTTGTCTTCGGATGATACTTTCTCAATAGAAATGTTCCCCTTTTGAACATTGTCTCTTAAGAAGTGATGACGGATCTCTATATGCTTTGTACGAGAGTGCAATACCGGATTTTTGCTTAAGTCAATAGCACCTTTGTTGACGCATAAAATGGCTATGTCACTTAGTTGAATGTCGTAGTCAACTAACGCTTGTTTCATCCATAGTGCTTGTTGGCATGCTTTGCCGGCGGAGACATATTCGGCTTTGGTTGTTGATATGGCCAATGTCGTTTGCTTTTTCGAATACCAAGATGTTAAACAACATCCCATAAAAGTACATACACCACTTGTACTCTTTCGGTCAACATAATCACCTGCATGGTCAGAATCCGCATATACAATAGTTTCTACCCCCGTTCCCTTAGGATACCATAATCCCAATTGAGCCATACCCTTAATATATCTAAATATTCTTTTGAAGGCTTCTAGGTGTGAATTTTTAAGGTCTTCTTCAAACCTAGCACATAGACAAACACTAAACATGATATCTGGCCGACTAGCCGTAAGATAGAGAAGACTACCAATCATGCCACTGTATTTGATGTTATCAACGGATTTACCTTCTTCATCTTTTGTAAGTTTAGTATCGGATGACATTGGTGTTCTTATAGGTTTTGACTCTTCTAGACCAAATTTCTTTAGCATTTCTTTTTTGTATTTAGATTGATTAAAGAAGATACCATCTTCTAGCTGTTTGATTTGTAGACCAAGAAAGAAACTTAGTTCTCCCATCATACTCATTTCAAACTCATCATGCATGATTTTTGAGAAATCATCACACATGTCTTGACAAGTAGATCTGAATATAATATCGTCCACGTATATTTGAACAATAATTATATGTGATTCCTTTTTCTTTGTGAAAAGTGTATTATCCACTAACCCCATGGTAGCATTTTTTATTAAAAATGATTTGAGTCTATCATACCAAGCCTTTGGGGCTTGTTTAAGACCGTAAAGAGCTTTCTTTAGTTTGTACACGTGTTTAGGTTTTTCGAAAAATCGATAAAGCCTGGAGGTTGAGCTACATAGACTTCTTCATTAATAAAACCATTTAGAAAAGCATCCATTTGAAAAATCTTAAGATCTTGAGCACAAGCATAAGCAAGAAGTATTCTTATAGACTCTAATCTAGTCACGGAAGCATAGGTCTCATCAAAGTCTATGCCTTCTTTTTTATTATACCCTTGGGCAACAAGTCTAGCTTTATTTCTAGAAGCTACACCGTTTGCATCTAACTTGTTTTTATATATACCCATTTAGTTTCGATTATGGTTTAGTTATTAGGTGGAGGGACAAGTGTCCAAACATAGTTAGAAACAAATTTATTTAACTCTTATTGCATAGCCATTACCCAACTTTCATCTTTTATGGCTTCTTGCATATTTTTAGGTTCTATGGTTAAGACAAAACAAAATAAAATACTTTGGTTTTGGACTTGAGATCTTAAGGTTCTTTTATTTAACTTTCATATAACCTTTTCTACGTGATGATCTTTAGACTCTTTAATATTGATGATTTCATTGTTTAATGGTTCATCTTCTTTATTTAAATTTTCTTTGATTTCTATGGCTTCACTTTCGATTTGCTCGTCATCGACAAGAGGTAGGGTAGGTTTGGGTGGACTTTCAACAAATCTTACATTTAAGGATTATTCAACCTTCATGGTTTCTTTATTAGTATCACATAAGCTTTACTATTAGGAGAGTAACCTAAGAAGATACCTTCGGTTGATTTAGGATCAAATTTGGTTAAGTAATCTTTAGTGTTAAGCAAGAATGATTTACTACCAAAGACTCTAAAGTGTTCTAGCGTAGTCTTTTTGCCTCAAAGTAACTCGTATGGAGTTTTACCTAAGAATGGTCTAATTAGGACACGGTTAAGTATATAGGTTGATGTGTCGACGGCATTGCACCAAAAATTATAGATTGCTCATTAATCATGGTGCGACTCATTTCTTGTAGGGTTCTATTTTTTCTTTCAACTACCCCATTTAATTGTGGAGTGCGAGGAGCCGAGAAATTGTGAGTAATACCATTAGCATCCCAAAAATCTCTAAATTACACTTCATTATCAAATTCCCTACCATGATCCGTTCTAATTGACACTATAGGATTTCCTAGTTGTATTTGGATTTTCTTACTCAATATTTCAAAGTAATCGAACGTTTCAGTTTTATTCTTTAGAAATTTAGTCCATGTGTACCAAGAGTAATCATCCACTATAACCAAAGTATAGAAGCTACCTCCATTACTTTGAATAGCGGATGGACCAAATAAATCCATATGAAGTAGTTCTAGACACTTAGTAGTAGAAACCATATTTTTAGCTTTATGACTAGCATGGACTTTGTTAATACAAATAAACCGTAAAAACGTTTTTTAATATTTTGCGATCTCTTTGTGTTTTGTTGATAACATATATAATGTTGTCTTAAGTATAATTATAAGGATACATGTTATTTTTGTAAAGCATTTACATATAATCTTTTAAATACAAAAATGTAGTAACAAAAGCATTTGTTGTAATAGTTAATTAGGATGGGTAAAAATCACAACCCATGGATCTTAACCCATACCCAAAGAGACTTGATACAATGTATACTTAGATACATTGAATCTAGATATAACCCATGGACCAACCCATGACCCATAACCAAAAAACCCATGGGCAAAGAGGAGCGTTCCACGGATCCCTAGCTTTGTGCTAGCCGGATCCCAAGTGGAAGGGATCCGTGGGATCCGTGTGAACAGTGAGGAAATTTGCCTATAAATAGAGAGCCATTTCTTCATTCTAACTCAACCCTCTTCTAACTAAATCTCTCATACACTCTCATTCTCTTCTAACATATAGATCACTTGATCTAGAGAGTTGTTCTTCTTTTCTTTCTATTTGTGATTCTCATATAGGTCCTTCTCTAAGGTGAGATCACGAGCATTCTACAAGTCATCCAAGCAAGGGGTCCTTGATTGATTTGTCACTCCGCAAGATTTTTGTAGCGAAGATCTTGTATTTGATATTTCACATATTTGTTGTGTAATAGTTGTGTTGGTTTGGTCCACCGTGCTACGGACTCGGTATCTAGCTTTGTACCGGATAAAGTGTAAGCAACGTTGTGAAGGCTTCTCCGCCAAGTGAAGGAGTTTGTTGACATAGTGCTTGAACTCTCGAGTAGGTGACTCGGGGAGTGGAGTAGGGCAAGGAAGGTGTCCTTGTAGCCGAACCACTATAAATCAGTTGTGTCATTTCTATCCCTTATCTTTGTTTATTTACTTACATTATCATTAGATCTATACGTTCTCAACATCCATACGATTTCACATAATATCGAATCTAAAGTTTTTGAAATCAACTTAAAATCGGCAAAACTATTCAACCCCCCCTTCTAGTTTTCCACAATTGGCATCAAGAGCTAAGTTTATAAAAGTTTTAAAATAAAATTGTATTTTAAAAACTTTTCGATCACTATGGGTTCTGAAAATTATAAGGAAGGGCAATCTATGCAACGACCACCACTACTTGAAACTAATGGTTTTATATATTGGAAAAATAGATTCGAAACATATGTGAAGTCTAAAGATATTGATCTTTGGTACATTATTGTTGAAGGTGATTTTGAGGCTACCTCAAATGATGATAAAGGAAATTTAGTTCACATACCTCATGATAAACTAAATGATGAAATGAAGAAAAAGCTTTCTAAAAATAGTGAAGCAAAAATGGTTTTATACAATGCTTTACCGAAAAAGGAATTCGAAAGAATTTCCATGCTTAAAACCTCTAAAGAAATTTGGAATTCTTTAGTTGTAACTCATCAAGGCAACCAACAAGTTAAAAATAATAAAATTGATCTATTTGTTCAACAATATGAACAATTTTCAATATCGGATGAGGAAACTATAGATCATTCATTTGCTAACTTTAATACTATTATTACATCTTTACAAGCACTTGATGAATCCTTTTCTAGCCGTAACCATGTTAGGAGATATCTAAGGGCACTTCCATCGAAGTGGAGATCCAAGGTGACGGCAATCGAAGAGTCAAAAGATTTGACAATCCTCACCCTCGATGAACTCATAGGCAACCTAAAAGTCTACGAGCTTGTCCTTGCTAAAGATTCCGAAGCCTCAAAGGTGAAAGAGAAACACAAATCTCTTGCCCTTAAAGCCAAAAAGATTTCGAGCGATGAGGAGAGCTCATCTTCGAGTAGTGACGACGAAGAGTACGCTATGGCGGTAAGGGACTTTAAAAAGTTCTTTAGAAGAAAGGGTAGATACGTCAAACAACAGTATGACGATAAGAAAGGCTTTCGGAAAAACAAAGAGGACGAAAAGCCAAAGGATGATCGTACTTGCTTTAAATGCGGGGACCCAAACCACTTTATTAGTAAGTGTCCCAAACGGGATGATCAAAAGGCATTCGTGAGCGGCACGTGGGGAATGAGCGACGAGGAGGACGAAGAAATTTGTCTCATGACAAATGACGAGGTATGTCACGAATACTATAGTAGTTCATCACTTGATGACGACTCATTGCATAATGAATATGATAAACTATGCAATATTAGCTTAAAACTAATTAACAAAAACAAGCTTTTAAAGAGTCAAAACCAACGTTTAGATAAAGAAGTCATAGAATTAAAAGCAAAACTAAAACGTTTGGAAAAGGGTAAAATAGCAAGTGGTGAATGTGAACTTTGTGTTCAACTTCAAACACTAGTTGATCATTTAGATTCTAAAATTGATAGAATGAGTACAAACACCTTAGATACAATACTCGATGGTGTTAAAACCGGCAACAACCAAAAAGGTCTAGGCATACAACAACTTGATCCATCAACTAGTGAAAGTAAAGAAACAAAATTTGTTAAAGAATTAGAAAAACCAGCCACTGTTGTGACGGATCCCACGGATCCCCTAAAAAGGGAACCGGCCAGTGTACAAACTGGGATCCGTGGATCTGCTGTGACAACTAGTGGTAATAACATAGCTTCATCATCTAGAAACGAGTTCGTTATCGTAAATAGGAAGAAACCAACTCATGTCACCACTAGACATCCACCTCCAAAAATTAATCCTTCTTTTGCAAGAAACAAAGCACCATCTTTTCAAAAACATAATGCACCTAGGAGACCTAATAACGTTTATCCAAGAAGTAACCATCAAATGGGATGGAACCCTAATATGCAAAACGGTTTCTCTTTTCAAAAACTTTGCTCCATGGAATGCATACTCATCTTATCCATACATGTCTAACATGAATGGAATGTTTAACACTAATGGACCCATGAATAAATGGGGACCAAACTTTTGAGTTTATTATTGTTTTAGGTGTGCTTAAAGGTCGACCTAGACCCCGATGAATGGGTCAAGGATAGCGGGTGCACGAGGCACATGACCGGCAATAGGGATCTATTCTCCACATATGAATCCGTAAATGGAGGTAATGTGGTGTTTGGAAATAGCAAAAGTAGAATCATCGGTAAAGGTACGGTTTCTAACAAATCTCTAACCATTAACGATGTGTGTCACGTTGAAAACCTAAACTTTAATCTCTTAAGTATAGGACAAATATGTGATAAAAAGTGCAATGTACTTTTTACCGAAACCGGTAGTAAGATACTTAAAAATGGCATAACCATAGGAAGAGGAATTAGGAAACATGGAGTCTATGTCATTAAAATCGGTAATGAACCTAAAGACAAACTATGTCTTACCTCTATGGATGATACTTCGACCTTATGGCATCGAAGATTGGGTCATGCCAATATGCGACTTCTTCAATCGCTATCATCCAAAGATCTAGTAAGAGATCTACCTAAGTTAAAATATGAACATCATTTTTGTGATGCTTGTAATATAGGAAAACAAGCTCACTCGAGTCATAAAGCTAAAAACATGGTGTCCACAACTAGGTGTCTAGAATTACTACATATGGATTTATTTGGTCCATCCGCTATCCAAAGTTATGGAGGCAACTACTATACTTTGGTAATAGTGGATGACTACTCTAGGTATACTTGGACAAAATTTTTAAAGAACAAAACGGAAACCTTTAACTATTTTGAAATATTAAGCAAAAAGATCCAAAGACAACTAGGAAAACCCATAGTGTCTATTAGGACGGATCATGGTAGGGAATTCGATAATGAAGTGCAATTCGGAGCTTTTTGTGACGCTAATGGTATTACTCACAACTTCTCGGCTCCACGCACTCCACAATCGAATGGGGTAGTAGAAAGAAAGAATAGAACCCTTCAAGAAATGAGTAGAACCATGCTTAACGAACAATCCATACCTCAAAAATTTTGGTGTAATGCTGTTGATACCTCAACATACATACTCAATCGAGTCTTAATTAGACCAATCTTAGGTAAAACTCCATATGAGTTACTCCGAGGCAAAAAGCCTACTTTAAATCATTTTAGAGTCTTTGGAAGCAAATGCTTCATTCTTAACACTAAAGATTACCTTACAAAATTTGATCCTAAATCAACCGAAGGTATCTTTTTAGGTTACTCGCCTAATAGCAAAGCCTACGTCATATTAAACAAAGAAACAATGAAGGTAGAAGAGTCATTAAACATAAAATTTGATGAAAGTCCACCCAAACCCTCTCCACCTCTTGTCGATGACGAGATCATAGAAAGTGAAGCTATTGTAATTAAGAAAAAGATTAACGAAGAAGATGAACCTTCAATTAGTGAAATCACAAACATTAAAGAGTCCAAAGATCACCCCGTAGATAAAGTCATAGGAAAGCTAAACGAACGAACATTAAGGTCTCAAGTTCAAAACCTAAGTAGCTTATTTTGTTTTGTTTCAACTATAGAACCTAAGAACACACAAGAAGCCATAAAAGATGAAAGTTGGGTAATGGCTATGCAAGAAGAATTAAATCAATTTTTTTATAATGATGTTTGGACACTTGTCCCTCCACCTAGTAATCAAACCGTAATAGGAACAAAATGGGTGTATAAAAACAAATTAGATGCAAACGGAGTAGTATCTAGGAACAAAGCTAGACTCGTTGCCCAAGGGTATAACCAACAAGAAGGAATAGACTTTGATGAGACCTATGCCCCCGTGGCTAGATTAGAGTCTATAAGAATACTTCTTGCGTATGCTTGTGCTAATGATCTAAAGCTTTATCAAATGGATGTCAAAAGCGCTTTTCTAAATGGTCTTATTAATGAAGAAGTATATGTAGCTCAACCTCCGGGCTTCATCGATTTTGAAAAACCCAAACACGTTTATAAATTAAAGAAAGCCCTTTATGGTCTTAAACAAGCTCCAAAAGCTTGGTATGATAGACTCAAGTCCTTTTTAATTAAACATAACTATACCATGGGGTTAGTTGACAATACACTCTTTACTAAGAAAAAGGAGTCACACATAATCATAGTACAAATATACGTAGATGATATTATATTCGGATCCACTTGTCAAGACATGTGTGATGATTTCTCTAAAATCATGCATGACGAGTTCGAGATGAGTATGATGGGAGAACTTAGCTTCTTTCTTGGTCTACAAATTAAACAAGTAGAAGATGGTATCTTCTTCAATCAATCTAAATACATCAAGGAGATGTTAAAGAAATTTGGTCTAGAAGAGTCGAAAACAATTAGGACACCCATGTCATCCGACACCAAACTAACAAAAGATGAAGACGGCGAATCCGTTGATAATACTAAATATCGTGGCATGATAGGTAGTCTCCTCTACCTCACGGCAAGTAGGCCGGATATCATGTTTAGTGTCTGCTTATGTGCTAGGTTTCAAGAAAACCCCAAAACTTCACACCTAGAAGCCGTAAAAAGAATTTTTAGATACATTAAGGGTACAACACAATTAGGATTATCGTATCCTAAGGGCACGGGTGTAGAAACAATTGTATATGCAGATTCTGACCATGCAGGGGATTACGTTGAAAGAAAAAGTACAAGTGGGGTGTGTACTTTCATGGGATGTTGTTTAACATCGTGGTTTTCTAAGAAACAAACGGCTCTAGCAATATCAACAACCGAAGCCGAGTACGTTTCCGCCGGCAAAGCATGCCAACAAGCACTATGGATGAAACAAGCGTTAGTAGACTACGACATTCATCTAAGCGACATAGCCATTCTATGTGATAACAAAGGTGCCATCGACTTAAGCAAGAATCCGGTATTGCATTCTCGCACCAAGCATATTGAGATTCGTCATCACTTCTTAAGAGACAATGTTCAAAAGAGGAACATTTCTATTGAGAAGGTAGCATCCGAAGATAACATAGCCGACGTCCTCACCAAACCGTTGAAGCGGGAACAATTCAACCTACTTCGTCTTGGTCTTGGTTTAATGGAACACACGTCGTAATTTATTTTGACTCTACAAGGTATGTAAACACTAGCCTTCTTCCCTCTGAGTCTAGGATCTCTATTTCACGCACAACTCACAAACAATACGGGAATTTTCAAAACCCAAAGATAAGTTTTTTTTTTACTTATAGCTCTCCTACTTTTTATATACACATTTTCAAAGAAAACCTACTTTCACAATGTTTTCTAAAAGGATGATACCTTCCCGTATCAATTTCACAAAAGCAATTTCTCACGTCTAGGACAAATCGCTTTTTCATTATTAATACAAAGTAAAAACCCGTTTTCATTACATCTCATGTCTTTTGAATGCTAAAGGGGACACATAACTAATATGTGTTTTCGGGTACATTCATTTAAGCTACAATGAATTAGGAGCATTGACAACACAAGATTACGTACTTATGTACTAAATATGTGTTTTCGGGTTATCTCAATAGGATACTTTTTATACTTCTAGTTTAGTTTTTATTTCGTTTTAGGGGTCGAGATAACCGCAACTCCAAATAGTTTGCATATAGGCACACAATAGGCAAAAATATTTCCAAAAGGAGAATTTTGTACTGCCTGAAACACCAGACCCACGGATCCCAGCCTTCATGCTGGACGGATCCCTCATGGGAAGGATCCGTGGGATCCGTGTATACAGAAGCTGTTTTCAACTTCTATTTTTGTCATTTTGGATGAAATATCCACATTTGTCTTATTTTTGGGAGTATGCTCTTTAATGCTTGTGTTATCATGATCACATGCCTTGAATTTATATCTAATCATTAGATTTTAATCCACATTTTTGGTCAAGCATTCATTACAATGTGTTGTTTTTCTATATATATAACTCCCAAAATGCTTGCATACTCCATCTCCTTCTCACAAACACACTTCATAATGTCATCCAAAAACCCTTTAGGAGAATCATCTAGTACAAACAATCATGATATCCAAACCTTTGTACTTCCACCATCCAAAATACCACAATCAAATGCAAGGATATCCGCCCGGATTAGTATCCGATCTTGTTGTTTAGCAAAACCAACCTCAAATGATTCATCCTCAACTAACTCACCACAAGATGCTTCCATTATAGCACCACCCTCATCACAAACAAGTACACCAACTTCATCACCACCTAAAATAACTCTCTTAGAACTCCTTAGGACTCCAACAAGATCCACCCAACCTAAAGAAAAAGAAATAGTCTTTTCCACATCACCCAATACTATTTTTCAAGATCTTGAAACATCACCACCTCTAGCTCCCATCACATTACAAGAACATCTAGGTTCTTTTCCACCACCACATACAAACATTCCGGATTTTGATCCATATTTTCCTATTTTTCCACCACAACTTCCGCATAACTCAAATCAAAACAACCCGGAAAACTTCCGCACTCATTACCCACATCACTTACATTGTGAACATTGCCAATCCACTAGGGAAATTGCAATAGAAGTTAGGAAAGAAATGCGTTTCATACTCAACCTCATCCTTGATCGTATCAATACAATTACTCATCAAAACCTCCATCCATAACCTTATGCAAGCATGGAAGGAATCTCTACTACTATTTTTCACTTTTAATATCTTTTTGTCATTTTCAAGAACAAGTCTTGTTCTTATTTTTACATGCTTTTAAGTGGCTTAACAACCACTACAATTTGTCGTTTTATTACAAGGCCTTGTTTACATACCTTGGCTCCATATCTTGTTTCTCGACAACCATAAGATCAATTAAGCATGTTACTAACTTTCTTTTGTATATTTTTTTCTCTTGACGCCCCAAACTAGGGGGAGCTACCGTCAAGGGGGAGTAAGTAGACTACTTTTTCCTCCAAGGGTTAACTTTTTATTTTGACAAAAAGGGGGAGAAGAAGTAAAACTTAGGAGCTTTCAAAACTTACATCTATTCTTAAGTTTTACTCATTATAACATTATATTTTGTCATCAACAAAAAGGGGGAGATTGTTAATACAAATAAACCGTAAAAACGTTTATTAATATTTTGCGATCTCTTTGTGTTTTGTTGATAACATATATAATGTTGTCTTAAGTATAATTATAAGGATACATGTTATTTTTGTAAAGCATTTACATATAATCTTTTAAATACAAAAATGTAGTAACAAAAGCATTTGTTGTAATAGTTAATTAGGATGGGTAAAAATCACAACCCATGGATCTTAACCCATACCCAAAGAGACTTGATACAATGTATACTTAGATACATTGAATCTAGATATAACCCATGGACCAACCCATGACCCATAACCAAAAAACCCATGGGCAAAGAGGAGCGTTCCACGGATCCCTAGCTTTGTGCTAGCCGGATCCCAAGTGGAAGGGATCCGTGGGATCCGTGTGAACAGTGAGGAAATTTGCCTATAAATAGAGAGCCATTTCTTCATTCTAACTCACCCCTCTTCTTACTAAATCTCTCATACACTCTCATTCTCTTCTAACATATAGATCACTTGATCTAGAGAGTTGTTCTTCTTTTCTTTCTATTTGTGATTCTCATATAGGTCCTTCTCTAAGGCGAGATCACGAGCATTCTACAAGTCATCCAAGCAAGGGGTCCTTGATTGATTTGTCACTCCGCAAGATTTCTGTAGCGAAGATCTTGTATTTGATATTTCACATATTTGTTGTGTAATAGTTGTGTTGGTTTGGTCCACCGTGCTACGGACTCGGTATCTAGCTTTGTACCGGATAAAGTGTAAGCAACGTTGTGAAGGCTTCTCCGCCAAGTGAAGGAATTTGTTGACATAGTGCTTGAACTCTCGAGTAGGTGACTCGGGGAGTGGAGTAGGGCAAGGAAGGTGTCCTTGTAGCCGAACCACTATAAATCGGTTGTGTCATTTCTATCCCTTATCTTTGTTTATTTACTTACATTATCATTAGATCTATACGTTCTCAACATCCATACGATTTCACATAATATCGAATCTAAAGTTTTTGAAATCAACTTAAAATCGGCAAAACTATTCAACCCCCCTTCTAGTTTTCCACAGACTAGCTTTCCTACGTTATAATCATAACAAAAATGATGTTCGTATTTCAATTTGGATATGTCTCTTACTAGTTCTTTAGATGATAGCGATTGAAGAAGTCACATATTGGCGTGACCCAATCTTCGATGCCATAAAGTCAAAGTATCATCCATAGAAGTAAGACAAAGTTTGTCTTTTGGTTCATTACCGATTTTAATGACATAGACTCTGTGTTTTCTAATGCCTCTTCCTATAGTAATACCGTTTTTCAATATTTTACTACCGGTTTCACTAAAAAGTACGTTGCACTTTTTATCACATATTTGTCCTATACTTAGAAGATTGAAGTTTAGGTTTTCTACGTGACAAACATCGTTAATGGTTAAGGATTTGTGAGAAATTGTACCTGTTGGGTTCAGTAAATACCCAAACTCCTTAATCTAGGATTTGAATAGAAAATAGCCCAAGTATTTAATCCGTAAACACAAACAAGTCACTGAGTGCATAGTCGCTCAGTGAGTCGTCTTCAGGATACTCAGTAAGAGGCAATAAAGAAGTCTCTCCACTCAGTAAGGCGGAACTTAAAGGGTGAAGACTGAGTCAAGAAGAAGATGATGGATTCAGTGAGTGATGACAATAACTCACTGAATCCCTAAGATTCCTATCCAACTTCTTACACTGAAGACAAAATGAAGTAGAAGACGAAGAATGTAGAGACTGAAGAAAGAGCGGGACAAAGCGGGAAAGGTTGAATCAGATAAGACGAAGTCCTTATCATCCAAAGTCAACTTTCCCTGAATAGCAAAACATCAGGCTCAGTGTCATCACTGAACTTAGGAAAGTAGTCTTGTCTCTTACCTAGAATAGTCTTTGTAAACAGAGACAAAATACATCAGTATTTTGTCTTCTGTGTGATGTCAGTTTGTCACTTAGGAAAGAGTCAAATAACATACATGTATAAATAGCATAAGAGATGGAGTGAAAAGGTTAAGCTTGTGAATTGTAAAAACACACACACGCAAGCCATCTTTTCACTCCTCCAAATACAACTTAGTTCCTGAGATAGCTCAGTGAGCTCTAAGAGTTGTGCTCAGACTTAGCCTGAGCTTAGAGAGGAATCACCCAACTTTGTCATTTCAATCCCAAGTACTATTCCGCAAGTACTTGGGTAACGTATTCTTTGTTGATTTATTTCTAATAAGAATATGATGTTGAAAATTACTCAGTGTGTTTTCTTTATGTTAATTTCAGTCATCGTTCACTTTTAACTTGTTTTATAAACTTAATCTGTTTTAAACGTTAGTGAACGGGGAACAACAAGTGGTATCAGAGCAAGGCTAATTATAAAACTCGTTTTTAAAGCCGCTCTAAAAAGTTTTTAAATTAGGATCCTAAATGGCTGAAATTGATGTACCCCAACTAGTCGATAAAAAGGGTGGAGCTTATTCAGCTGTTGCCCCTAGACTTGAAGTTGGCAAATTCAACAAATGGAAAAAGCGAATGCTTTGCTATTTGATTGGGATGGAACCTTATTATGTCAAGTGCATAAATGAAGGTCCATTTGTCCCAAAGACTGCTGAAGGGTTGCCCAAACCTGAAGCTCAGTGGACCCAAGATGAAAGGAGAGTGGTCAACCAGGACCAAAGGCTCAAAAGTATCATAATATCTTGTCTTCCTGACGATATTATGGAGTCTGTTATTAGCTGTAGTACTGCTAAGCAAACCTGGGATGACCTAGTTCATAGTCATGAAGGACCATCTGATACCAAGGAAAACAGGATAATGGACCTGAAACTTGAGTATAACACCTTCAGGGCTAAGGACTCAGAAACTCTCTCTCAAACTTACACCAGATACAAAACTCTTTTAAATGAACTTTCAAATGATGGTGTTAAGTTGTCTAAGCATGAAATCAATGTTGGTTTTGTAAACAGTCTCCCTGAGAAGTGGTTGAATTTCTCTCAAGGACTCAGGAATGCCAATCACATCCAAAATCTTGAGCTTCCTGAAATTTATGGGAAATTTGTCTATGAGGAAAACCTCATCAACAGACGATACCCTGACTTAAAGAAGTCTCAGGAAGTCAAGAAGTCCCTGACCACTACATCATCACCAATATCAACTGCTTTCTTTTCAAACAATGTAGTTCAAGATTTCCAAGAAAACTCAGATGATGAGCCTGATGAGAGATCAAGTGAGGAATACCTAAGTGACCTGAATGCTGAATTTCAGGAAAGGGCACTCCTCGCTAACTCTCGAAGGTTTATAAAAAGAAACAAAAGTTTTTCTACTGCTAAAGCAACTGAAGACACTGAATGCTACAAGTGTCATAAAAGAGGCCATTTTGCAAAAGACTGTTTTTCAAAAACAATTTCTGAACCCTCTTACAAACCATCAGGATCTAATCAGTCTTCAAGCTTTAGCAAATTTCAACCTAAAATCTATCAGTCTCATCAAAATGTTCAAAACAAATCTGATCTTAACAAAACCATTGATTATGAAGCTAAGTATAAGAAAGCAAAAGCTAAGCTTGCATTGCTTGAGGCCAGTCCCTCAGAAACAACAAAAAATGTTCAATCTGTGCAGGGGAAGAACAAAGGCCTTGTTGCTGAAACCTTTGACTGGGATGAAGAGCCAATCTCATCGGATGATGAAATGGTACACGTCAGTGCTCTAATGGCTCTCTCAGAAGAAGACAAGCTTGCAGTTGGGAAGAATCATGCTAGGAACGGGGAATGGGTCAACATCACAATGAAGAAGGTAAACACTTTACTTTCTATGGATGATGACTCTGATTGGCAGTCTTATATGAATTATCTAAATGTTGACCTTAAGTTTGTAGAAGAGCAAAGACTGAATCTCTTTTCTAAGTACAACAAGTTAAGTTTTGAATTGAATAAGTGTAAGGATGAATTGCTCATTTTAAAACAAGCTAAGCTTGAGGCTGTCACTTTGCAAATTCAAAACACTGAACTAGTTAAAAGAAATCAGAATCTTCAAGATGAACTTAAAAAAGCAAATGATATTCTTAAGAGTTGGACTGCTAAGAATCCCAGGGTCTTTGATGCTGTGGGAGCCCCCAGTAGCAACAAGAAGAGAGTCATAGGTGAAGATCATCTCCCTGACTCTCTCAACAAAGACCAGTCTCCCAAGCCATTTGTGTCTGGTGGCATGATTACAAGTATGTTGGCTGATTCAAATTCCAGTGAATGGATTGAACGAGTTAATCCTGAGAGTAAGCTTCCAAACTTTGATTCTGGAAGGATTCTAGAGCCTGAAAGTCAAGCTCTAAAGAGCATGCTTGGACTCCCTGATGTGCCCAGTGGTACTGAACACATCTCTGAGTCTGAAGAAGAATCTCAAGCACCGCTTCCACCACTGAAACCTCTTCAGGGTGCTGCTCCAAGCTCTGAGCTTACTCCACTACAATTCAATCCTCATTCACCAAAAGAAAGGTCTGGACGTGGTAGAACCATCCTTCAAAGACAAGCAAAACTAATCCAACAAGAGTCTACACCTGCTGAGACTTCATCATCCTCTGTCCCCACTGAAGCTGACCAAATCCAGCAACTGACTGAACTTGTGAGGAAGCTTACTGAAAAAATGGAATCCATTGAAAAGGTCCCTGAACCAATCAAGGAGACAAAGTCAGCTTCCTCCAGTTCCTCAAAGTCAAAGTCAACCTCCAAAAGCAAACAAAAGTGTGAGCTGTGTCATTACACCACCTATACCACTGACAACTGCTATAGAATCCTTTTTTGCATGATCTGCAAAAAGGATGATCACAGGACTGCTGATCATCTACAGTATGTCAGTCAAGCAAACTATACCAAAGTTGGTCATCAGTATGCTTCATCATCCAAAACTGCCCCAAAGAATAGAGCAAAACCTTTTCCTATCTGTCCTCACTGTGGGTTCAATGATCATCATCAGGATGATTGTCTCATGAATACATGCTGTGATATATGCGGTAATCCAGCTCATGAGACATCCCAACATGACAGTATCATTCATGCAAGGAGAAATTCCAAACAACCCAGAGTCACTGAGTCATCCTCAGCCTCTAAGTGCAAAACCTGTGGTAGCACCTTGCACACAACCACTGACCAGGAGTCGATTGCAAATTTCAAAGAGACCTTGAGATCCAAGCCCACTAGTAAGTGGGTCACGAAGAGAAACTAATTCAGTTTACTACTTGTGCAGAGACATGCCAGGGAGCCTATTTGGCATCTAGACAGTGGATGCTCAAGAAGCATGACTGGTGTGAAGGAATATCTGCACAAGTATGTAAAGGAACCAGGGCCCAAGGTAGTATTTGGTGATAACTCATCATGTCCCACTGAAGGTTATGGTTCAGTAAACTGCAATGGAATAGTTTTCTCTAGAATAGCCTATGTCAATGGTCTCAAATACAATCTCATCAGTGTCAGTCAACTATGTGATGCAAAATTCATTGTACAATTCAATGATAAACAAGGTACCATTTTTAATGCCAACAAGGAAGTTGTGTTGATAGCTCCTAGGAGAGACGATGTTTATGTGCTTGACATGTCAACTCTCTCCCAAGATGGAACGTGTCTCTTTGCTAAAGCCACTGAAACTATCAATTGGCTGTGGCATAAGAGACTCTCACACCTGAACTTCAAAAATCTCAACAACTTGGCAAAACAAAACAAGGTCCTTGGCTTACCATCACTGGTCTTTGCAAAAGACAAACCATGCTCTGCCTGTGAAAAGGGTAAACACCACAGAGCATCATTCAAAACAAAACAAAATTTCTCCATCAAAAGCTGCCTTCACCTCCTGCACATGGATCTCTTTGGACCTGTCAGTCCCAGATCAATCCAGCATGAGAAGTATACACTTGTCATTGTTGATGAATTCTCAAGATACACTTGGGTATACTTTCTTTCAAAAAAGAGTCAGGCAGCTGATGCAATAATATCATTCATCAGGAAGATTGAAAACCAGAATGACATTACTGTCAAACAAATCCGAACTGACAATGGCACTGAGTTCAGAAATCAAGAACTTGAGAGTTTCTGTGATGAAAAAGGAATTTCTCAAAATTTCTCATCTCCTTATACCCCTGAACAAAATGGGGTTGCTGAAAGGAAAAACAGAACTCTCATAGAGGCTGCTAGAACTATGTTAAATGGCTCAGCCCTCTCAAAACATTTCTGGACTGAAGCAGTCAAAACTGCCTGTTACACTCAAAACAGGTCAATCATTGTCAAAAGACATAATAAAACCCCATATGAGATCTTCAAAGGTAGACTTCCAGACATCAGCTATTTTCATGTGTTTGGATGTCCAGTGTTCATTCACAACCACAAGGATCATCTAGGCAAGTTTGATGCAAAAGCTGATGATGGATACTTTTTAGGCTACTCACTGATCTCCAAAGCCTTCAGGGTCTTTAACACAAGGAGACAACAAGTTGAGGAAACCTTTCATGTCACCTTTGATGAATGTACTGAAAGCATCAGGTTCACCAACACCTCAGTGGAGGAAATAGGAATTGATAACTCTTCAAGATATCCTCCTGATGAGTACAACACTGAACTCAATTCCTCATATCAAGCTGACGCTGACATCTCATATTATGTCTTACCTCACAACCTACCCCAACCAACCGTCAATGAATTCATTGAGAATCAGTCTGTCCCTACTGGGATAAGTAACAATGATCCAAATGATCAGGAACCTGTAACTCATGATCCTCAACCGGATCATGACATCTCAACAGTTGTTCTAAATGATCCTGTGGCTCTTGCACCTGAACTCACATCTGAACTCCCAATGACATCTTCAAGCTCAGATCCTAGACCACAAAGTAAGTGGACTAGATCTCAGGACATTGAGCTTGTAAACATCATTGGTGAACCCACTGAGGGCATGCTCACTAGAAGTATGGCTGCTAGTCTAACTGCAGCTTCAGCCAATGAATGTCTATATGCTGATTACCTATCAGACATTGAACCCAAAAGTGTCACTGAAGCTCTAAAACACCCAAGCTGGGTTCAGGCTATGCAAGATGAATTGCAACAGTTTGATAAAAACAAGGTCATGACCTTGATCAAATGTCCTCAGGATGTAGTAGTCATAGGAATGAAGTGGGTTTTCAGAAACAAAACTGATGAAAACGGCACTGTCATTAAAAACAAAGCCAGACTTGTAGCCAAAGGATACAGTCAACAAGAAGGCATTGACTATGATGAGACATTTGCTCCTGTTGCAAGAATGGAAGCCATCAGGATCTTCCTTGCATATGCAACATACATGAACTTCAGGGTCTACCAAATGGATGTTAAAAGTGCATTCTTAAATGGTGATCTCAAGGAAGATGTGTATGTTCAGCAACCACCAGGCTTTGAGAGTAGTGAATTCCCTGACTATGTCTGCAAGCTTGACAAAGCCCTTTATGGACTTAAACAAGCTCCCAGGGCATGGTATGAAACTCTCTCAGCCTTCCTGATACAAAACAAGTTTGTCAGAGGAAAGATAGACAACACACTGTTTGTCTATAAAACCCAACAGGATGTGATACTAGTCCAAGTGTATGTTGATGATATCATCTTTGGCTCAACAAACTACAAACTTTGCAAACAGTTTAAAAACTGATGACAAAGAAGTTTAAAATGAGCATGATGGGGGAACTCACTTACTTTCTTGGACTTCAAATCAGGCAAACTGATAAAGGTATATCCATCAGTCAAGAGAAATACACCAGAAATCTCTTGAAGAAATATGAGATATTTGACTATGCCTCAGTGAAGACACCAATGGTTCCACCTAACAACCTTGGACCTGATCTCACTGGCAAATCAGTCAATCAAACTCATTTCAGAGGGATTGTTGGCTCACTGATGTATCTAACCGCTACTAGACCAGACATACAATTCTCAGTCTGTTTAATAGCAAGATATCAGTCCAATCCCAAAGAATCCCACCTCACTGCAGCCAAAAGAATACTCAGGTACCTGAAAGGAACACCAAACCTTGGACTATATTATCCAATATGCTCAGGGTTTGATCTCAAGGGTTACTCTGATTCTGATTATGCTAGCTGCAACATGGACAGAAAAAGTACCTCAGGGTCCTGTCAATTTCTTGGAGGAAAACTGGTATGTTGGAGTGCAAAGAAGCAACAATCAGTGGCTATGTCCTCAGCTGAAGCTGAATATGTAGCTGCAGCAGGATGCTGTGCCAATGTATTATGGATGAAAAGTCAACTCAGTGACTATGACATCCATTACAAAATGGTGCCCATCTTCTGTGATAATACTAGTGCAATTGCAATCTCCAACAACCCTGTCCTCCACCAAAGAACCAAACACATTGATATCAGATATCACTTCATCAGGGATCACATAATGAAAGGAGACATAGAACTTCATTTCATCCCTACTGAATATCAACTGGCTGATATCTTCACCAAACCCTTGGATGAACCTACCTTCAGGAGACTGAAAGCTGAATTGGGAATGCTTGACATTGAAAGTCAAGTATTTGAAAACCAATCTCAGTAAGTTCTCTGACATGGTTCATCCTCCCTGAAAATCCAAAATAAACCTCTCACTGAATGAGTAAGACTCATTCAGGGTCCCTGACACTTGACAAAGAGCATTGAATGAGTAACTAAATGGTCCAAGTATCAGTTACTTTAATGTCCTAGGTTGGTAACTATGCCAATTTAATATAGGAATATATGTCTCTTTGTCTTACTGTCATCCCACTTGGCATTTAATGCCTCTCACAAGAAATATCAAATTGATATTTTTTCTCTGCAAAAGTGCACTTTTACTGTGCGCCTCAACTGTTCCCTTGAAAAACGGGATTTTTACTGCGGGTAATGGAGTGGTAGCATTAAATGGGAATTTCAAAAGTCTTTCAAAAACCTACTCTTAGTTTTTCCATTTGTGCACAAAACACCCCTCTTATCACTCTATAAATACCCTCTTCTTCTACACAAACAACACACACAAATCAATTTCTGCAATTAAACTCTGTCAAAATCTTTCCTCAAATCCAGAAATATTTGTGTGTTATCAAAACCTTCAAAACCTCTTTTGGAAAACCTCTCTTGTAAACATTTAAAAAAGTTTTTCATCACTAACTTGAGAGATCTTAACATTTTTTAACCGTTCTTGCCAAACGTTTTTTTTAACCCTAAAAACTTCTTTAAAAGATATGGCTAGAACACAATCTCTCCAGTTTGCTTCTCAGTGGGTAGGGGATCTATCAAATGTTGAATTCAAAACAAACAATGTCATAGGTAACTTTGAATACCCTGAAAATGTCCCAACCTATAAAGACATTGTAAAATTTTTATTCAACTGCCCACTAAAAACGGCCTTTGTAAAGTGTCCCTCAGTGGTGTACCCAAACTACCTCAGGGAGTTTTGGGCAACTGCTAAAGCCTTTGACCCGACACCTTCGACTGATGAGAATAACCTTAGACCACTCAGGGAGTATCTCATCAGGTTCAGTCTTAATGGGGGGCAACAATTTACCCTGGATTACAAAACTTTTTGCACTTCAACAGGGTTGGACTACAACAACGGTGTTTATGTCGCCCATCCTGAACCCTCCACAGTGAAGGATGGGTTAAAACAAATCGTTTTGGATCCCACATTTTTGGACAAGACCCCAGTCACTAAAAGTTCATTCCCCGTGGCTTGGAGGATCCTTTTCACTTTTGTGATTCAGGTCCTCGGCGGGAACCACTCATCCACTGAACAGGTAAACTCTATTCAGTTGATGATGGCATACTGCCTGATGAATGGGGTCACTGTCGACATAGGGGAGATCATTTACAGTGATCTTGTAACGAAGCTACAGAGCAAAACTAGGACGAAATATATTTCGTATCCTAGGTTTGTCTCTTGTGCTTTACAATCGTTACTGGGTGCCAACTATACTCAGGATGAAAAATTTGGAAATTTACCTGGCATCCTGAGTCCTTCAAACTTTCAAAAGGACCCATCCCTTGTCACACCTATAGAATTGACGGCCCATATGGTTGCTGTAAACAACCAGGAGGGATCAGTGTCTCCAAACCCTGCTCTTAAAAGGACAAAGGGGAAGTCTCAGACTGGGACTAAGACTAAACCAAAGTCTCAGGGCCCTGAGGCTTCAGGAGCACCGCCGAAGAGGCACAAAAGGCCTGAGACCAAAAAGACACCCACTGACCAGGCAACAACAACCCCCGTGACAACGAAGGACACTGATACATCACAGTCAGTGCCCTTGGTCACACCTACTACTCCCCAAGATCCAGAGGGAAACAAACAACCCGCTGGTAGGGGAGCGCCTTCCACTTTGCCCAGTGATGACATTAGCAAATCAAAGCCTTTGTCTGAGGGCACACTGATCGATCCCAAAGACTCAGGGGAAAACATACAATCCACTGATAGGGATACAACATTCACTGACTCTGCTAAAGGCACTGGGAATTACCCACCAGTGTCTCAGGGGTCACTGGGGGACAAAGACTCGGAGGGAAAGAAACAACCCGCCGATACGGAACCCAAAACCAATCCTGACTCCCGAGAAGACGCTGGGAAACTCCCACCAGTGTCCGAGGGGTCCACGGGGGACAAAGACTCAGAGGGATCAATACCACCCGCTGATATGGAACCCATTCCCACTCCCTTGTTAACTGTTGCTGAGGTTACTGAGCTACTACAATCTGATGATGACCTTGCTGAAAGTGATGATGAAATCTTATCAGCAGGAGAAGAAGTGGACGCTGAGGTTCAAACTGAACAAGAGCCTCAGCCTGATCCACAGATGCAGACTGAGTCACCCTTTCAACCTGAAGACAATGACTCAGCCTCATCCTCCAGCTCTGACGAATTCAACAGGTTTGAAAATGTTCATCCACTCACTGAAAGACAACTGGTTAAGTGGATCAGCAGGGCTTCAAGGAGACTATTTTCTGGGGTTACTGAACAGTTTTGGGATCAACACACTGAGGCTGCTGCCAGTTACGCTGACCTGAGATCTGATGTGCTCACCTTCAACGAAAATGTTCATGAGCACAGAGATCTTATGTACCATCATCTTGTCAACCTGGATGAACACATGGTTAAGTTCCTCAAGCATCTTCAGACAGTTGGGGTTACGATTGATGAAATCAGGGACGCTGTCAAAGAAGATCCAGCGCTCAATGCCAAAGTGCTGGAGGCAACTGAGGCATATGCAAAGAATTCATCCAGGCTCACTGACCTTATAGAGATGCTCAAGTCTGCGAATGTTCAGGGTCTTCAAACTTCAGTTCAGACTCTTCAGACAACCATGGACTCACTAAATACTCAGGTAGCCACCTTGACTCAGGCCTCGTCTTCTATGGCTTGGAATCTTGGTCCACGCATGACTGCCTTGGAGTTATCTCATGCAACCTTGGATGCACAGGTCACTGGTCTACAAGCAGATACTTCAGAAATAAAGGCCATGATGACTGAAATCTATCAGGCCTTCAAAGGTCAAGCTGGTCAGTCCCCCTCAGCACCTACTCCAACTCTTGCCCTCACTGACGCTACGGCAACAGTTGAGGGGGAGAATACTGCTGAAGAAACTCCTATTCACACTGAGGGGGAGCAAACACCACCAGTATCAGCAGCTCAAACATCATCATCATCAGCACCAGTCTCGGCAGTACCAATCTCATCACTTCCACCTCAAGCAGCAACAACAACAACACTGACAGTCTTAACACCTATCATGACAACACCACCTCCCATAATTGCATCATCCTCCTCAGGACAGGACAAGGGCAAAGGCATACTGGCAACTACTGAGCCTGAGAGGATTCCCTACAAAGTCGGTGACACTGAATACCTCTTCACTCCTCAACAGCTAACCAAACACCTTACTAAAGAAGAGAGGAGGTTGAAACAAGCTGAGGATGAAAAGAAGACGAAGGAGGCATTGGCCAAAGTGATTGCCGAAGAAGCTGAAAATGTGGGAATAGATGCAAGCAAGCTTAAAAAGGGTCAGGCAGGACAGAAGTTCATGGAAGCTCAGGCTGCTCAAATGGCTGCAATGAAAGCTCAGTATGAAGAAAAGAGAAAGAAAACTGAAGCTCTCAGGCAAAACAGAATCAAAGAATATAACTGGACAATGACCAGCCGAAGGCTTCCTGAAAAAATCACTGATGTCAAAATCATTCCCAACACCAAACCATTGGCTATGAATGTTTACAGAGGAGATGACAAAAGACACTTTGAGGTTCATGATCCCTTAAAGTTCAGTGACTTTGGGATCACTGAACTTGATGAACTTGGTCCGATCATTGGGAAGAAGCAAAATAAGGTGGTCAAGGAACTGATGAAGATGCTTAGCAAAAGGTATGAAAGGCTGAGGGAAGCACCAGCCCAACTGAGAATTCAGCCTGCCTTGACTGCACCTCAAGGATCTCAACCACAAACTTCCACTGGCAAAAGGAAAAGAGTTGAGTTCCAACCTGAGATCAAAGTGCCTGGCCTTGAGTGCAACAGAGAACTACCTGAAGGTGTTAATTTTGTAAACTGCCTAGTGATTGAAGAGCCTGAAAGAGGGCTATTCCACATTGATGTCTATGGAAACCCTGCTTTTCAAAGATGGAGTGATATAGATCAGGCTGGTGTGGCTGCAATGCTGAGCTACATACCAGTGGCCTCTCAAATCCAAACCCCAGCAAACATCAGGTTCTGCCAAGACCTGAATGCCAAGATAAAGGACCATCCTGACAAAGAAACGCTCATCACCAAAAAGGTCAAGCTTGAAGCATTGGGAATCCATCTGAATTGACATCATTTTGTTTTATCTTTTGTACTAGTGATAGGAACTATGTAATCTGATCAATAAACGATGTATGTTTTATTCATTTACTCAGTGTTCCCGATTGTATTCATTAGTACATTCAGTGTAAGAAGAAGCCTCTTGCTCACTTACACTGATCAACCACTTAGGCTATTTGTATATCCAAATAGGGGGAGACTGTTGGGTTCAGTAAATACCCAAACTCCTTAATCTAGGATTTGAATAGAAAATAGCCCAAGTATTTAATCCGTAAACACAAACAAGTCACTGAGTGCATAGTCGCTCAGTGAGTCGTCTTCAGGATACTCAGTAAGAGGCAATAAAGAAGTCTCTCCACTCAGTAAGGCGGAACTTAAAGGGTGAAGACTGAGTCAAGAAGAAGATGATGGATTCAGTGAGTGATGACAATAACTCACTGAATCCCTAAGATTCCTATCCAACTTCTTACACTGAAGACAAACTGAAGTAGAAGACTGAAGAATGTAGAGACTGAAGAAAGAGCGGGACAAAGCGGGAAAGGTTGAATCAGATAAGACGAAGTCCTTATCATCCAAAGTCAACTTTCCCTGAATAGCAAAACATCAGGCTCAGTGTCATCACTGAACTTAGGAAAGTAGTCTTGTCTCTTACCTAGAATAGTCTTTGTAAACAGAGACAAAATACATCAGTATTTTGTCTTCTGTGTGATGTCAGTTTGTCACTTAGGAAAGAGTCATATAACATACATGTATAAATAGCATAAGAGATGGAGTGAAAAGGTTAAGCTTGTGAATTGTAAAAACACACACACGCAAGCCATCTTTTCACTCCTCCAAATACAACTTAGTTCCTGAGATAGCTCAGTGAGCTCTAAGAGTTGTGCTCAGACTTAGCCTGAGCTTAGAGAGGAATCACCCAACTTTGTCATTTCAATCCCAAGTACTATTCCGCAAGTACTTGGGTAACGTATTCTTTGTTGATTTATTTCTAATAAGAATATGATGTTGAAAATTACTCAGTGTGTTTTCTTTATGTTAATTTCAGTCATCGTTCACTTTTAACTTGTTTTATAAACTTAATCTGTTTTAAACGTTAGTGAACGGGGAACAACAGTACCTTTACCGATAATTTTGCTCTTGCTATTACCAAACACCACATTTCCTCCATTAAAAGATTCGTATGTGGAAAACAAATCTTTATTACCGGTCATGTGCCTCATGCACCCGCTATCCTTGATCTATTCATCCGAATCTAGGTCGGCCTTTAAGCAAACCTAAGAAAACAATTAACTCAAAAGTTTGGTCCCCATTTGTTCATGGGTCCATTAGTGTTATACATTTCATTCATGTTAGGCATATATGAAAAAGGTGAGAAGGCATTCCATGGTGTAAAGTTTTGAAATGGAAAATCGTTTTGTACATTAGGATTCCATCCCATTTGATGGTGGTTACTTCTTGGATAAACATTATTTGGTCTTCTTATAAATGTGTTTGGTTTAGAAAACGATGGACCTTTGTTTTTCATAAAACTTTGATTTTGTTTTAGTGGATGTGGTTGTTTGACATTCCTAAGAGTGACATGGGTTGGTTTCTTCTTGTTAACAATAACAAAGTCGGTTCTAGATGATGTAGTTACATTATTTCTATTGTTTGCTGGTACAGACCCACGGATCCCTAGATTTGCACTAGACGGTTCCTTTTTCAAGGGATCCGTGGGTTCCGTGACTACAGTAGCTTGTTTTTCAATTGCTTTAACGAATTGTGTTTCTTTAATCTCACTAGTTGATGCATTAAGTTCCTGAACACCTAAACCCTTTTGATTATTTCCCGTTTTAACACTATCAAGTATTATATCAAGAGTTTTAGTACTCATTCTAGCAATCCTGGAATCAAGATTATCAACTAACGTTTGAAGTTGAACACAAAGCTCACATTCACCATCTACTTTCTTCCCCTTTTCTAAACGTTTTAGTTTATCTTTTAACTCAATGACTTCCTTTTCTAAACGTTCATTTTTGTTTTTCAAAATCTTATTTTAGTTAATTACTTTTAGACTAATTTTGCAAAGTTTATCATATTCACGATGTAATGATTCATCATCTAATAATGAGCTACTATAATAAAGAGATTCGGGACATACCTCGTTTGAGTCATTTTCCATGAGACAAATTTCTTCGTTCTCCTCCTCACTCATTCCCCATGAGCCACTTACGAACGCCTTTTGTTCGTCACGTTTGGGACACTCACTAATGAAGTGATTAGGGCCCCACATTTAAAACATGTGCGTTCATCCCTTGATTTCTTGTCGTCTTTTCCTTTCTGGAACCCCTTCTTGTCGTCATATGGTTGCTTGACATATCTTCCTTTTCTTCTAAAGAAATTCTTGAAATCCCTTACCGCCATAGCATACTCTTCGTCATCACTTTCCAAAGAAGAGGTTTCTTCATCGCTTGAGACATTTCTCTTTTGAGGCTTCGGGGTCTTTAGCGAGAACAAGCTCATAGACCTTTAGATTGCCTATGAGTTCGTCGAGAGTGAGGATTGACAAGTCTTTGGATTTTTCGATGGCCGTCACCTTTGATCTCCACTTAGATGGAAGCGCCCTTAGATATTTCCTGACATGATTACGATTAGAAAAAGATTCATCAAGTGCTTGTAATGAAGTAATGATAGTATTAAAGTTAGCGAAAGAATTATCTATACTATCCTCATCCGATATTGAAAATTGTTCATATTGTTGAACAAATAAATCTATTTTGTTATTTTTAACTTGTTGATTTCCTTGGTGAGTTACAACTAAAGAATTCCAAATTTCTTTAAAGGTTTTAAGCATAAAAATTCTTTCAAATTCCTTTTTGGGTAAAGCATTATATAAAACCATTTTTGCTTCACTATTTTTGGAAAGCTTTTTCTTTTGATCGTCGGTGAGGCGATCACGAGGGATGTTTATTTCGTTGCCGGTTTTATCATCTTTTGTAGTGGCTTGAAAGTCACCTTCAACAATGATGTACTAAAAATCAACATCTTTTGACTTCACATAAGTTTCAAATCTATTTTTCTAATAAATAAAACCATTTGTTTCAAGTAGTGGTGGTCGTTGCATAGATTGTCCTTCTTTATAATTTTCAAAACTTATTGTGATCGAAAAGCTTTTAAAATACAATTTACTTTAAAACTTTTGTAAACCTTGCTCTTGATGCCAATTGTGAAAAACTAGAAGGGGGGTTGAATAGTTTTTTCGATTTTAAGTTTAGTTTCAAAAAAATTAGATTCGATCTTATGTGAATTCGTATGGATGGATAGAAAGTATAAAGCAATAAGTAAAGTAAATAATGAAAGAAAGTAAAGTAAAGGATAAAGAGCAGTGACACAAGTGATTTATAGTGGTTCGGCTACAAGGACACCTTCCTTGCCCTACTCCACTCCCCGAGTTCCCCACTCGAGATTTCAAGCACTATGTCAAAAGTTCAACACAGCGGAGAAGCCTCACAACGTCGCTTACACTTTATCCGGTACAAAGCTAAATACCGAGTCCTTAACACGGCGGACCAAACCAACACAACTATTACACAACAACTATGTGAAATATGAAATACAAGATCTTGCTACAGAAATCTTGCGGAGGAACAAATCAATCAAGGACCCCTTGCTTGGATGACTTGTAGTATCTCGTGATCTTGCCTTTGAGAAGGACCTAAATGAGAATCACAACAAAAGAAAGAAGAACTACTAGATAGATCAAGAGATCTGAGATTAGAAGAGAGAAGTAATATATGAGAGAGTTTGTAAGAAGAGGGGTAAGTAACAATTAAGAAATGGCTCACTATTTATAAGCGAGAATCTCTACTGCAGCCCGGTTCCTACCGATCCCTCACATGGGGGATCCGTCCAGTGCAATCCAAGGGATCTGGCAATCTGGGTTGTACGAGTCCGGGTTTTGGGTTGCAACCGGGTCATGGGTCATGGGTATGAGCCTTGGGTACCCAACAAGGTACAATGTATCTAGACATTGGGTCATGGTTCTAGGGTTATGGGTTATGGATTTGCTCCATGGGTATGTGTCATGGGTCTTAGATAATATCCATCCTATTAAACTATTACAACAAATGAATTAATACAACATTTTATGTAAATGACCAAATTTATATATATACTTTCCAAAAATAACATGTATTCATATATATTTACTTATAATAACTTTATATTTGTTATCAGCAAAACACAAAGAGATCGCTAAATATGAATAAACATTTTTACGGTTTATTTGTATTAACAATGTTAAATCTAGCAAATGCACTATCTATAGACTCATCTTCAGGAATAGTAAATTGTTCATATTGTTGCACAAGAAGATCGACGATCTTGTTGTCTTTGACTTGACTATTACCTTAATGGGTGACTAGTAAATTTTTCCAAATTTCTTTTGCCGTTTCACACATAAAAATTCTTTCAAACTCTTTCTTTGGTAAAGTATTTTAAATAACCATTTTTGTTTCATTATTTTTAGGAAGTTTCTTTTTGGGTTCGTCACTTTGTTTTCATAAAGAAATATTTCATCCTTTTTAGTTTTCGAATTTCTTTCAATGGGTTTAAAATCACCTGAAGTAGTTGTAGAGTCTGATATATCAACCTAATTGTCTCTGAAAAGTATTTAAATATAATATAACCTAAGTAAGATCTCTGATAAGGATCAGGGAGAACAACACTCATTGATAAGATCAAAAAGTAAGAACCCCTTATGGAAATCACAAGTCTT
Source organism: Chrysanthemum seticuspe (assembly GCA_019973895.1). NCBI lineage: Eukaryota > Viridiplantae > Streptophyta > Magnoliopsida > Asterales > Asteraceae > Chrysanthemum > Chrysanthemum seticuspe. The sequence continues at coordinate 270,668,519 of BPTQ01000006.1, read as the reverse complement.
ACTCTCTGTTGGTTATCGAAAAGTGTTACTCCCTGATGGTTATCAGAGTATAGCTCGCTGATAGTTATCAATGGAAATTGGTCATGAATATTGATCACTGATGGCTATCAGTCAGAGTGACCCACTAATAATAAGAAATCGGTGAAGGTTGTATAAAGCTCAATCAACTGTCAAGCTTCAGGGAAGTCAAAGACCAACTGAAGAAACACTTTGTAAATTGATGCGGTGTCAGGGATTAAGGTATAAGGAGCTATATGCAACACCAGAGGAACTGAGATCTGACAAATATCTCTTTGACCCTGAAGACTTATCTCTGAAATAATTATTTAGTCTCCGATAAATGGGCGGGAAACTTGTTGGGAAGATAAGCTAAGTGTTTTATCAAAAGACGATAAAGTAAGATTTGGGTACAAAAGGTTGTCAACATTGGGAACTCAGAGCACGATCCACCTAGTATCTTAGGCACGTGCTATCTACTCCAAGGTCGGTGAACTACTATACCCATGTGCTTCTACGGTATTTTCCTCCCTATTTATACGAGACTTTGTAACCGAGTTAAGCATGATTCTAAACAAACACATAAAGTTGTACTTATCACTACAGTTAATAAGATCCCCTATCCGAGGAACAAACTAAGCGAAGCTAGCTGCGTCTAGTCGTTTTAATCGGAGTGTTACATTTGTCGCTCAACCAGAATAGTTTTACCGAGAGCTATTCCAATGTAAATCTTTGATTCATTTCTAGTAAGATTCATACACGTTGAAAAGTATAAATTGTGTTATTATGGTTTTGGGTGATATTGTTATTATTCTTATTATTAGTAGGAAGATATTGTCATTTGTTCAAACCTTGTGGACCAACAGTAATGACATGCCACAGATCTAGATCTTTTGATTTCATGTAAGTTCAAATCTACTTTTCCAATAAATAAAACCATCGTTTTTCAAAAAATGGTGGTCTTTGCAAAGAGTGCCCTTCTAGATATTTGTCGGAATCCATAGATCGATTCAAGTTTTAAAATACAATTTATTTTAAATGTAACACCCCAACCCGACAAGGGTAAAGATATCACAATACGGTTTCATATCAGAACTTAAAATACTATACAATAGCGGAAGCCTTTACAAAATATTCAAAAAGAAAACGTAAATAGCTAAACTTCAAAATAAATCTAAGATCTCTATGGTCAAATCTTGCTCTCATCTCTACTCTCAACCCAGATCAGCTATCCCATAAGCTTATCTTGAACGCTTAATACCTGCCGCATGAAAAGAAAAGTGCGGCTGAGCTTACAAAGCCCAGTGAACAGATATAACGAAACAAAAGCTAAACAAAACAAATATACGAATAACGAAAGATAAAATGAAATAATGACGAAGGATCTTTTAGGATTCTGCGGAAGCACCAATATACAGAAATCCAAACAACCACATAACAGTTTAGACTTCACATAGCACATTACTAACGCAACCACAAACATATCAGAACAACCAAACACATAGCATATCAAAATAACAGATTACGTATAAGCCAAACGGAAAGTCTAGGAGCTAACGGAAACGTTTCTAGAAATTAAACATGGCATTCATACAAATCAATGAAGAAACATTTAAAGCACTTAATTCAGTATTATAGCAACGGAAATAGCAGACAGGTCATGGCAGACATAATAGCTAAACCAATTCTCAGATCAATTCCTAACCTTAGCAGAGTTAATCATGGCAGATCACATAGGCAATAAAACACTAACGTATAAGCAAAGTTCCCAAAATTAACTGATCAGACTATACATATTAAACTGATAGAATACTCACTATTACACTAACACATTCATCCCACAGTCCAAAGAATTCACATAACAATAAACTAGCATGACATCAGATTTCAGCATACGAATCATACTTAAAACATATTAATCATCTCTTAGCATAGCAGACGGTAGTCACATAAACATACAAAAGCATAAACACTTATAATAGCATATAATAAGCCTTGCACATAATCATAAAACTTTGAACATTACAAATCAGAACCAGAACTTAACATAGAAATAACAAATACAGATTTAGTTAACTACCTCGAGCCCAGAACATATCATATCAAAATCATCATACATATGCATGAATCATCTTAGAAAATAATTTGGAGTAGCTAGCTCCCAGAAGTTGTGAAGACGCGTATTGCACACGACATCATTCACCAGACAAATCATATCGGATAACAGATCAGATCTAGGATGCATCCATACGCCCCACAGACATATATAGGTAATATAATACCAACTAATCCTTCTGAAACTATACGTATAAGCACTTGGAACAATATAAACTTATACTTGGAATACTATACTACAATAGACTATTCAATATACACTGGAAATACTACTTAATACTAGACACAGTAAATACTGTTAAACAAACTGGATTCAATCAAACTGTGGGCTCGGTTTAATAATTGATCAGTACCCCCAAGGTACAGGCATAGTCACTACGTGGAGACTATACTGAGATCCCGTCATCTCACTACAAGACGGTGCAGGGAATAGACAATAAACAATACTCGAGTCAACCATAATATAATGGATATATACAGACACCCCGCATACCTACGTAGGATCTAGACTAGACAATAGGC
>BPTQ01000006.1:270638911-270662840 GCA_019973895.1 Chrysanthemum seticuspe | reverse complement strand
CGTATACCTTCAATAAGTTCAGATTATGTGATCTCGGTATTATTACGTTGATCAGGCGTCATAATACTTGCATCACATAACAAGTTCTTATTGTCATTATATTCGGTCTTGGGTCATGACAAAACACATAACTAATATCGTAACAAAACATACCACATACGGATAATACACAGATAGCAAGTAACATACTATAACAAACCAGATACACATGAGTATACCATCATGATGGCCATACTTCATCCAAGCGGTAATCAAACAACATCATTAAGAAGAAACATAGCAGACGAAACTTATGAGGACTAACGGAAACTTAACGAATCTAGTAGAAGCAACAACAGACAGGAACTATACTTTCAAAATTTTGTTTTATTCCATTAATCAAACAAAATTTGCAGAATCGTCTTAAGATGAACTTCCAAAACAAAACCTAATAATCCCAGATTCAAACGTCAAAATGAAAACAAAAGGACTTGACTCAAAATCAAACGTCAGAAATTTCTCATAAGGAGGACAACTAATCAGAAGCGAAATTCCTATTCTTGTATCGAATTAAACCTCCTAGTAGCCGTAGATTCTAAATCCGAGTCCACCTCGTATTCTTCCTCATGACTTATTACTGACGATCCAGAAAGAAAAACTGAGATATACCAGAATACTAAACGATAAAACTTCACGATTCACACCGAGTTCCGAACAAATCAGAGGAAAGCAATACAGATCAGAATCACTTATCAGAATATCAAACCGTCTTGAAACGCATGACAAACGAATCAGAGTGACATAAGTCGCGCCCAAATCATATGAAGTAGATGAATCTTCTCAGCCACCGGTTGAATCTTGTCTCCGTCTCTAGCGCCTTTGGTTGGTCCATCCAACTTCCTCCAACAGCATCCTGATGTCTCCAACAGCACGGCAGTCGAGTGTGGCTTCTGCTTCACGAACCTCTCCAGCACAGGAACCGTCGCAGCAACGCAGGGTCGGCACCATCTTCTTCGGCTCCACGGTTAGTCTCCATCTAACGATCGACAAAGGGACGAGCGAAAACAAAATAACAAAATTCGATGCGAACAGAGGAGGGCCAATTTAGTGAAGGCAAAAAGGATATCGAAGTCAAATCTGAACGACCATTCAAAGGAATCGAAAGATATCTGAACAGACGGAAACCTAATGTCTACCCACTTCTCACAGGTCATAGCCTAAGCTCTAAGGGTCCTAAAACAAACCTGGCTCTGATACCATAAATTGTAACACCCCAACCCGACAAGGGTAAAGATATCACAATACGGTTTCATATCAGAACTTAAAATACTATACAATAGCGGAAGCCTTTACAAAATATTCAAAAAGAAAACGTAAATAGCTAAACTTCAAAATAAATCTAAGATCTCTATGGTCAAATCTTGCTCTCATCTCTACTCTCAACCCAGATCAGCTATCCCATAAGCTTATCTTGAACGCTTAATACCTGCCGCATGAAAAGAAAAGTGCGGCTGAGCTTACAAAGCCCAGTGAACAGATATAACGAAACAAAAGCTAAACAAAACAAATATACGAATAACGAAAGATAAAATGAAATAATGACGAAGGATCTTTTAGGATTCTGCGGAAGCACCAATATACAGAAATCCAAACAACCACATAACAGTTTAGACTTCACATAGCACATTACTAACGCAACCACAAACATATCAGAACAACCAAACACATAGCATATCAAAATAACAGATTACGTATAAGCCAAACGGAAAGTCTAAGAGCTAACGGAAACGTTTCTAGAAATTAAACATGGCATTCATACAAATCAATGAAGAAACATTTAAAGCACTTAATTCAGTATTATAGCAACGGAAATAGCAGACAGGTCATGGCAGACATAATAGCTAAACCAATTCTCAGATCAATTCCTAACCTTAGCAGAGTTAATCATGGCAGATCACATAGGCAATAAAACACTAACGTATAAGCAAAGTTCCCAAAATTAACTGATCAGACTATACATATTAAACTGATAGAATACTCACTATTACACTAACACATTCATCCCACAGTCCAAAGAATTCACATAACAATAAACTAGCATGACATCAGATTTCAGCATACGAATCATACTTAAAACATATTAATCATCTCTTAGCATAGCAGACGGTAGTCACATAAACATACAAAAGCATAAACACTTATAATAGCATATAATAAGCCTTGCACATAATCATAAAACTTTGAACATTACAAATCAGAACCAGAACTTAACATAGAAATAACAAATATAGATTTAGTTAACTACCTCGAGCCCAGAACATATCATATCAAAATCATCATACATATGCATGAATCATCTTAGAAAATAATTTGGAGTAGCTAGCTCCCAGAAGTTGTGAAGACGCGTATTGCACACGACATCATTCACCAGACAAATCATATCGGATAACAGATCAGATCTAGGATGCATCCATACGCCCCACAGACATATATAGGTAATATAATACCAACTGAGCTCATAACAAATAACAGATAAGGGACGTGGCAGAACATCACTCTACTGCCCTAGAGTCATATCAGAGGTGCATCCCTGATACGGACATGGAACCCCCATGACTAGTTAATAATTTGGCTCGGGTGTCAAACTAACTTAGGTCAAACAAATTGTCATAAATGACACAGATCATAATTCATCATAAAGGTCACATATAACTTATCAGATAACATCATATCATAAGGTTCATATTCAAATATAACAAGGTTCACGAATATGCATATCAAAGTCTTCCTAACGTAATGTTCAATTCAGATAACGCATGGTTCAGTAAAACATAAGTTCAGATAAACAACAAATCACACAATCAGGAAAAAGGGTTCATAGCAATGGCATTGGAAATCCTAATAAGCATGAGAGATATGACGAAGAAAGAAAACATGAGGGACCTTTACTGAAAAGGTCAGAATATCCGAATGATAACACAAGTGTCTTAAAGTAAGACAGAATATCCGTACCTTAAAGCAATTGAGAGAAAAGTAACGAATGTAGGAATATGAAGATGTAACTTCGCGTCTCCTTCAACGAATCTACACGGATTATGATTTATTTAATATTTATTAGTATCATTAATATTATAACGGATTTATCGCATTAATACTTTTAGAGTTGTCAGAATATTCTCATTTTAGTGAAGACGAAATTACAACATTTTAGGGTATTCCTCATTAATTCACCAACTTTCTATTTAGGTTCTAGGGTTTCCCATACTCTTTAAATACTACTAAATACGCATTAAATTCACATATTACTTCTTTTAATGATTTCCCAATTTAACCTAGAAAGTAAATGATAACAAACCGAAATTAGCTTAAACTCATGCGTGTCTCTACAAAATCAACTTACACTTGTAGAACCCATAATTGCTCAGAATTACAAATTACACCCTTGACATCTTTAGTTTCACAATCCAACCTCACTTTATCGGATTTTACACTTTTAGCCCAACGGTTTAGAATTTACAAAACGTACCCTAATAAATTAAATACAACCCGAATAGCCCTTTAAATATCCAAAATTACATGTTTAACCCCCACACTTATTTTTATACGTTTAAGACCTTTATTTTACTGTTTACAAAAGTAACCCTTAAGTTTCATAATTTACAAAACCAACCCAAAACTTTTATTTAAATCCGAATAGACATAATTCAAATATAAGCCCTAAACCTAGGTTAAACCAATCATTAGCTCATCATTACTACTTCATTAATTACCTTCAATGATTACAAGGAAACCCTAGTTCATGAAAAACCCTAATCGCCCCTTTTAAATCTTTCCTTTTTCCATGTTTAATCGAACCGTAAAACTCAAAACAATTCACACAAGCTTCGAATCCATAAATATGTATTTTATTTAGGTCTTATAACATTGAATAGCTTCTGGAAAAATCAATTCGTGATCTCTAAAAATATTATACACCCATTCGTTATTAATATACGATTTTAGGGTTTTGGATTCCAATAATTCCATACGACTTATCAAACATGCATGGCTAATTTTTATGTGTTCCATATGACTTATAGGACTGAAATCAACATTAGGAACTTACCCTTGATGAGCTTGGATCGTTAGAACAAAAGAAGCACAAAAACCTCACTTGTCGAAACCCTAATTCACTCAAAAACTCACCACGACTACCACAGCAACTTAGGACTTGGAACACTATTTTTCCCACCTTCTTTACCTTCAATATTCTCCAAGAAAAATGGTCTCAAGCTCTGGAAACTGGAAATCGATTTGTGAAGGGTTTTTAGGTCGGTTTTAGGGTTATCGGCTATTAGGGATTATATTAAACCGTATATTGGGTATTTATATGATTTACCATTTTCCTTGTGGGCTTAATAATGTCATGGACTTAAAATAAATGGACTCTTAATGTTATAAATTTATATTGGGCTCTTATTAATTAAATTCTTTTAATAAACTATTTAATATATATTCGGCCAATTATGAAAATACATAATTGATTTTATAAAATTATAATCTATAAAAATTAACTTTACAAAGTCATTCAAGATTTATTTGGATCATATGTGATTTTCTTATAAGTTTTCTGAATTTACATAACTCATTTGGTATTGTGTTTATTTAATTATTCTTATTTTTGATCATAAGGGTATTTTGGTCTTTTTGTGAATTTTAGAAATTCCAGGTATTACATTAAAAATCTTGGTTAACGTAGCTCTGATACCAATTGTGAAAAACTAAAAAGGGGTTTAATAGTTTTAACGTTTAATCACTTTAAAATTTATGCTTTCAAAAGATTTAGATTCAAACTTATTTGAAATCGTGCAATCACAATATAATCAAATACAACACACCAAATAATAATAACGAAATATAAAGTGCAAAGTTAAAAAAAAGTTAAAAAGATCAAACCAAACGACACCGAGATTTATAGTTGTTCGGTAACGAATCTCCTCTTTGCTCTACTCCACTTCCCAAGTATCCAACTCGAGAGTTCACTTTACTATGTTAACAAGCTCCCTTCGGGCAGAGAAAATTGTACAATGTCGCTTACACCAATTTTAAACACTAAGCTAAATGTTAAGTTCTAACCTAGCTAGAACCAATCTCACACACGTGTATTTTACGGAATAAAATACTAACCCAATCTGCACGATCTTCACACGATCAACACAAGCTACACGATCTAGATACTATCAAAACAAACTATACAAGATCTACACGATCAACTTGATCTACTCATTCTCACAACTACACACGATAGAAGATTGTGGACTTGATGTATGCTAAAATACAACAAGGAAGTAATCAATGTTACTAAGGCACAAACTATAGACTATGACACTTAGTATCTTAATGATTTAAATTGTTCTTCACTTGAACTTGTGATGTAATGAAGTTTGATCACCTTTAAATGAATTCAAACAAGTTGATGATCAAAGAGACGAGGTTAAAAAATGTAAAGAAAGAACAAAAAAATCAATGCAAATACGTGAAGGAAATATGCGAAATTATCCTCTATTTATAGGCAACAATTTCCAGCTCCAAACAAATAGACGGTACTCTTAATTCCGACGGTACCCTTATTTATTTAAGGGTACCGTCTATAACTAATGGTCCTGTCGACGCTCCTCTTTTTGTCTTTTAGTGAGGAAGTTAACATCTGGTGAAGGTGGTTATTTTCTTGAAGGGAAAGCCAGATTTTGAAATTTAATTTGAATAATACATCTTATGATAATTAGAAATACTTTGTCTAATTATTTTGTGTAAACTGTTTTTGTCACATTTGTATGAAGAAAAAAAAATATATTTCCTTAACATCCATCAAGCTTGATGTTCATTGTTCATACCTTTAGTGATTTGGCATCGAAATAAAGATTTACGACAAAAAGATTTGTTTACCTTAACTTGTACGTAGAATATTTTTATGTTTTCTAATTATCAAAATGTAAAGGATACGAAAAATATAAATAATGTTTTTTTAAACATTATTTGTATTAACAGTGTTATAGGTTTGATATTAACTAATACATGTATTTGATGATGAAGTGAAACGTTGATTTGGTACACGACACTGTTGGGTTCAGTAAATACCCAAACCACTTAATCTAGGATTTGAATAGAAAATAGCCCAAGTGTTTAATCCGTTAACACAAACAGATCACTGAGTGCATAGTCTCTCAGTGAGTCGTCTTCAGGATACTCAGTATGAGGCAAAGAAGAAGTCTCTCCACTCAGTAAGGCGGAACTTAAAGGGTGAAGACTGAGTCAAGAAGAAGATGATGGATTCAGTGAGTGATGACAATAACTCACTGAATCCCTAAGATTCCTCTCCAACTTCTTACACTGAAGACAAACTGAAGTAGAAGACTGAAGGATGTAAAGACTGAAGAAAGAGCGGGACAAGGCGGGAAAAGGTTGAATCAGATAAGACGAAGTCCTTATCAACCAAAGTCAACTTTCCCTGAATGGCAAAAGATCAGGCTCAGTGTCATCACTGAACATAGGAAAGTAGTCTTGTCTCTTACCTAGAATAGTCTTTGTAAACAGAGACAAAATACATCAGTATTTTGTCTTCTGTATGATGTTAGTTTGTCACTTAAGAAAGAGTCAAATATCATACATGTATAAATAGCATAAGAGATGGAGTGAAAAGGTTAAGCTTGTGAATTATAAAAATACACATACACGCAAGCCATCTTTTCACTCCTCCAAATACAACTTAGTTCCTGAGATAGCTCAGTGAGCTCTAAGAGTTGTGCTCAGACTTAGCCTGAGCTTAGAGAGGAGTCACTCAACTTTGTCATTTCAATCCCAAGTACTATTCCGCAAGTACTTGTGTAGGACCTTAGATATATCAACCTTATCACTTTACCAAGCAAACCCAACACGTATACAAGTATACCCACGTGAAACAAACACAAACAAAGCTTAGAAATAAGATGAGAAAGATGGTGACTTGAAGATATAAATTTGTGTATGTGAGAGGATAAGATAAACACAATATGTTGTATATTCAATAAAGAAAAACACACACACACACTTTCAAGCACACCCCTCAAATGACATACTTGAGGGGTATATATAGGTAAGAGAGATGATGCCCTAAGGCTTGGCCATGGGCCTTGAGATGGACTTGGATTGGGCTTGGGTTTCACGAACTAGACAAAGCTAGCTTAACATAACTTATGCCCAATTAGCTTAGCCCAATCCACGAGCCCGTTGACTATTCTATCACGATATCTAACATACATTACAAAGTTCCTAATCGTGAATGACCATCACTTCTAATAAAAATAATCAAGGCTAACAATCTTCCCCTAAGGGGTGGTCATTCAAAAGATGCTCCACTTGAATAGGTGTTTAATCTTTTTGAGCTTGAACTTTGTGAGTAGATATAGAATAGTCTTGATTCTTTGTTCCTTCATGCTTTGTGATCAGTTAATGTGGTTTTCTGCCATTGTCAACTTCGTTGGTTAGGTGTCTCCACGTCTTTCTCCACCATGCTCACACTTCTATTTGACTTTGAGTTTCCAATGATGAAGTTCTCGAGTCTTTACACTTTGTAGATTCTTTGACATAGACGAAGAATCATCTTTAACTTTGAGTTGCCTTTGATTTTGATGAGAACTTTCATGTGTTGTTGGTATGAGCATGTGGCGAGTCTGCACGATCCATCCGCTCCGGAGCTTCCATAAGAAGAAATCATAAAACAGGTTAGTAATAAGCGGATTCCGGCACTTACAAGTTTGAATTTCGAGGGTGTTAACAGCATAGTGTGAAAACACGTCTCTAATTCTCACAGAGGCCGTTCCTGAACTGGAGTCCCACAAGTGAGATAACGCGATGTACCGAAATACACCTACAGTTCAGATGAGTCGCTGAGGTACACCGAAGTATCACCCCACGACTGTAGACCGTTTGAGACACACTAAGCGTAATCCACGGAGAATTACCGAAGTGACCTGCTGTCAGGGCTGCTTGATGTTGACCCTGGCAGGAGTTTCCATTCAATCACTGAAGATCACAGATGTGAAACTTCTCATAAATGTTCTGGCAAATTGCTAAGATCTGCGTAGGACTCTAGAATATATCACTTGTGCCCTTATTGATGAACAACAAGCGATGTCATGTCATGTGTTCCTATGAGATCTTTTGATGAATCTCGTGGCTCTAGACTCAATAAGTGCATTTTGGTTTTCCTGAGCGGAGACTAGGGAGAGGGTCTCCTTCTTCAATACCAACGATCTCTAAGAGAAAGTCGATAGATTATGTAGGGTTCCCAGTGAGAATGAAACAAATCCCTTTTGAGAGGAATTGAGTGGCTAGAAGGTTTAGTGCAGTGCGTCACTGGGTCCATGACGTCTTTGTCTTCAATACCAGTGTCATCTAGTGACAACCAGTAGCATATGTATTGAACCCGGTTTCTGCCCTAAGGTTGAATATGGAGGGCTATTTCTTTTCACCCTTTTTCATTACATTTCTTTTTAATTCTTCAACCCCTTTTTTCTCCTTTCTCACATTACTCCTTTTTTCAATCATTCCTAAGGACTTCTAGTTCTAAACTATTGGTGATGTCCTTGGGTAGATCCCTCCGGCTCTGGCGGATCATAGGACGGATTTCCTATCCTTAGTCACCTTATAACTCCATGACTATTCCTATGTTGCCATGAAAACCTTTTTCTTGAAAATCTCTCAAAGTGTTTATGATTATAAAACATGATTTTGTTAACACCTTGAGAGTTTTATATTTTTAGAAACACTCCCCCTTCACATGTGCTTATATTGTTTTAACTTAAATCTTCATAGTGAGGGTAGAGTTCGCACTTTTGAATTGATCGACTTTAAATGAACAAGACCGATTCGAGACACGTTTACATCACTAGAGAACTAGCTTGAAATTATTACCCGTCCTGGTCAAGTCCATAGAAAGTTTCTCGAGATGGTACATGATTCCGCGTCAATTCAATGGTTTCATCTGAGTCGAGCTCATTTTGAGATTCAAACACCGATCATTAATCATTTTTGATCATATTTTAATCACGTTTCTCCCCCTCAAAAATAGCATATCCATGATGTTTTTGAAACAAAATGATTAAAAGATATGTTTTTCGAAAAGCATTTGGAGAGAAACTGATTTAGCATGAATTTTGGAACAATTTTTCTTTTATACTCCCCCTTAAAGAAAGTATATTTTTCATACAGAAAATTTAGAATCAATTAAGGGTTTAGAGGGAGTTATCTTGGTACCAAATTTGAGAGATTTTGAAAAATCTTTTTGAAAAATTTCGAATCAATGGTACGCAAGATGAAGAAGATTTTAAAAAATCTTTTGAAGGTATTTAGAGAAAAATTATCTTCATTTGTTTTAGGATAAGTGCTCGATATTTATGAAAATCGATTTTGCGTAGCACTTTCCTTTCTTTAAAGATCGGGTTGCAATCTGAAGTAACTGCAAGCCATTATGTTTTTAGGAATAGTGCTTGAAAAAGTATTTAAAACCTTTGATTTGGTTAAGCACTTTCCTTTCTTTGAAGCGCGGGTCCTGAACTGATGTGTTCAGAAGCCATTAATTTGAAGTCCGGGTTTCGTACTGAAGTATACGAAAGCCATTATTTGAAGAAAATTTTGAGAAACGACATGTTTTGAAAACATTAAAAGAACTCTCGCTCAAGCATCTGTACATGCCCGTATCATTGTTGAATGACATTTCTAGAAACGTACAGAATATCGATTATACGAGAGACATGTCGTGAGAAGAATATTTTTGGATTTTTGATTTTCTATTGTTTTTGTATTTTTGAAAGTTTTATATTTTTATATTTTGCTTTTGTTGGTTTTATAAAAGAAATGGAAAATCAAAGATAGAAGATAGAGAGAATGAAGAAGACGATTTTACAGAATTAGAACCCTCTGATGAGCTGGGTTCAGAGATATTTGATTCACCTGCAGCCAAAGAAGAAGAGTTTTCACAAATAACAGTGTTAGAAGTACAAGATTCCTCACGGTGAGGGTGATCACTATCAACGGTTGTAGTGGTTTCTACTTCCTTATCCTGATGAGTTTCACTATTATCTGTGTTGGAGCAAGTATCAAAAATCTTTCCTGTTGGAATCCATCTAAGACCTATTTTGTTGAAAACTTTTCCCGTGGGAATCCACCTAAGGTAAGATCTAGGAGTTGTTTTCTTATCAGATGCAGCGGAAGACTCATTTTTTGAAAAACGGCGTCCTGAAGAGATCCACCTATTAGGTTTCCTTTTGATGTTCATCTTGTCAACGGGTTTGTTTCTATTTGGTGTCTTAGTGGATTGTGCCTTGGCACGAGAATTATCTTTCTTGAGATATAGTGAGGCACATGCATCATGATTAGCTGAAAAGACACATTTTTTACATGTAGTACAGACAAATTCAATATTCTTGTTTAAAACAGCAGCTTTAACTTTGTCACTACAGTCTTTTGAAAATTGATTCTTGTTCGAAAAAGACTTAGAATTCCTAGTGTTGTTTTCTAAGGGCATAGCATTTTCGTTTGCGCAACTACTCTTAGATGCAAGCCAATCCCTAGTCTTTTGAAGAGTGTTCCTAGGTAATGGTTTACTACTACTAGCAGTGCCTTGAAATCTTGTAGAATTCATCACCCTAGATGTTGCACCTAGAATTCCATCTTTTCGAGTCTGTGCCTTTTTCCTATCTTCTTCTAGATAGTGATTGTTGACCATGTTGTTAGAACCAACAGATTCTTTAACTGGATTTGCGGTCACATTCCGTGTACTATTCCTAGAAGTGCCATGTGTAATCACTTTTTCTTTCTCAAAAACAGGTTTTTCAAAAGCTTTGATAATTCGTTTTTTGATAGGCAAAGTCTGTGGAGTGACTGTTTTTGACAAATCATTTTTCTCATTGACTTTTGGAGGAAACTGAGAAATAGACATTTTTGGTTTAAAAACCGGTTTGGGAACATTTGTTTTCTCCTTAGTCAATGGTTTTTCAAACTTAGTATCCACAGCCTTTCCTTTTAGACTTTCCAGCTGAACTCTCAAAAGATCATTTTGCTCTTGCATGTCCTTGTAGGCACGCTCATACGACAGTTTGTCATACTTGCATTCCTCTGTTTTTCGATCAAGCTGTTTAAAATAGGACACGTTTTCTTTTTCAAGTTTCATAAGAGCTTTTTCGTATTTTGAAACAATTTCGGAGGTCTCATCTTGGAGTCTTTCATGATCTTCAACAGAATATGTTTGTAAGATAATGGACATGATATCGGTAGTCATAACATCTTCGAAGAGAGAATCATTCAAATTTTCCAAAACTTTGATGTGTTCAAAACATTCATTAGCTTGCTTTACCAGGGATTTATGGTCCTTGACAAAGTCAGCTGTTTCTTTCAAAAGTGCTTGTTCAACATGAATTACCCTTGCACTGATGTTATTCAGCTGAGGGGCAATTTGAGTTTCAAAAAACTTTCTCTGTTCGATATCAAAAGTAGAGAACCAGTTGTTAGGTGTCATAGTTGTTTTAGTTTTAACAGTCTCTTGAAGACTCCTAATTCTAGTTTTAACATCGTCTAAAATGCTTCTAGTATCACTTGTGTTAAAAGGATTGTTTGAAGACATTTGTTCGATTTTCGAAAGAGATTTGGAAACTACAACTGGTTTTGAAACTGGTGTTGACACTTTGTTTGAAACACTTGGTGTGATGGAAAACTTTGACGTTTCGTTTTGATTAACAAAAGTAATCCCATTAATTTTGTTCCATTTGTTATAATCAATCGGTTTAAGATCTGGATTCTTTTGTTTCATTTTTGATCTACTCTCCTCAGCTAGTTCCAACGTTTCAAGAGAATCACGAACAATTATGGGTTCATGCAAAGGTTGTCCATTGTTCAACACATTCCGTTCTTTCTGAGCTTTCTTGAGGAACGAAGGAGGTGAGTTACCAAGAGCCATTTTATGTGAAGTGTGAAAAATCGGATTTGCTTGATTAGAAAGCATCTTGTTTGTTTTAGCGGAATGACCCGTTGTAAGAAGCAAATTATCCAATTTTTTGATAGTTTCATTTTTATCCAGAATTTCATCAAGAAGAGAATCTTCTCGTTTTGAAAAATCAGCAATCAACTGTTTCTTCTCTTTTTCAAGATCAGAGAACAGTGCTTTTTGTTTAGAAAGTTGGTTGTTTAGTTCAGAAATTTCTTTGTTTGAAGATTTGATTTTCAAGTTCAGATTCACATCAAGTGTGTCATACTTGAGTTGCAATTGATTTTCTCTTAAAACAGAATCTCGATAACCAATTTCTAATTCTGAAAGTTTGTTTGTATGAAATTCATAAGCTTTGGCATGCTCCTTGTAACTCTCAAGCTCAGCGGTCAATTTCTTATTTGCGGCCTTAACCTCGCGATTGACCGTTCTTACTTTCTCAACTTCAATGCCACATTGATTGATTAATGATTCAAAATAAGCACGAGTTTCCTCATCATTAGCACCATTTTGTATCACTTGACCTCCATTAGGATCCATATATGGAGTTTCAGAGTTAACATTGCTATTAACTTGCTCTCCCACATATGTGTCATAATAAGGTTCGGGAGACACAGAATGTGGCTTCTCATGAGTAAACGAATGTGGTACCTCATTGAGTGAATCTGTGTCGTAGACAGGAGTTGTGTCATAAGTACCGTTTGATGTTGTGGCCTGTTGATTGATTGTGTGACTGGAGGTTGCAGTATCGTTTGCTTTATCTTCCCATTTTGGGTACCTGAATTTTATTTCCTCGGCAGTCAACTCAATTCCCAACTCTTCTTTTTCTGCTAACATCAACATGTACTGGATCTTTTCAAGCTTTGTCATTGGTATGACACTAGATCCTGAATCTTGTCTTTGAGGTTCGGAGGTAGCATTCTGAACAGAAGTCATAAAACAGTTATTCCCATTTTGATATCCCATATTCTGATTCACAATCTGACCCCCTTGATGTCCATCTCCATAATTCCCAACGACTGGAGCTGCAGCATTGCCATTCTGATTACCCACTGCTCTATTCCCAACATTCTGTCCCATCTGATTTCCAACATTCTGACCCAACTGATTACCCTGATACGGAACCGCCTGATTACCCATGCGACTGCTAAATGCTTTATCCAATAAAGAAAATACCTGTTGCAAGGTCGCTTCTACTTCAGCTTCAGGATCAGTGATTCCTTGTTCCTGGTATTGTGGATACGGTTGTTGAATGACTTGTTGTTCTTGTGGATAGAATTGTTGTTGTGGTTGTTGAATGTATTGCTGCAAGTTGTTGTTGGTGGAAGATGATGAAGCTTGTTGTTGTGTATTAACTGAAGGTTGAGTCTTTGCAATAAGTGCCAATGGATCATGATTCTTTGCCAATCTTTCTTTCCTGACTTCATTCGCTTCAGCTTGGTTTTGTTTCAGAAAATCGTTGAGTTGATCAAAGTTTACCTGATGTAAGTCTTTTGTTTGGTTGACAATAGTTACATATCGTCCCCATTCTTCTGGAAGATTATTCAGGAACTTGATGTTTTGAACGATTGTTCTGGGTGCCAACTTATTTCTGATAAGCTCATTCATCAAAGTGCAAAACCTTCCATAGTAGGATTCAATGGATTCTCCTGGTGTAGATGTAAACTTCTCCCATTCAGTTAGCAGCTTGTTCTCCATATCTAAAGCAGTTTCAAAACATAGCCGTCTAACACGTTCCCACATATCGAAAGCAGTTTCACAACTGTCTACCGCAGCAAAGATGTCTATTGGTAAACCCAGTTGGATAATATGAATTGCCATGTCATCTGCATCGACTTGTTTCTGATCCTCTTCAGTGTATTCTGATTCAGTTTGAAGATGAGAGGATGGTGGGATGGGAGGTGTTGCATCTGCATTTCCAGGTACATGAACTTGTCGAGGCTGGAAGGGTCCATCCTGAATGGATTTAATCATGAGTTTCCCATTAGGTTTGGTCTTGATGTAGCGGAGCATTCGACTAGTCCATTGAAGATAACCACCTTTTGCCAACATAGGAGGTCGGTTTTCTGCACCGGCTGCATGAATGTCTTGTTGAGTTGCCATTGATGAAGGTATGTGATGATAAAGTTGATGTAGGATCGATTCAACGATAAAGGAGTTGTGGTTGATGAAGATTAAGCTCAGTTGAGGTGTTTCCGAAGGTCGTACTCGTAAACTCGGTTCTTAAAAAATTTTCGCCCAAAATTTGAAATTCACTATAAAAATCAATTCTAAGGTCGTATGAAAATTTTGAGTTATGACAATTTTGACGCCAAATTTGACCCGAAAAATTTGAATTTAGGCCCAAAAATTTGAATTTTTGACCAAAATTTTCGCAGTTAAACCAAAATTTGAATTTCGCGTAAAAATTGAACGTTTAGTCTCCTCAAAAATTTAAATTTTACTCAAAAATTTAAATTGAACGTTTTTTTTTTTTTTTTTTTTTTTTTTTTTTTTTTTTTTTTTTTTTTGAAGAGCTTAGGCGTAGACTTAGAAAGAAGTTACGAGTAGGATATGGGCTTAGGCGTAGAGAACAAAAGTTACGAGTAGGATGCAGTTACGAGTAGGATGTAGTTACGAGTAGGATGTAGTTACGAGTAGGATCTTATGCGTAGGAAGCTTAGGCGTAGGATCTTATGCGTAAACAGTATCTTACGCATAACCTTAAGCTTATGCGTAGACAAAAAGTTACTCGTAAACCTTACGCGTAATTTTGAAGTTATGCGTAGAGTTACTCGTAAGCTTTTAGCTTATGCGTAAACTATGGTTAAGAACCAAAAATCCTTTACACTGTCACAGCGTAAGAGATATCCACAAGTCGAAGTGTTCCACACACTTATCCAAGTGAGGAAAGCACTGAGTAACAGTTATAGCACGAAGATTCTTCACCAAAAAGTTACGAGTAGAAAAGTTATGAGTAGTTGACTTTCTTACGAGTAGAACTAGGGTTTTGACTTACTCGTAAGAAATTTCCAATGATTCAAACAATTTCGCTTGCACAGATATCCTTAAAAACACTCAAATAACCCAAAAATGTTGATCTTTTTCACCCAAAGTGCTTAGAAAAGTTACGAGTAGAAAACTAGGGTTTTAACTTTTTGACTTCTACTCGTAAGAAATTTCCAACGATTCAAATGATTTCGCTTGCACAGATATCCTTAAAAACACTCCAATAACACAAAAATGTTGACCTTTTTCACCCAAAGTGCTTAGAAAAGTTACGAGTAGAAATGACCAATGATCCAAAAACGAGCTTAAAAATGAAGAAAAACATGTAAAGCTTCAAACTTTTTGCAAAAAACTGAAACTTTAGCACCAAATAAACCTTAAACCACAAGAATCTTGAATTTTTAAGTGCAAAAATTAAAGCTTTAAGCTTGACAACTATGAAAAACGTGAGCCTTTACGCGTACAATACCAAGCTTCAAAACAAACACAAACACTCCTAAACCATTGTTAGGCGATTGATACCAATTGTAGGACCTTAGATATATCAACCTTATCACAAACCCAACACAAATACCACGTTAAACACAAACAGTAGGCGTAGAGAAATAAGAAAAGAAAGAACTTGGTGACTTGATGTATATTCGTATGTATGTTTAGAGAGATAGAGAGAAGAAGATGAAAACAATAAGATGTTATATTGCTTCAAAGGAAAAACACACACACACACACACTCAAGCACACCCCTCAAATGACATACTTGAGGGGTATTTATAGTAAGAGAGGATGATGCCCTAAGGCTTGGCCATGGGCCTTGAGATGGACTTGGATTGGGCTTGGGTTTCACGAACTAGACAAAGCTAGCTTAACATAACTTATGCCCAATTAGCTTAGCCCAATCCACGAGCCCGTTGACTATTCTATCACGATATCTAACACACATTACAAAGTTCCTAATCGTGAATGACCATCACTTCTAATAAAAATAATCAAGGCTAACAACTTGGGTAACGTATTCTTTGTGGATTTATTTCTAATAAGAATATGATGTTGAAAATTACTTAGTGTGTTTTCCTTATGTTAATTTCAGTCATAGTTCACTATTAACTTTTTTATAAACTTAAACTGTCTTAAACGATAGTGAACGGGGAACAACAAGTGGTATCAGAGAAAGGCTAATTATAAAACTCGTTTTTAGGCCGCTCTAAAAGTTTTTAAATTAGGATCCTAAATGGCTGAAATTGATGTACCCCAACTAGTCGATAAAAAGGGTGGAGCTTATTCATCTAATGCCCCTAGACTTGAAGTTGGCAAATTCAACAAATGGAAAAAGCGAATGCTATTTGATTGGGATGGAACCTTATTATATCAAGTGTATAAATGAAGGTCCATTTGTCCCAAAGACTACTGAAGGGTTGCCCAAACCTGAAGCTCAGTGGACCCAGGATGAAAGGAGAGTGGTCAACCAGGACCAAAGACTCAAAAGTATCATAATATCTTGTCTTCCTGACGATATTATGGAGTCTGTTATAAGCTGTAGTACAGCTAAGCAAACCTGGGATGACCTAGTTCATAGTCATGAAGGACCATCTGATACCAAGGAAAACAGGATAATGGACCTCAAACTTGAGTATAACACCTTCAGGGCTAAGGACTCAGAAACTCTCTCTCAAACTTACACCAGGTACAAAACTCTTTTAAATGAATTGTCAAATGATGGTGTTAAGTTATCCAAACATGAAATCAATGTTGGTTTTGTCAACAGTCTCCCTGAGAAGTGGTTGAATTTCTCTCAGGGACTTAGGAATGCTAATCATATCCAAAATCTTGAGCTTCCTGAAATTTATGGGAAATTTGTCTATGAGGAAAATCTCATCAACAGACTATACCCTGACTTAAAGAAGTCTCAGGAAGTCAAGAAGTCCCTGACCACCACCTCATCACCAATATCAACTGCTTTCTATTCTAACAATGTTGTTCAAGATTTTCAGGAAAATTCAGATGATGAGCCTGATGAGAGATCAAGTGAGGAGTACCTAAATGACCTGAACACTGAATTTCAGGAAAGGGCACTCCTTGCTAACTCTCGAAGGTTTATAAAAGGAAACAAAGGTTTTTCGAATGCCAAAGCAAATGAGGACACTGAATGCTTTAAGTGTCACAAAAGATGTCATTTTGCAAAAGACTTTTTTTCAAAAACAATTTCTGAACCCTCTTATAAACCATCAGGGTCAAATCAGTCCTCAGGCTTTAGCAAATTTCAACCAAAAATCTATCAGTCTCATCAAAATTTTCAAAACAAATCTGATCAAAACAAAACTGTTGACTTTGAAGCTAAGTATAAGAAAGTCAAAGCTAAGCTTGCATTACTCGAGGCCAGTCCCTCAGAAACAGCAAAAAGTGTTCAATCTGTGCAGGGTAAAAACAAAGGCCTTGTTGCTGAAACCTTCGACTGGGATGAAGAGCCAGTGTCATCAGATGATGAAATGGTGCATGTCAGTGCACTGATGGCCCTCTCAGAAGAGGACAAGCTAGCAGTTGGAAAGAATCATGACAGAAACGGGGAATGGGTCAACATCAATATGAAGAAGGTAAACATCTTACTATCTATGGATGATGACTCTGATTGGCAGTCTTATATGAATTATCTTAATGTTGACCTTAAGTTAGTAGAAGAGCAAAGATTAAATCTCTTTTCAAAATACAACAAGCTAAGTTTTTAATTAAACAAGTGTAGAAATGAACTGCTTATTTTAAAACAAGCCAAGCTTGAGGCTGTCACCTTGCAAATTCAAAACACTGAACTAGTTAAGAGAAATCAGGCTCTTCAAGACGAACTTAAAAAGGAACAAGATATTCTTGATAGTTGGACTGCTAAGAATCCCAGGGTCTTTGATGCTGTGGGTGCCCCCAGTAACAAAAAGAGAGTCATAGGTGAAGATCATCTCCCTGACTCTCGCAACAAAGACCAAAGTTCAAAACCATTTGTGTCTGGTGGTATGATTACCAACATGTTGACAACTCCAAATTCCAGTGACTGGATTGAACGGGTTAATCCTGAGAGTAAGCTTCCAAACTTCGATTCTGGAAGGATTCTTGAGCCTGAGAGCCAAGCTCTTAAGAGCATGCTAGGACTTCCTGAGATGACCAGTGGTATTGAACACATCTCTGAGTCTGAAGCAGAATCTGAAACACCGCTTCCACCCCTGAAACCCCTTCAGGGTGCTGATCCAAGCTCTGAGCTTACTCCTCTAAAATTCAATCCTCACTCACCAAAGGAAAGGTCTGGACTTGGTAGAACCATCCTTCAAAGACAAGCAAAACTAATCCAACAAGAGTCTACTCCTACTGAGACTTCAACATCCTCTGTCCCCACTGAAGCTGACCAAATTCAGCAACTGACTGAACATGTGAGGAAGCTTACTGAAAAAATGGAATCCATTGAAAAGGTCCCTGAACCAATCAAGGAGACAAAGTCAGCTTCCTCCAGTTCCTCAAAATCTAAGTCAGCCTCTAAAAACAAACAAAAGTGTGAACTGTGTCATTACACCAGCCATACCACTAACAACTGCTATAGAATCCTTTTTTGCATGATCTGCAAAAAAGGATTATCACAGGACTGCAGACCATCTACAGTATGTCAGTCAAGCAAACTATACCAAAGTTGGTCATCAGTATGCTTCATCCTCCAAAACTGCTCCAAAGAATAGAGCAAAACCTTTTCCTCTGTGCCCTCACTGTGGGTTTAATGATCATCATCAGGATGATTGTCTCATGAATACATGCTGTGATATATGCGGTAATCCAGCTCATGAGACATCCCAACATGACAGTGTCATACATGCAAGGAGAAATTCCAAACAACCCAGAGTCACTAAGTCATCCTCAGCCTCTAAATGCAAAACCTGTGGTAGCTCCATGCACACAACTACTGACCATGAGTCAATTGCAAATTTCAAAGAGACCTTGAGATCCAAGCCCACTAGTAAGTGGGTCACGAAGAGAAACTAATTCAGTTTACTACTTGTGCAGAGACATGCCAGGGAGCCTATTTGGCATCTAGACAGTGGATGCTCAAGAAGCATGACTGGTGTGAAGGAATATCTGCACAAGTATGTAAAGGAACCAGGGCCCAAGGTAGTATTTGGTGATAACTCATCATGTCCCACTGAAGGTTATGGTTCAGTAAACTGCAATGGAATAGTTTTCTCTAGAATAGCCTATGTCAATGGTCTCAAATACAATCTCATCAGTGTCAGTCAACTATGTGATGCTAAATACATTGTACAATTCAATGATAAACAAGGTACCATTTTCAATGCCAACAAGGAAGTTGTGTTGATAGCTCCTAGGAGAGATGATGTTTATGTGCTAGACATGTCAACACTATCCCAAGATGGAACGTGTCTCTTTGCTAAAGCCACTGAAACTATCAATTGGCTGTGGCATAAGAGACTCTCACACTTAAACTTCAAAAACCTCAACAACTTGGCAAAACAAAACAAGGTCCTTGGCTTACCATCACTGGTTTTTGCAAAAGACAAACCATGCTCTGCCTGTGAAAAGGGTAAACACCACATAGCATCATTCAAAACCAAACAAAATTTCTCCATCAAAAGCTGCCTTCACCTCCTGCACATGGATCTCTTTGGACCTGTCAGTCCCAGATCAATCCAGAATGAGAAGTATACACTTGCCATTGTTGATGAATTCTCAAGATACACTTGGGTATACTTTCTTTCTAAAAAGAGTCAGGCAGCTGATACAATAATGTCATTCATCAGGAAGATTGAAAACCAGAATGACATTATTGTTAAACAAATCAGAACCGACAATGGTACTGAGTTCAGAAATCAAGAGCTTGAGAGTTTCTGTGATGAAAAAGGAATTTCTCAAAATTTCTCGTCTCCATATACCCCTGAACAAAATGGGGTTGCTGAAAGGAAAAATAGAACTCTCATTGAGGCTGCTAGAACCATGTTAAATGGCTCAGCCCTCTCAAAGCATTTCTGGACTGAAGCAGTCAAAACTGCCTGTTACACTCAAAACAGGTCAATCATTGTCAAAAGACATAATAAAACCCCATATGAGATCTTCAAAGGTAGACTTCCTAACATCAGCTATTTTCATGTGTTTGGATGTCCTGTGTTCATTCATAACCACAAGGATCATCTAGGCAAGTTTGATGCAAAAGCTGATGATGGATACTTCTTAGGCTACTCACTGATCTCCAAAGCCTTCAGGGTTTTTAACACAAGGAGACAACAAGTTGAGGAAACCTTTCATGTCACCTTTGATGAAAGTATTGAAAGCATCAGGTTCACCAACACCTCAGTGGAGGAAATAGGAATTGATGACTCATCAAGATATCCTCCTGATGAATACAATACTGAATTCAATTCCTCATATCAAGCTGATGCTGACATCTCATATTATGTCTTACCTCACAACCTACCCCAACCAACCATCAGTGAGTTCATTGATAATCAGTCAGTCTCTGCTGGGTTAGGAAATACTGATTCAAATAATCAGGAACCTGTAACTCATGAATCTCAACCTGAACTAGACATCTCTACATATGATCTAAATGATTCTGTGACTCTTGCACCTGAACTCACATCTAAACACCCAGTGTCATCATCAAGCTCA
Source organism: Chrysanthemum seticuspe (assembly GCA_019973895.1). Lineage (NCBI taxonomy): Eukaryota > Viridiplantae > Streptophyta > Magnoliopsida > Asterales > Asteraceae > Chrysanthemum > Chrysanthemum seticuspe. Next base: position 270,642,229 of record BPTQ01000006.1, on the reverse strand, counting down.
GATCCCAGACCACAAAGTAAGTGGACAAGAACTCAGGATATTGAGCTTGTAAACATCATTGGTGAACCCACTGAGGGCATGCTTACTAGAAGCATGGCTGCTAGTCTAACTGCAGCCTCAGCCAATGAATGTCTATATGCTGATTACCTATCAGAAATAGAACCCAAAAGTGTCACTGAGGCTCTAAAATACCCAAGCTGGGTTCAGGCTATGCAAGAAGAATTGCAACAGTTTGATAAAAACAAGGTCATGACCTTGATCAAATGTCCTCAGGATGTAGTAGTCATAGGAATGAAGTGGGTTTTCAGAAACAAAACTGATGAAAACGGCACTGTCATTAAAAACAAAGCCAGACTTGTAGCCAAAGGTTACAGTCAACAAGAAGGCATTGACTATGATGAGACATTTTCTCCTGTTGCAAGAATGGAAGCCATCAGGATCTTCCTTGCATATGCAACATACATGAACTTCAGGGTCTACCAAATGGATGTTAAAAGTGCATTCTTAAATGGTGATCTCAAGGAGGAGGTGTATGTTCAGCAACCTCCAGGCTTTGAGAGTAGTGAATTCCCTGACTATGTCTGCAAGCTTGACAAAGCCCTTTATGGACTTAAACAAGCTCCCAGGGCATGGTATGACACTCTCTCAGCCTTCTTGATACAAAACAAGTTTGTCAGAGGAAAGATAGACAACACACTGTTTGTCTATAGAACCCAACAGGATGTGATACTAGTCCAAGTGTATGTTGATAATATCATCTTTGGCTCAACAAACTACAAACTTTGCAAACAGTTTGAAAAACTAATGACAAAGAAGTTTGAAATGAGCATGATGGGGGAACTTACATACTTTCTTGGACTACAAATCAGGCAAACTGATAAAGGAATATCCATCAGTCAAGAGAAATACACCAGAAATCTCTTGAAGAAATATGAGATATCTGACTGTGCCTCAGTGAAGACACCAATGGTCCCACCTAACAACCTTGGACCTGATCTCACTGGAAAATCAGTCAATCAAACCCATTTCAGAGGAATTGTTGGCTCACTGATGTATCTAACTGCTACTAGACCAGACATACAATTTTCAGTCTGTCTAATAGCAAGATATCAGTCCAATCCCAAAGAATCTCACCTCACTGCAGCTAAAAGAATACTCAGGTACCTGAAGGGAACCCCAAGCCTTGGACTCTATTATCCAAAATGCTCAGGGTTTGATCTCAAGGGTTACTCTGATTCTGATTATGTTGGCTGCAACATGGACAGAAAAAGTACCTCAGGGTCCTGTCAATTTCTTGGAGGAAAACTGGTCTGTTGGAGTACAAAGAAGCAACAATCAGTGGCTATGTCCTCAGCTGAAGCAGAATATGTAGCTGCTGCAGGATGTTGTGCCAATGTATTATGGATGAAAAGTCAACTCAGTGACTACGACATCCATTACAAAATGGTGCCCATCTTCTGTGATAACACTAGTGCAATTGCAATCTCCAACAACCCTGTCCTCCACCAAAGAACCAAACACATTGATATCAGATATCACTTCATCAGGGATCACATAATGAAAGGAGACATAGAACTTCATTTCATCCCTACTGAATATCAACTGGCTGATATCTTCACCAAACCCTTGGATGAACCTACCTTCAGGAGACTGAAAGCTGAATTGGGAATGCTTGACATTGAAAGTCAAGTATCTGAAAACCAATCTCAGTAAGTTCTCTGAAATGGTTCATCCTCCCTGAACACCCAAAATAAACCTCTCACTGAATGAGTAAGACTCATTCAGGGTCCCTGACACTTGACAAAGAGCATTGAATGAGTAACTAAATGATCCAAGTATCAGTTACTTTAATGTCCTAGGTTGGTAACTATGCCAATTTAATAAAGGAATATATGTCTTTTTGTCTTACTGTCATCCCACTTGGCATTTAATGTCTCTCACAAAAATATCAAATTGATATTTTATCTCTGCAAAAGTGCACTTTTACTATGCACTGCAACTGTTCCCTTGAAAAACGGGATTTTGTTGCGGGTAATGGAGTGGTAGCATTAAATGTGGAAATTCAAACGTCTTTCAAAAACCGACTCTTAATATTCCCATTTGTGCTGATAATGCTACACGCGTCGTTCGGGGTCAAAGGAACTTCCTTTTCTTCGAGCAAGTTTTATAACACCCTAGGCAGTGAACCTAATCGTTGTAGTGTAGTAATTAGGGTAAGCCACGGGTATTGATATCGTTCTCTAGGGGAATAGGAATGCTAGTAAGGAGTTACTACGCTAAGGTTAAGGTTGAGGAAGATTATTTTTTTATCTTTTTATATTTTATGAAAATGGAAAGGTACGAATCTCGGGTATTGGATTTGGGGGGTTGGTATTTCTACCGATTACTCTACTATTATCTAATTATCTAAACTAAGGTTGTGGGAGTCTATGTCTAATTAATGTGTGCTCGTATGATAGTTTAAAGATGTGTTTACTTAGTTTGTATTACTCCTTAATTATCTCCTATTGATGGTTGAGTGTCACGTCTTATTCCTAGTTGCGTTGTGTGTCTAAAGTTCAAGGGTATGCGTTTCTCCCTAACTCTTTGAAGTTACCAAAGGGTCTTGTCTACAAACCCACTAGGGATTATAAACTCCTACTCTAAGGCGCTCTTTGGATGGTTTAGCCTACAACTACTCAGGTAATTATACTCTAAGGTTCACAAAGATGAATCAAGCATTAAGTACACAACGAATGACCTATCGCATTACTAGATCATTAGTCAACTAAGATAAGAAACAACCAAACAATATTCAATAATTAAGTTTCATACTTCCTAAGCAAACACACAAATAAATTAGCCGGACATGGAGAACATGCAAGCATACACAAAAATAATCAAAGACATAATTGAATTAATGAAGTAAAGACTTATCTTGATGTAAGATAGGGTTTAAAACCCTAAAATACTGTACAAGACACCTTAGGTTCGGTTTTAGGTTTTTACTCCAAAGACTCTCCACACAAAGACTGAAAAATTCGGATTCTATATATAAGATTACAATTGCGACGGCGTCACCTTATGTTTAGTGACGCCGTCGTGTCGCCGCCATTAGGGTTTCGTCTTGGCCACGTTAACCTTGCGACGGCGTCACCTTATGTCCGTGACGCCGTCCTCTTCAGCTTCTGACGTCGTCTGGATTGCATCTAGGCCGTCTGAGTAGCGACGGCCTACTATATCTTAGGCTTAAAAAGTCAGAAACACACCTCTCAGAAACCTCATTTTTGGATTTTGGCTTGGATTCCACAGAACATGTCATAAAATCCCAAAATTTGG